>CM029281.1:5596030-5707532 GCA_016920895.1 Vaccinium myrtillus | reverse complement strand
TTGTTTTGTCCTTTTGAGGTTCAGGAAACAGTCAGCCATCTCCCCTTGAGGAAGATGGCAAAAATGGAGTTAGTTCATCTTGTAAGTGTTAATCTTTGTCAAACTGTTGCTTGTTTCTGTGCATCAGGCAATTGGAAATTAGGTGCAAAATTATCTCATATGTACACCATGAACTATGTGATGGCTACACACAATAAACCTCAGGTGGGTCATTTAGAAACTCTATAATCTTTTGTAGTGAAGGATTTCTCTGTTATGTTTGCCTCAGCATTTCTTGAGGGTACACGCAATCTTATTGTTTGCTTGACACAATTCAAGGTTTCAATTCTCAATGGGATTGTCATGGGAAGTGGAGCAGGAGCTTCTGTACATGGTAGATTTCGTGTTGCAACAGAAAAATCGGTATTCATGTTTCTCACTAACTTTGTGGATTGCTACTTCCACGCACCCTAAGATTACTGCTGCCGATTTGTTTTCTGAGTTATTTATCTTCTAGTTTAGTAAATATGAAATCATGTTATTTCGTGGTGTATGGTTCTCTTTTCCTCTTGTATATAGGTTTATTTTTTTTCTTCTCCTCAAAGCTCGTGTCCTTTTGAACTAACTATTTTCACCTGAATCATTTAGTGAATTCTTTGTGCACCAATGCAAGTAGAATAATACTAGTACTTCTGCTCTTCTCTGTTCTATTGGGGCCAGAGTGTGAGTGGTATGATTATTGTCAATGAGTGCAGAATGGATCAAAAAAAAAATTTGTTCATTTTTTCTCTTCGCTTATAGGATAGTTAGAACTTTGGGAATGTCAGAAAAATTACCCCTTTTATGCTGTCCTTGATTCTAGCAAATTGCAAATCTATTTCAGGAATTTTATTTTATTTTTCCTGTCCATTCTTGACGTCAGGAGTTATCTGCAGTTTCTGTGTCGCACCTGCATATCCATGTGCTGATATTGACCTTTTCCAGGTATTTGCAATGCCAGAAACAGTTCTAGGATTCTTCCCAGATGTAGGTGGCTCGTATTTTTTATCAAGACTCCCTGGATTCTTTGGTAGGGAATGTTACTTCATCCATTGGTATATCTAGGAATATCTTTGACATCCTGAAATTGGTTTTCAAGGTGTGTTCATAATCATTGGTTGTGGATATGAGTTTATCTCTGGTACACAGGCTTGATGGAGATCATGAATGATGCTTTTTGGTATTAAACAATGTTTTTCGATTTGAAGTATTAGCTGGTTGTTGGATTGTTCTTGAATCTCTTAGTCAAGACCATCTTAAAAAACATAACTCGAGTCTCAACACAACCTGTGGACCCAAATATGGTCAATGTCCAAAATTGCCAAGGCCCAAGACTATGAAAATTTTATTATGATATAATGCAATGCAAACAGCTACTTTACATGTAGAAACATAAAAGCTAAACAAAGGTCTAATTAGTCTGAACATGCTTATACAATATCCAAGGCATGCCCCGATGCTCAAAATTTGCTGTTTTATCTGTGTATCGTTTGCATCAGAATACATGCATTACCAAAGCAGGACATCTAGGAACTGTATACTGACTTTTGTATTCTTCAAGCTTGAAACTTTCTGACTTGGTGCTCGAATTTTGAGGTTTATAACCAACACAGGACCTACAAGAACTGTACACTGCCTTCTATATTCTTCAAGCTCGAAACTTCTTTTGACTTGGTGCTCGAATTTTGAGGATTATAAACTTGATGGATCCAAAGGAAATGCGTAAATGCTTGACAGATAGGACAGTTGTTACTTGTGATAGCCCCCACAGGCTAGCGGCCATGTGCTGAAAATCTAATGCTTACAAAATCTAGGAAATATCAAATATGATATCGTTCAAGAGATAGCAACGTCATTTGCAAAAGACAAAAATTATGACCAGACAAAATTCAAATTTCTGTGCAAAGTCTTAAACGTGTTTGGCTTCCAACATCTCTTTCGTAAATGTTGTGTCTTTTGAGCATCTTATGGACTGCATCACTTTAGTAACTGCAGATTATAGATGTCATTTATGTTGTACCCATTTATTCCTGTTGATGTATCTGTTGTAGGAGAATATCTAGGTCTCACTGGTACTAGATTGGATGGTGCTGAAATGCTTGCATGCGGTCTTGCAACTCACTTTGTTCCTGAAGAGGTATACTTTCTTTGCAGTTGTATCTTGAAATAAGCACTACCAAATCGACAAGACTAGGCCTAGCACACGTTGGGATGTTTATATGTTTCACCGTTGAGCAAAGCTACGCATACACTCCACTGTACATCCCCATGACAATATCTGTGCTACATGGTTCTTATACTGCTAAACTGTACTAATCCCCGTTTTACGCCTCTTCATTGAATTAACAGAGATTGTCTTTGTTAGAAGAAGCCTTATGCAATGCAAATTCCAGTGATTCAGCCATTATTTCTGCAATTATCGACGAATTCTCTCAACATCCTAGGTTGAAAGAAAAAAGTGTCTATCACCTGTAAGCTTTTTGTACTTCTAATTTGTTAACGATTCATTTGCTCTGTTCTTCTTGGCATTCTTTCTTCATCTTCTTCTCTTGACACATGTCGCAATTGTCCTGTCCATATGTTGTCATGAACTGGTTCTGGCTTTTGATGGTGGCTTGCTATCCATCCCTTGACACATGTTTAACAAGCAGAAGAGCATTCTGCTTGTTCATATTCGTGTTTGTGCGTTTCTTCCTCACAGATAATGAATGATAGGGATAGTTTTGTGACCAATGGCCTTCATGTTGAGAACCTTAGCTTAAGACTGGATTGAATTTTTTTATACTGAGGGGACAACTTTGTTAAAGAGAGAAAGCTAGCTTCATAATCTATGACCTCAATTGAGAGCCTTAAACTAAAATTTGAGACGATCCTGTGTCTGTGCATAGCAGCATGCAATTAATAGCATCTACTGGGTCTTCTCTTTATTCTTTAGTTTGTGTTGCTCCATCCGCTGGAGCACAAAACTTGTGTTCTTAGTTGTGCTGTCAAAGGCATTGGGAAACTCACCAAATTACATTAGGGCCTTAGGTATTACTATCAGACTCATCTTTCTTTTCTTCTATGAATTGACTTCATTTTGTCTCTTACGATGTAAACAGAAACTCGCCAAATTACATTAGGGCCTTAGGTATTACTATCAGACACATCTTTCTTTTCTTCTATGAATTGACTTCATTTTGTCTCTTAGGATGTAAACCCAAACCTTGAACTTGCACTACTAGGCCAAACTCCTTATCTTCAGTACTTATGTGGCTACAGGTTGGATATCATCAATAACTGCTTCTCCAGAAGAACAGTAGAAGAAATTATATTAGCACTTGTAAGTTGATTAATTGGGTCGGTTCCAGGTGGAAAAGATGATTTGGCATCAGTTTCTGTCTATGATGTTCTTATATCTTTGGGAAATGCTGGCGCCAAACTGTTTTTAATAATGCCAAAACTTTTATGCATAAAAAACTTGTATTGCAAGGTACTGGACTCTTATGCACTGAAGTTTTGGCATTACCATATTCCATTTCTTTATGTACTATCTCCTTCTATGCCTAGTTGCTTTTCCAAGGGTGTAACTACTTGAGCCTTATCTTGTTTTGGTTTTGTAGGAGAGGGAAGCTCTAAACAAAAGCAATGGTTGGATCTCTTCAACCATTAAATCATTGAAGGCAGCCTCTCCAACAAGTCTTAAAATTACTCTTAGATCGGTATGGAGTAAGCCAGTAAGAACTAAGTTAATAATCCTTTGTGAGATATTTATTCATTGGACTTTTTTCTGTATGTGAAATTCAGATCAGAGAAGGGAGGCTCCTAGGTGTGGGTCAATGCCTTATTTCTGAGTACAGAATGGCTTGTCATGCCATACAAGGAAAAGTTAGCAAGGATTTCATGGAGGTAAATAAAATGTCAACTATTAGGCTGTGTTTGGACATTGGATTCGTGTATGGTTTTGCCGATAGAAAACAAAACTTATTGTGGGAGAACCCAAAAATTTTTGTATATGGGACTTTGGGGTAGCTCTCTCTTTGTTTATCAAGTTCGGAACCTCTTAGATGCTATCTATGAAGCACCGACACTCCTAGGAGGCGCCGTATTGCCGTATGGGACACGGGGACACACCTAAATACTTATGGGACACGCCACGTGGCGTGTCCCCCAAATTTCTTGAATTTTGATGGGGACACAGCGGGGACACGTGGGGGACACGGCAGGGGGAAAATTGTAATTTTTGTAAAATTTATGGGGTCAATCTGTAATTTTTTAATTTTCAGGGGTCAAATTGTAAGTTTTTTTTAATTTTTTGGGGTCAAACTGTAATTATCAATCTTTGAATTTTTAAGTTTTTTTAAAATTTTTTATGATATTTATATATATATATATTAATATATATATATTGCCGTGTCCCCCGCCATGTCCGTGTCCCTTTTTTCAAAATTGCCGTATCCGTGTCCGTATTCGTATCCTTGTCCGTGCTACATAGGATGCTATCAACTCCTTTGAGCCAATCCATATGGAGCTTTGCTCTGGCTTTAAATGAGGCTCCATTAGTGAATGGTGGAATTGACCGCCTGAATTAGTCAAGGTGCGTACAAACTGGTCCGGACACTTGGTTATTACAGAAACAATTGTATCTTTGCTGCTTTACTTCATTAGCTTCTCATCATTTTCCTTGACATTTTATTCTACGTACCTTTTCGTGTTCTTATCTCCATTTTATGTGTGATTCGAAATACCCGGTTCAAATGTAGGGTTACAGGGCTCTACTGCTGGATAAGGATAAGAACCCAAAGGTTCGTTGAATTTCTTTGTTTTCTTAATGAAATGTTTTTACGTTTAAGAGCATTTTCAATCCTGGTTTTAGTTTCTGCAATGAAAAATTCACTTATATTTTTATGGTGCATCCTTTCTTTTCTTCAGTGGGAACCTTCTAAATTGGAGCTAGTAAGCGATGAGATGGTCGATCGGTACTTCTCTAAGGTGGACGATGAAGATTGGGAGGATTTAAAGCTCCCTTTCAGATCAAACTTGCCTGTACATGCCATTGCAAAGCTCTGAGTATTTGTTGTTAATAGTTTTGTAATTTACAGAATGGCAAAACTACAGGAAATAAAGTTTTTCTTCTTGGGTACCCCATCTTATTATGCCATTGCATCGCACCTTTAGCTTTTTTGGGGAAAAAAACATAAATGTTAAGTGTTGTTTCCGTTTTATGCACGGGAAGCCATATATTTATTATATAAATTTAAAATTTAAAATGTAAATAAAGTTAATTCACAATTGTGAAAATATAGGATAAACAAAGCAAACAAACAAAAGTCAAAAAGTACTCCCTCCATCCTAAAATGTTTGGCACATATCCACTACTCACACCTCTCAAAAAATCATCTATATTTTATTTAGTTTTGTAGAAATTTTTCAAATCATAAAAAAGTAGTATAAATTACAAAATAAAGGTGACTTTTTAGAGGTGTGAATAGTGTTTTTGGCCAAATATGTTGGGACGGAGGTAGTATAATTTTCTGAAAAGGCGCTACCCAATTGTCAAAAAAAAAAAAAAATCCCGAGTAGCACCTTCTCGAATGGCGGGACCCGATTTCCAAAGGGAGAAAATAATAGTAGGCCTTCCAAAAAGGCGCTCCCAATTTCACAAAAAAAGAAAGGTCTTGCTAACGTGTATCCAACGGGCATACAATAAACACACAAACAAATAAAAAAAAATACACTACCTTTTACACATTTCAATACACATTTCACACATTTAAATACATTTTTTCAATCTTTGTGTGGCGCATGTTGACATTTTCCCAGAAAAGAAAAGCCCAAGTAGTGGCTTCTGAAATGGTGCTAGCCGATTGAACAAAAAGAAAAAACCAAAGTTTGCAAAAGAAAAAAACCAGCCTTCTCAGAGGGGGCTGCCCTATTGGCTCATTTACCGATTTGCGGTTTTTTTATAACTTTATTATTTAAAATGCGTGTTTTTGAACTTTATTCTTAAAGCACGTGAAAACGTTTTTGGCAAATACGTTTTCTGGAAAACGTGGTTTCGTTTCACGCTTTCATAGTGGGTTAATACGGATTAACCCCAAAATTAAGTGAATCTTTACGGCTCGAAAACGTGTTTACCAAACACGCTGTCTAAAAAACGTGGTTCGTAATCATGCTTTATGTATGTTACAAATGGAAAAATATATCTATAGTAGAAGCGTAAAGTACCAAACACGCTTTTAGGTAAACACGTTTTTCATTTTCCCCCGAGAAAGAATTCCCTTTTACCATCTCAGACTCGGATTCGCCATCTGCTCGTCTCTCTCTCTCTCTCTCTCATCAAGCATGGAGCCAATCAATTCTAGCGACGGCGGTGCTGATCAGGTTCTTTTATACACCTTTACATGAATGGTTTTACGTTCTCCATTATATTCATGTATGTAAATTAACTGCTTGAACCGGTCCATCTCTGTCTTGCTCAAATTAGTCTGAAGGCTTGATTCTGCTCAAAGCAAAAACACTTTATCAAATTGAGTTTAATGTTCTGAGTTTAGGGTTAACCTGTGTCAGACAAGAAAAGATGGTAGTTGCAAGCACTTCCCTGAGATTTTTTTTATTGGATTTTTTCAAGGAAATCAATCATTGATCATTGATGTATAGTGTTTGATTGAATGAAATCAAATCATCAAATGCATTCTTATGATTTATTCGTGGAGGATTAGGATTAGCGAACTTCAAACTATGGCTGCAAATGTGCTCAAGCTGAGCTTTGAAGGTTCAAGCTCGGCTTTGAAGTGTTCGAGCTCTGCTTCAAAATAGCTGAGCTCAAGCTCAGGTCACTAATTATTGGGGTGTTCATGCTTGGTTTGTTGCTAAACAGAGTGTCTGTGAATGAGCTGAGCCTCCACAAGCGAGCTTTTATAAATAACTCGAGTTGCTTGTAACTCAAGCTTGATTCGTTTATTAAATGAGCTTATGACTCGAGCTTGAGCTCGATTACTAACGAGCTGAGCCGAGCTCAGCCCATAACAAGCTGAGCCTCGAGCTGCTTGCGAACAACTCGGTCCATATGCAGACTCAATTCCAAAATCCAATTCATAAACACTATTTCAAATAAGATTTCCTATTAAGTAAATTAATGTGTAATAATGGATTTGTTTCTAGTATTCACCTCTGTTCTTTTCGTCGATTATCATTATCAAGCGAGAGGGAAGTGATGAGGAAACAAAAGAATTGGGTTAACTACTTCATTATCTGCTTTTGATCTTTTTGTTTCCTAGTATAAATCGTTGTACATCTCCATGATCCAAATACGGATTCTGTTATTGCTAAGGCTGAGTTTCCTGTTTTTTTTTTATCAAGATTTGTAGTTAAATGAATGGCATGTAGTTGGGCAATTGGAAGAACTTAAAGGAAAAATTTCTTTGGACGATGGCGTTGACTTGACTGTTGTGGGTATCTGATAGTCCGCCGCCGCGCCATGTCACCAGTGGACTCCCACCTCTGGGCACCCCACATCCGGATATGCATCTCCAAGAGTGCCTCTGTTGCCCCACCTCCGAACTCTACCTCTGGAGGAGCAAGACTTTGTCCATGAACATGGCCTCTGGAGGAGCAAAGCTTCCTCCAAGAACTCCCTCCGGGGGATCCTCCTTGAACATTGCCTCTGGAGGAGCCCAGGCCTCCTCCACGAATCTCCATCTCCGGAGGAGCTAAGACCCTCCATGAACTTCCCCTCCAGAGGAGCAAGGGCCACCTCGAGCAAGGCTTCCTCTTGAAACCTTATCCGGTCAAGCACTACCCTCCAAGGATATCTCCTCTGGGCTCCAAGTTTTACATATATATATATATTACAGTTTTGCGAAAAACTGTTTGGATCAAGCCCTTCCCGGTATTTTTTTTTGATGATTTCCCGCGTGGACCTTGGAAAACACCTTTTGAACACATTGGACGGTTCGGATCATGAAAATTTGATCCGGAACTATGAGTTCCGGACTTAGGGATCCCGGACTAGATCGGGACTATATATATATATATATATAGGGAGGGCTTCTAGTCCGGACCTCCATGATCCAAAAATTTTTTTGACGATCCGAACCGTCCAATGTGTTCAGAAGGTGTTTTCAAGGGTCCCTCGCGGAAAATCTTCAAAAACAAATACCGGGAAGGGCTTGAAAAATATATATATACGCTTTTGCAAAAATATATATTGGATTTTAAAACATTGAATTGCTTGGAAAATTTTTGAAACAAGTTCCCGGTATTTTTTTTTGAAGAAGTATCACACCTACTATCTGGAACCTCGGAGCCTGTATTATACCTACCACACGACTCGGCCAGATGATACAGGTGTCCATGTATTTCTCAAATGGGCTCCGTTGGTTTCATGATACAAGCCCCAAGGCCTTAACTCATCATAAAAGAGGAAAGTATGTGTTGATATATTCGATGTGTATACTATTCTCACTAAATGAGGTACAATATATAGACTGATTACAGAGTAAATAAGCAAAGAAAATAATAAGGAAAGAACATCTTAAGAAAATAAATCTCTAATTGTTTCGTAATAATCCTACGGTTCCTATTTATCAGATTGATTACCAATCAAACTAATTGCAATCTACAATTACCAATAAGGATGAGTACCAACCTCCACTCTGGCCACCAATGAGGATAGTCCACCATCTGGCTCTCTACTCCCCAAGGCTCATATATAAAGGGGAGTTGACACTTAGGCCTTAGCCAAGACAAGCATTCAATATCCCATATTGAAGGCACATTAGCAACCATTTACTCTCTGGTCTAACCACTATCCACTGCCATCCCCCCCTCCTAAGTCTGCCCCGAGCTCTCTCCTCCTTCACCTCCGATGGTCTCGAGCACCGTTGTAGTGACCGCACGCATCTGCCCCTCACGCCCACAACTGTTTCAACTGCTTTTGTAAATACTGTTGGTATTGTTTTTCTTCTTTGTGGACTTGATTTCCTCTCTGTTACTTGACTGATGTTTTACTAACTAAATCATGCAGTTTTATTCATCTTTGTTTTTTGTGGCAGGTTCTAGTGGAAGAACACTCTCATGTGAAAAAAGTTGTGTTAAATAGGCCTAAGCAACTGAATGCACTTTCCTTTCAAATGGTATGATGATCTTTATGTAATTAGTTTTTGTTACTTGGCTGAACTATCAAATCCTCTGATTTTGGCACAAATGGTCAATACCTGTGTTTACTGCAGGCATTAAATTGCATTTAAACTTTTTTGTATACTTTTTCAATGCTACCATGGCTTTGGCCCATGAATTTACTGCACAAGTGCAGTTGAACTTAATCACTACCCAGGTTGTACTCAACATATTGGATTACTTTGCCTCTTATTACTCTTCTCTCACTTTCCTGGATCTTCTTTTGCATAATCTTTCAATGTAAGGGATGAGGTACGTAGAGGGAATTTGCATGTGAAATTGTATATGCTGAACTACTAATATGGATTATGGATACATGGAAAAGTATATAGAAGTACATAGTGTGTTCAATTAGATGATGAATTTCTAGGTATATGTGCTCCACATGACTTCCCATATCATCACCTTGATGGGTTGACTCCCTTTCCCAATGCATGAGCCTTGCCCCGCCTCATGGCCTCACCTACGTTGTTACTACCCGACTACTTTTTCTTGTTCTTGTTGTGCTCCTTGAATAATTCGTCATGAGCATAGATCTTTGGTCTTGAAGGCATCTGAATTGTGCCTAGGAAAGCCTTAAATGGTTTAGATTTCTTCCAGAGACTCATTCTTTGTGTGCGTTGATGGACTGGAAGCCAATTTTGTCTATTAAAAATCTCGGTCAGAGGTTAAAGAGGGGTTCGAATCCATGATGCATCCACAAGTGGAGGAGACTGCGGATACTTCTTGCGCTATATTGTATTGTTAAAGACATTTGTTTTGTTTGCTCTTTGTTTTTGCCTTTTTGGTACATATTGGGAGAAGCAAAGGATGGTTTTTGAGCTTTTTGTTTAGTTGTCCACTGGATCTACACAGAATTTAAACAAAGAATTCTTGTGCTCGGTACGATCCGATTTTGTTGATAGACTGTTGGTACTTTTGGGAAGTTTATTTCTCGTGTCATCATGGAATTTCGCAACTATAAGCTTAAAAATATTGTTTTCACCTTTTTGTAAGTTAGTTCAATATCCGTGTTGCCAGGACAATAGCTAAATGGACCTGATTTATGTCTGTGTCTTCATTTTTTTCTAGGTGAACCGACTATTGGAACTCGTTCTTGCCTGTGAGGGGGATTGCAGTGTCAAGCTTATCATTTTGAAGGTACTTGAAAGAATCACAACATTCAAGTTTAAGTTCAAGTTGTACAAAAAGGCAGTTAGTAAATGTTGTTCTCTTTAGGGTCTAAACTTGAAACCTTTTAAAGTTTGATAACATCTTGTTGCTTGCTAGTTGAAGTGTGTTTCGTTTTGAGTATCTTGATTGGTTTCTACGTCAAGATCACGCATGTTATCTAACCCGCTCGGTAGTTTGGCAGATATGTATCTCTATTTTTGTGCTTCTAGATATCGTTTTTTAGTTTTTGATTCTTCTCTTCAGTTTTAGTGACCACAGTTGTCTATTATTTTGATGAGCCAGGCCACTCTTTTACTTTGAGTGTTGGTGAAAGATCCAATGACTAAATTTTTTGGCTAACCTTTGACAACAAAGTTTCATCAGTAGGAAAGTCAGATTTGTGCTTGGCTTGGGAAGACTGCACCAAAGGGTATTTGCTCTTGCAAAATCTTGGCAGAAATGATCTTTGGAATCACTAATATTTCTTGAGCTGGGCAGCATAATTCACTTTCTAGGGTTCTGTTTGTACCTTTTTATGTGCTTAGCACTGTTTGGATTCACATATGTGGAGCTTAAAAAAACCAAGTTACGGAATAGCATCCCAAGCCAGTTAAAAGTAGTTTAGCCTTATGAGCTGAAAAAGAAAATAAGATGAAAACCTGAAAAGTTTTAGCAGAAGCCAACCTTTTCTAAGTCCAACTGTTTAAGCTTGGAACTTCAAAGTAATCTAGTAATGTCAAAATTAGTTTTACGAAATGGGGACTTAAATTGCCTGCAGCATACTTAGGATCTCACGCCTTGATTTTCTTTGGAATGCATCTCATGCAGTCCAGATGACTGTATTGGTGTCAGAGACGTGTGTGTGCTGGTTTCCAGAATGGAGCCTGAGGCTGCCCAACACTTGGAAAATGCTGGTGTAGGAATTTTACGTTTTGCCGTTTATAGAGTAAGGTTTATGATGAACCAAGGGTTCATTAGATACTCCAGGCCTTAGGGTTTGTTATGGACAATGGGGTGACGCATAATGGTAATTTTGGAGTTAAATCAAAGAAAGAGTTTCCATAGTTTTAGAGTGTGAGGAAACTGGGGTTTGTGGCTATGAAATTGGCCTATTGTAGGCTATGGGTTTATGATTGAAAGAGGAGAACTAGGATTGGGGCTATTTGACACGGTGGAGAATGAAAAGTTGTAGTTTTGGTCCACTAAAGAGCTGTGCTACTAGATCAAAATGATCTGGTAGTGAAACTGAAAGTACGTCCAATTCATTCCCATTGTGTTGGGAGAGGATGAAAAAAAATTGGCAGGAAAACCTATAAATTCTCACTGTTCTCTCTTGAAGTTTGAAGGCGTTATTGGTGTCTTATCTAAAAATTCTCACTGTTCTCTCGTGTACCATTTTATACTTTTTCTTTCGCTTAGGTTTTTTATGTCTTTGTCATCATACACACCTTATAATATTTCTGAACACTAGCTTTGATTAGTTATTTTTTTTATTTTTTTTTCAGTTTCTTATGATTTAGTCATAGATAAGAGTTAAAGAGGAAGTGCGGGGTTTTTTTTTCTCTGCAAAGCCAGAGCGAAGAGAGGTTAAGAGCCACTAACATGAGCGAGGAATGGTTCTTAGTGACGGTGCTAATATTGTTAGCTTAGAGGAGATGGCATCCATGGTTTCCATGTGAATTTGGTTGTGGTTGTAGGGCAAAGGAAGAGCATTCTCTGCTGGTGGTGATGTTGCTGCTGTAGTCCATAATATTAGTGAAGGTTGAGGTTTTATTTCTCTCTCTCTCTCAGTTTTTTTGCTAAGTGCACAAGTATTTGTGTAAGATATAAAGTAGCTAGCAGCTATTGCCATATAGGACACCTATATAGTCCTTTTATTTTTTTCTCATCCTCTAACTCTCAACCACTTTGTTTGGTCCTTTGAGGTTTAGGAAACATGTCAGCCATCTTTCCTTAAGGAGGATGCTGGCGAACATGAAGTATGTTCATTTTATATGTATTAATGTAAGTCCGTGTGACGCTGTTGCTTTTTCTGTCATCAGGCAATTGGAAATCGGGTGCAAAATATTTTCGCACCGAGTACATCATGAACTATGTGATGGCTACATACAGTAAACCCCAGGTGGTTCTTGACAACTCTCTTGCCTTTTGCATTGAAGGTTTTATGTTTCAAGTTTGTTTCAGCATTTCTCTAAGGGTTCACACAATCTTATTGCTAGCATGACATAATGCAAGGTTTCAATTCTCCATGGGATTGTCATGGGAGGTGGAGCTGGAGCATCAATACATGGTAGATTTCGTGTTGCAACAGAGAAATCGGTATCATCTTTCTCACTAACTTTATTGATCAAATTGCAACTTCCGTGCACTTTGAGATCACTGCAGCCAATTTGTTTTCTGAATTATTCATCTTTGAAATTTATAAAATTTGAAATCATCATAGTCCTGCTATATGGGACTCTTTTCCTCAAAGCTTTTGAACTAACTATTCTCACCAGCTTTGATTAAAGCATTTTTTATTTTCTCTGTTCTGTTGGGGATCCAGAAGGTGAGTGGTACGATCACTGTCAATCAGTGCAGAATGGATCACAATGCAGCAGCTATTTTATTTTATTTTTTTTCAATTTTTCTCTTCACTCTCAAGATCGATAGAACTGTCTGTATGTCAGAAACATGGTCCTTTTTATGCTGTCCCTTCTTTTTGTTTATTTTTATTTATTATTTATTATTTTTTATGCTATCCTTGCTACTAGTATATGGCAAATCTATTTCAGGAAATTATTTTTTTGGTCTGTCCATTGATGTTAGCAGTTAGCTGAGTTTTTGTGTCGCACAGCATATCCATGTGCTGATATTTGACCTTTTCTAGGTTTTTGCAATGCCAGAAACAGCTCTGGGACTCTTCCCAGATGTAGGTGCCTCGTACTTTTTACCAAGACTCCCCGGATTCTTTGGTAATTACTGTTATTTACTCCTTCGTATATCTAGGAGTGTCTTTGTTTAACATCCTCAAATAGATTTTCAAGGTGTGGTTTTCCATAAATCATTGGCTGTGGATACGAGTTAATCTCAAATTCCTCTCTTACTATTGTGGGTAGATGGAGTTCATGAATGGTGCTTTTTGACATTGAACTATGTTTAGCAATTTGAAGTATGGATGGATGATTGGATTACTCCTGAATTTATTTGTTAAGATCATCTTGATAAAACATAAATTGACTCACGACACAACCTGTGGACCCAAAAATGGTCTGTGTCCAAAAAGTGAAAATTGTCACAGTACCTCTAAACCAGTGGAGCTGCGAAAAATTGAGGACAAAATAGTACCCACAGCTACCTTTGCTGTAGAAACATAAAAGTTACAAGAAGAGTCTAGTTAGCCAAAAACATGATTATACAATTTCCAACGCATGCCTTGAAGCTCAAAGTTTACTGTTTTGTTGTTGTATGCTTTGCATCATAATTCACGTAATTACCAAAGCAGGGCCTCTAAGAAGTGTATACTGCCTTCTATATTCTGCCAGCTCAAAAATTCTTTGGAAGTAGTGCTCGAATTTCAAGGATTATAGGCTGGAAACTGTGATGCATTCGACAGAAATACATAAATGCTTGACAGATAGGATGGTTATGAATTGGGATGCCCCCACAGGCCACAGCCCATGTACTGAATCTAATGCATGCTTAAAAAATGTCCTCAATTTCAAAATCAACCTCCAACCCTACCCACAACAAGTACAATAAACAATCTTACAGCAGAAAACAACTTGATTTGCAAGAAACAGAAGATAATTTCAAAAGACAGGTTAATTTGCAGGTATTTGGTCCTCCAGTGTGCACTATAATTATACTATGACCTCCACTTCTTTTAACCACCCCTCGTGTCATTTCTGCCGATGGTCCTTGAATTATTGCCAGAGCAACCTCCGCTGCTACACCCAGGGAATGGTCTCTTGAAGCTTCTGGATTATTAAGTGCTTCTGGATTATTAAGTTTGTATGGACTAAATGATGAAAATATGGAGTGTACCACAGGCAGTGACGCATGAATTGTTGAGAAGTCAATTCCTGTCCCGTAAATCAATGCCTTCAACCCTAACTCCAGTTCAGGTCATATCTTAATTGCTGGTTGAGAGGCCTCCACTCACCTATGATTGAAGGTGCTCGACCAACCCACCTAAGCAGTAGGACCAGACAAAATTAACCTGTCTTTTGAAGTTATCTTCTGTTTCTTGATCATCTTATAGATTCCATCACTTTAGTAAGATTTAGCTGTATTTATGCTGTAGGCTGTAGCCGTTTACTTTTAATAATATATATGTTGCAGGAGAATATCTCGGTCTCACAGGAACTAGATTGGATGGTGCTGAAATGCTTGCATGCGGTCTTGCAACTCATTTTGTTCCTGAAGCGGTAGGCTTTCTTTGCAACTTTTTTGTAGTGTGAATAAATTGTGATAAGTGATACGCAGTACAGATCTAGTGCACCTATGAATGTTTATATTTTCAACGACGAGCTATGATACCCACACATTCAATAATACATTGATTCTTACATCCCTCTTCACTATATGTGTCTATACTAGTCTCTTAAACTGATAAACTATGCTAATGCCCCTTTTACGATTCTGCATTGAATAAACAGAGATTGTCTTTGTTAGAAGAAGCCTTATGCAATGCAAATTCAAGTGATCCAGACATAATTTCTGCAATTATCGATGAATTCTCGCAGCAACCTAGGTTAAAAGAGAAAAGTGTCTATCACCTGTAAGCTTTTTGTATTTCTAATTTGTTAATGATTCATTTATTCTGCATTTTTTTTTTTTGAGTTCTTTCTTTTTTTCCTTTGCTTTGGTCAGCCTGCTTGGGTGGAAGGGGGGATGGGAACAGTTAATGCAGATAATGACCTTTCATCTATCCCCCAATGTTCAGTTAGCAGCATCACTGTAACAATCCCCTACCAAGTTTTGGATTCATATAAGATGTCAAGTTGTTTCACCTGAAAAATTCAGGTTTCTTGGTAGAAATACATGTATTTTTTTTTATCGGCATAGAAATACATATATTTTGCTGCGATGTACGGATCAGTAGCTTGTTCCAGCTTTGATGGTGGCTTGCTATCCATCCATTGACACAGTGTTAACATTCAGAAGACCAATCTACTTGTTCATACTTTTGCATATGCTTTTCTTCCTCACATATAATAAATGACATGGGTAGTTTTGTGAGAATTGACCTTTGTGTTGAGAACCTTAGATTAAGACTGGTTTTTTGGTACTGAGGGGACAACTTTGTCAGGGGTAAGAGAGAAAGCTAACTTCATAAGTTATGACCTGAAGGGAGAACCTTAAACTAAAATTTTGAGACGATTCTGCGTTGGTGCATAGCAGCATCCAATAATTATATATTTTCTGTTTCTCTTTATCCTTTAGTTTGTGTTGCTGTATCCGCCGGAGCACAAAATGTGTGTCTAAGTTGTGCTGTCAAAGGCGTTGGGATACTACCAATTACATTAGGCAGCGATCGATTCAACCAGTTGTCATTGGGAAATGCAAGTTGTTCGTGAAGTAATCCTTAAATAGACTAGAGGCATGACACTCGTGTCAACTACTCTCTCATTGCTTACTAAGTTTCTTCATACTTTTGGGGTTGATCTGTTACTTGCTTTATGCAATTCTCTCTCCAAATAATAATAGCATGATCATCCACATCTTTAGTAGTCCATGCTGTTTAAATTTCCATTATCTTCACTTACTTCCGAAATCCTCTCTTTATTAAAACATGTGATGTGCATGCCCAAATATTTGGTAGGTTTAAAAGTTATTACTATCAAACATATCTTTTTGTTTCTCTATGAATTGACTTCATTGTCTCTCACCCAAACCTTGAACTTGCACTACTAGCCTAGCTCCTAATCTTCGGTACTTATGTGGCTACAGGTTGGATATCATCAATAACTACTTCTCCAGAAGAACTGTTGAAGAAATTATATTAGCACTTGTAAGTTGATGAGTTCCGTCTGTTCCAGGTGGAAAAGATGATTTGACATCTAGTTCTGTCAACAAGTTCTTATTTTGCTATCTCCTTCTATGGCTAGTACCTTTTACACGGGTGTGATTACTTGCCGTATCTTGTTTTTGGTTTTGTAGGAGAGGGAAGCTGTAAACACAAACAATAGTTGGATCTCTTCAACCATTAAGTCATTGAAGGCAGCATCCCCGACAAGTCTTAAAATCACTCTTAGATCGGTATGGAGTAAGCCAGAAAGGACTAAGTCCATAATTCTGTGTGAGCTATTCATGTATTTGACTTTGTTCTGTATGTCAAATTCAGATCAGAGAAGGGAGGCTCCAAGGTGTGGGTCAATGCCTTATTTCTGAGTACAGAATGGTTTGTCATGTTGTGCGAGGAAAACTGAGCAAGGATTTCATGGAGGTAAAAAATAAAAATGCAACTGTATGGCTGTGTTTGGACAGTGAATCCATGTATGGTTTTACCAATAGAAAACAAAGATGATGATAAGAAATCCGGATAAAAAGAATGCATCTTTGCTGCATCACTTGATTAGCTTCTCATCCTTTTCCTTTACACTTTTCTTCTCTGTCCAAAGATGCCCTTTCCATTTTCTTATCTGATTCAAAAGGCTTGATTCAAATGCAGGGTTGCAGGGCTATACTGCTTGATAAGGACAAGAACCCTAAGGTTCATTGAATTTTTATGTTTTTATCCAAACATTTTATACATTCGAAAACATTTTAGTTTCTGCGACGAAAATTTCACTTATATTTTTATGGTTCCTTTTTCTTTCTTCTAGTGGAAACCTTCTAAGTTGGAGCTAGTTAGTGATGAGATGGTCGATCAGTACTTCTCGAAGTTGGATGATGAAGATTGGGAGGATTTAAAGCTCCCTACCAGATCAAACTTGCCTTTACATGTCATTGCAAAGCTCTAGTTACAGTTATAATAGTTTTGTAATTGAAATAAAGTATCAGAATTGCAAAACTAGAGGTTCAATTACAAAACTAGAGGAAATAAAGTTTATCTTCTCGGGTACCTCCCCTGTGCTAATGATGCCATGTACTGGAATAGGTGCCCCTCGAAAAGTTAGTATTCCCTAGAAGTATTTAGCTCAGTGAAATTTGTAGAATAAGCTGTGATACTCCTATATAGTAGACTGAAGTGTACGATGCATTCTGCATTTGAAAATTTATTGTGGAACTTGTACTTGCAAATCGAAAAATTATTCGTTGCCAACCTGTTTTTCCGCTAAATCGATTGCATTTCTCGAAAATATTTTACTTATTTTCCGGTGTTTGGTTGGATTAATGGCAAGTAAAATATTTTTTTTCTGTAAATTATTTTCCTTCTTTCGGAATGCGTAAACAACTTACGCCGGCGGCCGTAAGTTGTTTTCGGAATGCGTTGGTCGTCGGTCTCTCACAAGTCAATTCCGTTTCCCATAGGTACTCGACAAGAATATACTCTCGCTCTCTCTCTCTGGTGCTTTGGGCCAACTGGGATTGTTTTGGTCTTTGCATGAGTTTTTGGCTGAACATTAATTAATGTTGCGAAACAGTGTAGGAGAAAACAAAAAGTAAATATCAAAAGAGTTTAAAGTTTCTTCCAAATCGATTGCATTGTGCCATGTTTATGTTCTAATATTTGGGACCACTATTTAAATACATGGCGCAATGCAATCGATTTAGAAGAAACTTTTATTTCCACCGGCGGTGAAAATAACTTAATCTCATTTTGTTCTTGTAAATATTTTTCAAGTGCAACCAAACATCGGAAAACAAAATCAAAACAAACATTTTACCCCAAAATTATTTTACATAAAACAATATTTTCCTTCCAAAAATATTTTACATCGAAACAAATAGAGCATGAGTGAGAAAGGGATGAGCCACACGCTACTTTACTGGTGGGGGATTCCCATGTCTGTTCTCACTCTCTTTCTCTACCATTTTTCTCTTCTATTTTCCCACACTTTGAATGTACTCATACAATACATCTATATATAGGCATACAAATTAGGAATCAGACAAATTCCAAATCTAATGAAATCACCTATGCACCTATCAAATTTGACTTTCTTGCACTATAACTTATCCAAAATCTCCCACTTGAATCTCATATTTTTTACTCTCAAATTTCCCGTGTGGGAAATACAAATCAAGCTTAACTTTCAGTGCTCCTTGTTCAACAAAAGTACTACCCATTAAGGATGATGCTCCCGGCACCCAAGGTTCTGAGCACTGCGCTGTCACATGTCCCGCTTCCCTACAATTGTAGCATCTAATTCCCCTAGCTCGCTCTAGGCAGCTCCGAACACGATGATCAGGAGATTCACATTTAAAACAGTGAAAAGATGTCTCATGTCCACCTTGATACCTGCTTCCAAACTTCCTTGCCCGACTTGATTCAGTTTTACCATTTCCCTTTCGTTTTCGCTTACCAACATTTTTTGGTTACATTCCTCTCAACCTGTTGCAAATTATGCAAATAAGAATACGAAACTAAAATTTGCACTCTTGAGATTCGAGATGAATATACAACAATGGGCTTCAAACCAACATAACAAATCTTCACCCCATCTCAACCAATAAGGATGGGGTAATTTTCACCACCTTTTAATGAGGTTGATCGAATAAAATTGAACTTAGAAACTCCATAGATAGAGATAAACGAAACCAACCGGCATACAAAAAAAGCCAAAAACAGACTCAAATAAACTAGGATCCCCAACACCACATGCCTAGGGCAGTGGTTGAGGGGGTTAAGTGGGGTCTATGGTTTTAAATACCTGCCATCATGTAACAAGTAAAAAATCAACTTTTGGATATCGTTTCCTAATCGAACACAAATAGATTGAAATGAAATGGAACACAAATGTACATAAACACCGGGCATTTTTGTTCCGATTAGATACTGATATCCGATCAAGTTGATTTTTGGTTAGTACTGGCGAGGGCTATCCGGAACGCCTTTTAAAAGTACCTGCCATCATTTACACTAAATCACACGCCTTTGGTTTTATTAAAATGGGGTCTATGGTTTTAAATACCTGCCATCATGTAACTATCTCATTCTTCGATAACTTTTTTGAGGCACACTTTTTGACATTTTATATAAAATTTAGCTTGTGCATTGTCTTGTTATCCCTATCTCATATAACTTATTTTGAGGCACTATTTTCCTATTTAGGACAGACTTGTCGGATTTTGTGGACATTTTATTTCATTTTATATAATTATGGAAAGATATTGTAAACGTCAATCAATGATTTTAAAATATGAAAAATCTTTGACATCATCTGTACACGCAATCATATGTTATTAGGAGGTATCTACTTAACTCTTTTTTTTGTTTAGTTGCTAATAAATCCCGGCTCCGTCTCTGCCACAAGCCACCGGCGACCACCAGCAGCCACAACCACCAACACCAGCAACCAGAGTCAGTAACTAATCATTGACATACCGGTTGATGTAAAGAAATCAACCCCGTCGCTAGTCACCAAAACGGTTTCTATATCACGAGTCGACCCGCTCACCATCTGTGCTCGTCTCTCTCTCTCTCTGACTCTCTCTCTCTCTCTCTCTCTCTCTCAACATTCATGGAGCCAATGAATCATAACAGCGGCGTTGCTGATCAGGTGCTTTACATGAATGGTTTTACGGTCTCCATTATATGCATGCATGTAAATTAACTTCTTGAACCAACTCTCTCTTGCTCAAATTAGTCTCAAGCCTTGGTGGAGCTCCCTTTGGGCTCTCGGAAGTTGGAAGCATATGATTGTAGGTTCTTAAGGTGCCAACCTAGTTGGGATGTCTGGGTGTCGTGATGCTTTTTATTCTTGAGTCATTTTAATCGTTGTAACTCGTTTTTAATGATTAATAAAGTTCTCTTTTGTTGGGAAAAAAAAAGGCATGGTGGAGAAAAGCACCACTCGTCTCTCGTTTCTCTATCTTTTCCTTTCCCTCTATAAATCGAAATACATCTCCATGATCCAAATACAGATTCTATTTATGCTAAGTAGCTAATTTATGGAGCTTTCACATATTCACCTTCAGTTTGCAGCTTTGAGCGGTTTCCCATACCACCTCAGCGGTGATAATCCAGGTTCAAGCACCAAAAGGGAGACACGTGCAGCATGTCGAAGTTAATAATTGAAAAAATACATCAGTATGGCTATAGTAGGGCAATTGAAAAAACTCAAAATGAAAATTTTCTTTAGGGGATGGTGTTGACTTGACTGTTTCTACTGTTTGTAAATACTGTTGGTATTTTTATTTTATTTTTTTTTTTTTGGAATTTGATTTTCTCTTCGTTATTTGACTGATGTTTTCCTAACTAAATCATGCAATTTAATTCATCTTTTTTTTTTTGGTGGCAGGTTCTAGTGGAAGAACACTCTCATGCGAAAAAAATTGTGTTGAATAGGCCTAAGCAACTGAATGCAATTTCCTTTCAAATGGTATGATGATGTGTATGTAATTATTAGTTTTGGTTAGATGGCTGAACTATCAAATCTTGTGTTTACTGCAAGCATCACCTCATCTATCTTTTGCTGCTGCTATTTCAAGTACTGCCTTTCTTAAATCAAATTGCTTATCAACTTTTTTGAGTACTTTTTCAATGCTAACATGGCTTTGGCCCGTGAATTTACTACACAAGTGCAGTTGAACTTAATAAATACCCAGGTTGTGCTTAACATATTGGAGTACTTTGCCTCTTCTTTTGCATAATCTTTCAATGTATGGGATGTGGTACATATAGAGAATTTGCATGTGAAATTGTATATGCTGAACTGGTAATATGGATACATGGGAAAGTACATAGAAGTGCATATTGTGTTCAACTAGATGAGGAATTTCAATGTATATGTGCTCCACATGACTTCCCATATCATCACCATGACGGGTTGACTCCCTTTCAGAATGCATGAGCCTTGCCCCACCTCATGGCCTCACTCACGTTGTTACTACCCGACTACTTTTTCTTGTTCTTGTCACGCTCGTTGAAAACTCGTCAAAGACATCTGAATGTGCCTAGGAAAGCCTTAAATGGTTTAGATTTCTTCGAAGTCTAATAATTTGCGTGCATTGGTGGACTGAAAGCCAATTCCGTGTATTAAAAATCTTGGTCAGAGGTTGAAAAAGTGTTCAAATTGATGATGCATGAACAACTGGAGGAGACTGCGGATAATTTTTGTGCTGTTCCTTATCGTTAGAGACATTTGTTTTGTGTGTTCTTTGTTTTTGCCTTTTCGGTATGTACTGGGAGAAGCAAATTATGGTTTTTTAGCTTTACATCTAGTTGTCCACTGGATCTACACAGAATTTAAATGAAACATTTTTGTGCCCGGTACAATCAGATTTAGTTGATAGACTGTTGGCACTTTTGGGAAGTTTATTTTTCATGTCATCATGGAAATTCGCAACTAGCTATAAGCTTAAAAATATTGTTTTTGACTTTTTCACAAGTTAATTCCATATCAGTCTTACTTGGACATTAGCTAAATGGACCTGATTTATGTATGTATCTTCATTTTGTTATAGGCACCTCGAATATTGGAACTCTTTCTAGCATGTGAGGAGGATTGCAGTGTCAAGCTAATCATTTTGAAGGTACTTGTCTAGAAAATTACAACAGCCAAGTTTAAGTTCAAGTTGCACAAAAAGACAGTAAATGTTGTCATCTTTATGTTTTAAACTTGAAACATTTTAAAGTTATGATAGCATCTTGTTGCTTGCTAGTTGAAGTGTGTTTTGTTTTGAATATCTTGATTGATTTCTACGTCAAGATCCTGCATGTTATCTAATTTGCTCGGTAGTTTAGCATATACATGTTTCATTTTTTTGTGCTTCTGGATATTGTTTTTTAATTTTTTATTCTTCTCTTTAGTTTTAGTGATCGCAGTCATCTATTACTTTGATGAGCCAGGCCACTCTTTTACTTTGAGTGTTGTTGAAGATCCTATGACTAACATTTTTTGGCTAAACTTTTGAAAAAACAAAGTTTCATCTGTGGGAAAATTAGATTTGTACTTGGCTTGGGAAGACTGCACTAAAGGGTACTTGCTCTTGCTAAATCTTGGCAGAATTAATCTTTGGAATCATTAATATCTCTTGAGCTGGGCAGCATAATTCACTCTCTAGGGTTCTGTTTATACCTGTTTATGTGTTTAGCCCCATTTGGTTTCACATAAGTGGAGCTTAAAAGAACCAAGTTACGAAAAGCATCCCAAGCCTAGTTAAAAGTAGTTTAGCCTTTTGAGTTGAAAAAGAAAATAAGATGAAAACCTGAAAAGTTTTAGTTGCACCCAACCTTTCTAATTTCAGCTTGGAACTTCAAAGTAATCTCAGTAATGTCAAAATTAGTTTTACGAAATGGGGCCTTGAATTGCCTGCGACATACTTAGGATCTCACACCTTGATTTTCTTTAAAATGCACCTCATGCAGTCCAGATGACTGTATTGATGCAAGAGACCTGTGTGCTGGGTCCAGAATGGAGCCTGAGGCTGCCTAACACTAAGAAAATGCTGGTATAGGAATTTGAAGTTTTTGCGTTTGTAGAGTAAGGTATTATTATGAACCCAGGGTTCATTAGATACTCAAAGGGTTCGTTATGGACAATAAGTTAGATGGGGTGTGGCATTATGGTACTTTTGGAGTTAAATGAAAGAAAGAGTTTCCATAGTTTTGGAGTGTTAGGAAAACTGGAGGTTGTGGCTACAAAATTGGCCTGTCGTAGGTTATGGTTTTATGATTGAAAGAGGAGAATGAAAATTTGTAGCTTTGGTCTCCTAAACAGCTGTGCTACTACCTACTAGATCATTTGGTGAAACTGAAAGTACGTCCAATTCATTCGCATTGCATAGACCAGATGATGAAGAAGACTTGGCAGGAAAATCCAAAAAATCTCATAGTTTTCTTTTGGAGATTGAAGGTGTTAATGGAGTCTTACCTTAATAGATTGCGAAATTCTATGTGCACCATTTTATAGTTTTGGTTTCCTTGCATTATATTTCTGAACACTAGTTTTAATTAGTTTTTTTTTCTTATGTTATAGAGTCGTTAAGGTTGGTCATAGATAAGAGTAAAAGAGGAAGAGCTCCTTTTTTTTTTTCTCTGCATAGCCAGAGCGAAGAGAGGTTAAGTGCCAATAACATGAGCGAGGAAAGGTTCTCAGTAACGGTGCTAATATTGTTAACTTAGAGGAGATGGCATCCATGGTTCCCATGTAAATTTTGGTTCTGCTTGTAGGGCAAAGGAAGAGCATTTTCTGTCGGTGGTGATGTTGTTGCTATAGCCCGTGTTATTGGTGAAGGTTGAGGTTCTCTCTCTGTGCTTGTGTGTGTGTGTGTGTGTTTTGGCTCAGTTTACCATATTAGGCATAATATATAGTCCTTTAAACTTTGTGTATTACAGTATATTCTCACTCTTAACCACTTTGTTTTGTCCTTTGAGGTTTAGGAAACATGCCAGCTAACTTTCCTTAAGGAGGAAGCTGGCAAACATGAAGTACGTTCATTTTGTATGTATAAACATCTGTCTGTGTGACATTATTGCTTATTTCTGTCATCAAGCAATTGGAAATTAGGCGCAGAATATTTTCGCAAAGTGTACATCACACACTATATGATCGCTACATACCGTAAACCCCAGGTGGTTCTTTAATATACTCTTACCTTTTGCATTGAAGGATTTTTGTATAACTTTGTTTCAGTATTTCTCTAAAGGGTTCACAAAATCTTATTGCTAGCTTGACATAATGCAGGGTTTCAATTCTCAATGGGTTTGTGATGGGTGGTGGAGCAGGAATATCAATACATGGAAGATTTCGTGTTGCAACAGAGAAATCGGTATCATCTTTCTCACTAACTTTATTGAGATAGATAGAATTGTCCGTGTGTCGAAAACATGGTCCTTTTTATGCTGTCCTTCCTACTAGTATATGGCAAACCTATTTCTGGAAATTTATTTTTTTGTCTGTCCATTGATGTTTGGAGTTATCTGAGTTTTTGTGTCTCACCAACATATTCATGTGCTGATATTGGACCTTTTCCTGGTTTTTGCAATGCCGGAGTTACCTGAGTTTTTGTGTCTCACCAGCATATTCATATGCTGATATTGGACCTTTTCCAGGTTTTTGCAATGCCAGAAACAGCTCTGGGACTCTTCCCAGATATAGGTGCCTCATACTTTTTAACAAGACTTCCCGGATTCTTTGGTAATTATTGCTATTTCCTCCTTGATGTCTCTAGCACTGTCTTTGTTTAACATCCTGAAATAGATTTTCAAGGTGTGTTTTTCCATAAATCATTGGCTGTGGATAGGAGTTAGTCTCTTTCCTCTCTTGCTGTTGTGGGTAGATGCAGGCCATGACTGGTGCTTTTTGGCTTTGAACTATGTATAGAAATTTGAAGTATGGGGGACTATTGGATTACTACTAAATTCATTTGTTAAGAACATCTTGAAAAAACATAACTCGACTCCTGTGGACCCAATATGGGCCATGTCAAAAAAGTGAAAATTGTAACGGCAAACCAGTGAAACTGCGAGAAAACTTTAGGATAAAATAGTATCAAATGGCAACTGTCCGACTATAGAGTTGCGGTTGCGTTCAATTATCCAGATTTGTACGGTATTCGTTTGCTCGATTGTATGGCATCGAACGGAAATTGTCTGACTTTAGAAGATCCAACATTCAAGTCGTTCAATTATCGATTAATGAACAGTTTTGTAAGTCCAGTTCGACTTCAGAGGTGGTCGCGCATATATCTGTTTGCGAGGGTCTCATAGGATGGAAAGAGGGGGTGACAGAGAGGTTCTAACGAAGCGGGCTGCTGGCGGTGGATGAAAGCGGTAATAAAGAGAATAATGTTTTAAAAATATTCAGTCTCCGATTGGAAAAAACCGTTTTAAAGGGTGTTTGGCATAATACTTAGGCTCCATTCTTCTAATAGGTTCGCATAATATTTTTCGGATTAATCATTCGTATTGATGAGAGGAGTCTAAAAGTAAAAAATTATGACCAAAAAGCAAAAAAAAGTTCAACAATAAAGACGAAAAAAACCCAAACATCTGGCTTTTTATTTTGTCTAAAGTGTTATCTTGCATAAACTTTTTTCAACTTCAGCCCACAGTTTTATTCTTTTCTGATTCATCTCGTTGGTATAAATGATTGATTCCAAAAAAACGACGAAATGCTAGGCAAAAAATTACGAAAGTTATAAAATACTAGAAAAATGTCAATAGACAAAGTTTATGAGAATGGAACCCTCCAACAAATCTCACAACATAAAATACTCAATCCAAAAGTCCAAAGTTTTTTCCAACTCAAGGTGTCGTTTCAACCCAATTTCAAGGTTATAGATTGGAAACTATGATGGTTTCGACGGAATACATAAATGCTTGATAGATAGGACGGTTATGAATTGGAGTGCCCCAACTGGTCACAGCTGACAGCCCATGTACTGAATCTAACGCTTGTATAAAAAATGTCCTCGATTTCAAAATCAACCTCCACCCCACCCACTTACACACAACAAGTACAAAAACACAAGAACAAAAAGTAGATCAACCAGTTGTCGTTGGGAAATGCAACTTGTCCGTGAAGTAATCCTTCGACTAGAGGCATGACACTCTGTCAACTACTCTCTCATATATGCATTGCTTACTAAGTTTCTCCATACTTTTGGGTTTGATCTGTTCCAAATTCCTAGAGTGCGAATTAAAAATACTGTCCAAACACGGTTGCTCCATATGTGATATTAAACGAAACATATCCAAAACCCCTAGAATGCAAATGGATAGCCATGGTCCATAACAAAACACAAAACCCCTAGAATGCAAATGGATAGCCATGGTCCATAACAAAACACGTAGAATCCAACTTTGATTTTCATGCTCCATAACAAAAAGAACAGCAGCAGGATACTCCATCAAAGTGTCGTCAACCTATATAAAGAAAAAAGAACAATCCACCATCAGCGCTACGATTCTCTTATGAGATTATACATGCACGATAAACAATAATTGCTTTTTGCATAAACATTCCCTCAATGCAAGCATTAGTTCCACTCGGGGTGCTAAATCATAGACACTATATTCTAGATGATGAAACTCTGAAATGAATTGTTATGGTACTATATGTTTTTAGGCACAATAGAAAAGAAACAGGGCCATCAAGATATGAAGCTATTGTCCAGGACCAGAAGCAGCAAACAAAGAGAAATTTCAGCAACCAGCAGCAAATGAGATGAACCAACTACAACAGCAAAAAAAATAACAATAGCAGTAGCATAAGATCAAGTAAAGTGAGGCATATTCTTGAGATTTAGAGTGAATTCAGCAGCAAATCAAGCATTCCAAGTTGAGAATCGCAGCAGCAAATCAGGAACAGCAGCATAAGGTCCAATAAAGTTAGATTTGCACTTTTAGTGTTTCGACATGCCAAACAGTTTGCAAAATCATAATGCGTACATTCAAAAGTTTCAATTTTGGGATTGATGATTGACAAATGCTAACAGGTTGGGGATATTGCACTCGTTAAAGGTACAAAAGTACACTTGGATTTACAACAGACTCATCACCCATGGATTCGTAGTATTTCAAGAGAGAAAGCAAAAAAATATAAGATGCGGTGCAAAAAAACTGGCTCGGACATACCTAACCATCAAACCAAAATGGAAATACAAGTACTAGTATTTGATTCAGAAGAACAGAGAAGAGAAATAGTGGAAATCTTACCATTGAAGGCACTGAAAAAGATGCAGCTATGGCAAGAACTCTCTGGTTCTTTTCTTTTTTTTTTTTTTTTCTTACAAAGGATATAAGAAACTATGTGTATCTCTCTCTCTATATGAGATGAGGTCTCTTATCGGTGAAATGGTCGTAAGCTTGACAAAAAAAAGGCCTGCTCAATAGGGTTAGATGGGCAGGAAGAAACAAACAATAAGATTCTGATATGACAGCTTTAAAGGACTTTAGATTTTCGAAAATGAAAGAAGAAGATACTCTAGGATCACGGGATCATACCTAGGATTAGGGTAGGATTGCACATTCCGAAAAGCTTCCAAAGCTTCAAAAACTCTTTTAGAAACTTTTATTTAACAGGACCTGGAATTTCATTTGAAACTTTGAATCCAACTCTAGAAGTACAAAATCCTAAACATAGAACTTGACCGGCAAATGATCAACAAAACCTATTCACCGAGGGTATTTAGTTAGCCAAATTACTACTCTAAAACCAAAAAGAAACACTTCTACTAACCAGCAGTTACAGATCCACTCATCATTGATGATCAAACTACACAACATCTTATTGTTCTATACATGTCCTCATTCACATATCACCCCATATCATATTGCTTACTATGTAGCAGGATTTGCAAAACAGAACTATACAATTTGAAAATCTATTTCGATGGAAGAACAAAGAACCAAAAACCATGACTAGTTTCTTATCCATTTACTAACACTTTGGCAGAGCATGAATACCTTTCGTCCCTATTCCCTAATAACACAGGATTACAAAAAGAAAAAAAGCTAAGAGACACAAGTTATTGGGGAAAAAAAATTACTATCCAACTAGCAAATTTTCATTTTTGACGAGCCTATGTCCAATATATAGATAAAAATCTTAACATCTAATGCTATAAATATGTTGCCAAACCAAACTCTCACTTAGGATTTGCATACAAATATAGCACATTAATCATCTTACGCAGGTATATGAAGAGTTCAACTTTTGCAAAAGCTAATACAAACGGACTTATGCCAACCTCAGGAACACCGGATCTCGCAACAATGGCACTTGGAAGCCAGAACAAAGCCACTGGCACTTATAGAGGTCCATATGCAGTTGGAGAGGTGCCAAGTACAAGTTTTTATTTATAACACATGGAAGGTGAGAAAGGGGCCTCTCCATTGTGATAACATAAAAGTTTCTGCCACCACCTCCCTTGTGCATGGATAAGAAAGAAAGAAGACAAAACCCAAGGAAATTTCTACTTCATTTCCCTCTCTTTTGCGTTTAATGTTTATCTCTTTTTATTGGTTTTATCACTATGTAACAGCAGTAGCAGCATATGTAAATCCAAAATAACCAAATGAACTCCAGCAGAACCAAGTAAAATGTAAGACATCAAAAGAAGGCTCAGCAATAGAGAATATAGAGCAACAACAAAAGACAGACCGTAAGGCACTGCTTCAGCAACATCTCAGCAGAACCAGGTGACAAACAAAACATAATAAGCAGTATATGAACTCGAAAATCACCAGATCAGAGTATCAACTCCAGCAGAACCAAGAATAGTGAAAGAACCTAGACAGCAACATATGAACTAAAAAATCACCAGATCACACGGTATCAATTCCAGCAAAACCAAGCATAGTGAAAGAACCTAGACACAGAACCCCAAAAGAAGCAAACAAAATACTAGGACCTTCAGCTTTTACAGGCATGTCATGCAAATGGTTGTCATCCTCAGGGACTTCTCCTCTTGTTTCGTTCCTAATACCTTGAGGCTCATGCACCGGAATAGGTTCCCCATGGTGCACCCAAGTCTTATAAGAAGGGTCAATTCCTCTTCGTATCAAATGGATCCTAACAACTACACTGCTAAGTTTTTTGCTGTTCAGACAATCAATACACGGGCATCGAATCTCAGTCTTTGGTCCTAAATTCGCCATTGCAAATTGTATAAAAGATTCCACCCCTAGTTTATACTCCGCACTTGCCCACCTATCTTTTATCTTCATCCAACTTTTTCCATTTCTTGTGGCCTACAAAATTAGTTAGAGGTTATACATATTAATGTTCAATCCAAGATTTTTTAAATGGAGCAGAAGAGAATATAGTAGATCGAAGTGCAGCAAGTCCAATAGTTAGCCATTTTGGACTTTTTATTTATTTTTTTGACGAAAATACTTTGAATGAACTTTGACACATGGAGGAAAAATGTTTTATAAGTATTCTATTTGGTTCAGGATTACTATCATTTTTGTCCTCATGGCTTGATTAGGTTATATTCAATAGGTTTTACCCTTTAAAATTGGATTTTGCAATCTTCTTCTTCCTTGTTAAGAAAGATAATAATATATCTATGACAGATTTTTCTTTTCAGATTTGTTTGTTGATAAAACCAATAGAAATACAACTTGAAATAAAGGAAATACAACTAAAACCTTTACAAGGAAATACAATCAAATTTCACTAGATTAGTAAGAGTCCTTCAAATTTCACTACATCTTCAAATTTCACTAGAGTACTAGAATCCTTGAAATTTCACTAGATTACTAGTGTCCTTTGTTAATCAAATTTCACTAGATTACTAGAGTCCTTGAAATTTCACTACATTACCGAATTCAACTAGATTTACTAGAGCCCTTCAAATTTCACTAGATTTCAAAGGCAATTAGGGTAGTTCATAGTTCAATTCTTACCTATTATTTACAACAATGAATATGGGTCCATATAAAAAAACAATAACAGAAAGGAGGGAGCCCTGCATCACTTGCACCCTTAGCAAGCACCACAACAATACAATCACATACATTTTGAGGGGGATGCAGGGGTATCCCACTTGCACCCTTAGCGAGTAAAAAAACAAGGAATATGAAATATTACCTTAGTGAATGGCGAAATCGAGCAAATAAGCAATTTCCCAAATGTCAAAAGATTAGTGTCGGAGATAGCCACAAACAAACTTTCGCTGGTCAACAAATTTGAAGTCTTGATTCTCTGGAACAAAGAATAAACAATAGATTATAGGACATGAAATCTCATAAAACAAAAAGGCTATCTGCATTGTGCAAGATGTGAATATCCATTCAACACGCCACGCCATAGGGTCACTTATTCATGGAGACAACATACCCTCAACTCAAGTCTGTGACTTGTTTGAATAATAAAAAAAAGTGTTCATATGTCTAAGATGCAAACCAGCAGAAAGGATATTCATAAATTTAACTTATTTTATTACCAACAGAAAGGATATTCAATGAAGTTCAAAATACAAACCTAACACAAAGACCAAACCTATTCCCTACAATGAGTTGCAGAATATGTTTAAGATACTTAGCCAAGCCACAACTCATAAGCCTAGCAACACAATCAGAAAGTTTGCTTCGCTGTGCCAAGCTTGAAAATGTGAACCAACAATCTCTTGATTTAGGGAACTGGGTCTCATCTATATGGCTGGGTAGCGGATAAAAGAAAATGTGGATTTGATGCACCTGTACATAATCGTAGGACTTTTAATCATTCGCCAAGTATTCTTATGTTGATTTGCATTCGCAATACAATTTGACTTTTCTAATCTTCGCGGTTGACATAAGTGGAGTGGTAGCCCAATGGTTAGCACCATATCCTTCCATGCATTTGACTAGGGTTCAAACCGCACTAACTACAACAACACTGACTTTCGCCGAACAAAAAAGCAAGAAATATCTAGGCGGTTGACTAATAAAAAAGAGATTTTATGTGCTTATTATTTCACATTTGACATTCGGTAATATTTTTCAGCTTTGACACTTGGTAATACTTTTCAGCTCTGTCTCTCTCTCCCTCCTCCTTCTTTTGATTCAACTATTGCTTACGTGTTTTTACCCATGGGATGTAGCCAAATGAACCATTAGGCAAGCTTCTTGGGCATTATGGGCAATAAATTTGTTGGATTTCCATCCGAAGGGGAATATCCTATGTTCCTGTGATAGTAATGAAGAGATCAAACTCTGGACCATTGACGAATTTGCTTGCACACACACCATTAAGGTCAGTATAGATGCTCAAGGAGACTCTAATAGTTTCATGCTTAACAGTTTGGCTTTAAGTTGTCCATTGTTTAATTTCCACTATCTTTTTGAGTTTGTCTGATGCTTGTTGAGTGCCTACATCTCCTAGTTTTAGGCATGGAATTTGTGCTTACTTGAGACTTGAGAGCCTTATCAACTAATCCCCTTTTGTTTCGTTTGGTGTTTTATCATTCGAAGACTAGACCATTTACTACTCTTTGGAATTCGGTATTTGTTTAGTTGCAATACCTACATTGGGAAGGAGAAAACACTCAAGTATAAAACCTACACGCTATACCCTGATTTGCTTGTCCATGTTTTGGCACTCTCCTTCAAAAATATCTGAAATTAGTGAAAATGGACAAACAAATTGGGGTGGAGTAATATCTTTAATATTATAAAGCTATTTTTACATGGACAACAAGCACAAGCTCCAACATGATATTCACCATATTGGTAATAGCTCTGTAAAAATGTGCTTTCGTCGCCGGATCATCTAAGTCCGATGAACTTGATTGTTACTAGCATGTTCTTCGCTTTGAAGCCAACAAAGCCGACGATTTGAATCAAGTTTCAAGACTCGGGACGGTGCTCGTTGCAAGGTACAATAACTTGTTGTACCTCTTTTGGTTCTGTCTTGGGTTGCTCCTACCACTAAGCCAAATAAATAAGGGTTCTAATTCTAAAGGGGGACTATAGACACTAAAATTTTGACGCGATTTAATCGCCGTCCAAATTAATTAAGACAATTAAAATTGTTTGGATTAATTGAAGTCAAAGCTGGTCAAAGCCTACAAGCAAATATGGGCCCACCAAATTTACTGGGCTCAATCCATTTGCGAAACGGCAAAGACCAAAGCAAGGTGGGCTAACTTAATTAGCCAAATGGGCCCACGAAAATATGGGCTCAATCATGGGCAGGACCAAAAGAAAATGGACCGGCTTAGCCTATGAAATGGGTCATAGATTTGGGTCAACCCAAAGATTCGGGCCCAATCAAATTTTCCTTGGGTCAAAAGAATAATTCTAATATATATAATGATTTTTTTAATATTGACCTAAGTTAATTCTTATTTGGAAAGAAAATCAATCAAGGAAAATTTTCCAAATTAAGATCTCTCTCTTTGAGCCTATAAATAGAGGCTCTTGTTATGAAGAAAAGACCTTTGGCTGTCATTCTACAAGAGCTCTCAAGCACTCTCAAGAATCCAAGTATTCATAAGTCTTTCTCTCTCAAAGTTCTTCCCCAAAAATTCAACATTCAACACCTTGCAAAGAATCATCAAGCACTCAAACTACGTGCCGATTTCTTTGCAAGTTTCTACCTAAAATCATTCAGCAAACCAAAACTCTTGAAGGTTTTCCAAAGATCAATCTCTTTTCGAAGGATTTCTTTGGAGTTCTTTCAAGTTTAAACCATTGTTCAAACTTTGTTCTTCACTTCATTCAACTCGAAGATTCAAAGAAAGTTACCGTTTGCGCCATCAATTTTGGAGATCGAATAAAAGGATTTTGTTCTTTTCTTTATTAAAAGAACATTTATTAGAGGATTGTACCCCTTGCATTTAATTCAAATCAATAAGATTATTATTTTGTGCATCTTTTTCTTGTCTTTATTACAGGACACAAATTTGTGTGTTACAGGTACCACAATCAGACTTTTGGTTTGAAAAGCATTAGTTTATTTCCCAACAATCATTCCCATTTTCGAAGAACATAAACTAAAAAGTTAGACATACCCCATAAGAAGATAAACAGTAGTAAACATTTCTAGGTTTGGAAGAAAACTAAACAATAAAAAGTATGTCAACCCCATTATACAACAAGCAATTAATCTAATTGAAGCTACACACGATGATCTATAGAACCTCCTTTTTCTTATTTTATGTAGTAAGAAACTATACAGACAAATGAAGCAAAAAATATACACTTCTTTAAACACTATTAAAACACCATTGCTAGTGAATCAAATACCCATGCATTATCAAAAAACCACAAGGGCAAGAGACAGAGAACGAGCATAAAAATCACCTTCGGAGACGACGTTGAGAGCAGACTCAAACGGGGTAAAACCAATGAGCTTCACGACTTTCCCAAGTATGTTGAAATTGGAGACCTATTGAAAAGGGGGAAAACAAAACAACGAGCTTATGACCACGTTGTAGATGTGTGGGCGTTTGTGTGCATGTGTGTGTGCGTGAGAGAGAGAGAGAGAGAGAGAGAGAGAGAGGAAAACCTGTTCGAGAGAGAGACAGACAGAATTGGGGATTCTTCAACAGAAACCCCCGTAATCTGTTGCTTGATGTCCTAATTTCTGCTTCATCTTGTCTGTAGGGATTTGTATCCAATTTAGGGGTGGAGATTGATTTGGCAATGGGTTGGTTATGGAAATTGGGTTCAACAATGGATTAGAGAATGGGATGAGTATGGGTTGGATTTGGGGGAGAGCGAGAGATAGAGTCGATGCTTTGTAAAGGGACTGGAGAATGCACAGGATGAGTATGGCGGGTTGGGTTTGGGAACCAGAGAGAGAATTGCTTTTTGCCTTTTTGGAGACCGCCAAAATTTTCCCCAATTATTAGAAACTTCCCGCAAAAATCACATGACCTTCACCGACCAACTTTCAGTCGGCACAACTAAAAAACTTGGCTTTTTTTTAAAATTTTTTTTTTTAAACTGGTATACTAAAAAACTAGTTGGGGATGCGGTCTCTAATTCATCCCGAGACATTGAATTCTTATGACGTACCTGAGCCATTTTTTGCTATCAGAATCATCAATTTTTTACATTATACTATATATTAGATCATTCATATCGGGAATAAAGTTACTCGGGTCTTGCTAGACACTTGATCGGACATAATAACTCATTTACTTAATGAAAACTGCATCCCGATCAATGACCTTTATACAACCAATTCAACCAAAAATTTACGGCAGTGATTTAACTAATGAGAACAACAAAATCAACGGACTCGATCAGAAGAATCATCGATCTTTTACATTGTACACACTTGAGATTTTTTTTGGCAATCAGAACCGTCATTTTTTTTTAACATATTATAGATACAATAAGTTTGTAGAAAAAATTAAGAAGATCGCATATCGGTACACATTTAATCGGACAAAAGTGCCTTAAAAAAAACACAATTCGGTCCCGATCGATGAGTTTTTTAAACTTGATCGAGAAGAAAAATTAGATGATTGATTTTTCATCAACAGAAATAACAAAATCAACGGGTGTGATCAATAAAATAATTACTAAAATACAAAAAATTGTATATGACAATGGGTTGGATCACGTGTGTAAGGAACACTAAACTATGGCTCATGTATTTCATTCCAAATTTCCCGCCAACAATTCCGGGAAAAGGCACAAGTTAAGTTCATACCAAAAGCCGAGCAAACAATTACTCGGCATACCAATTGTCGAGCAAACCATTACTCGGCGGTTAAGTTCATAACAATAGCCGAGCAAATATTTAGTCGGCATTTAATTTCCCACCAAAAAAATACTTACACGCCTTTTTTTCCCCGGCCACCGCCTAATTTATTCGGCAAAAGTAAACTTTTGCTGAGTAAATTTATTTGGTCGGCTATAAAGACCATTATTGGCCACCAAAATATATATGTTTACTCGGTAATGGTATAGACATTGGCGAGCAAATTAATTTACTCGGGATTTTTACTCGCCAATGGTGTGAGTTGTTGTAGTGGCAGGACTTCATTAATGAAACACATATTGTAATAAGTGGGGTTTCCACAACCCATTTCTTGATATGCCAAATCGCCCAATTCTCTTAATCTCAATGTTGTTCTGGTTAAATGAAACTAATAGGGTAAAGAAACTGCAACTCTTTATGTTATTGAGGAAGGAGAGGGAAATGATTTGAGTTGCCACGAATTTCCCAGGGTCGGAGGAGGCTGAGTAAGGTCGAAGGATTTGCAGAGGTGGATGAAAGCAAGTTTTTGCCAACAGTCTCTCTCTAAAAAAAAACCTACTGACTCCCTCTCTCTCTAAACCTATCTCTTCATCTTCCAATCTCATTGCCGGGGGGGCTCTTTCCTCCTCCCCCCGGGCTCTCTTCTTCTCCTCTCCTCTTTCCCTCTCTTTCTTCCTTTTCTATCCTCTTCCCCTTTCCCTCGCTGGTTCTACTATTTCACTGGCCTTCGACGAACTGCTAGGTTATCTGGTTTCTATGCCTAATGGCGTTCAGCTGGTGTTTCTGATCTCTTTTATCGCTGGCGAGTGGCGTTGGTGGTGGTGGTGGGTCAACCTTTCCTTCACGTAGCCACCGGTTGTTGGGCTTCTCCGGTTTTATGCTTAACGGCGAAGCGCTTGTGTTGTGGGTTGGGGTTTTTTTTTGTTTTGCAAGGATCTGGCGTTGATGATGGATGGCGGTAGTGCTTGGTGGTGATAGGTGTGGAGGTGGCTGTGCGAATGGCGTGTGGCGAGGCGTGGCGACGATGGATGCTATTGGGCGACTTGGTGTGGCCTTTTGTGTAGGGGCAGTTGAGCCTTTTTTCGGGATAACAACAGGGGCTTGTTCCCCGAGTCTCCCGGCGACGGCGTGGCAGCGGCTTGTCCTTTTACAAGTGGCCATTGTGAGTTGGGCATGGCAGCGATGGTGGCGGTGATTTTGGTGGCGATGGATGCTGATGGAGTTTTGTTATATATGGCTAGTTTTTTGATTGATCAATGGGGGTGATGATGGTTTGAGGCGGAGGTTTTGATGGGCGATTTGCAGCGGTGGTGGTGACATGTGCTGATCGGAGTTTAGGGTTTTCTTTGGGCTGCTAATTTTTTCCATTCTAGGGATTATGGCCCATCAGGTGTGGGTTTTGGCCAAGGTTCTGAATCTCATACCGGACAGGGTACCGGTTTTCTTACTGGTACGGTATCGGTACCGTTTCGAATTTAGCGGTACTACCTGTATATACACATATAAAATCAAAAAAAATCCTAGTATCACCCCCTTTTTTTTTTTTGGTAAATTATATCATCCAATGAAATATAATTAGACAACAAATAAATGTTCCAAATATCATTTAACAAGTTACTATGTTTAGTGACAAACTTCCTAATACACTGTAAATATTAAAAATAAAGGATTATATGTGGCATAAAAAAGTGTGCTATATTGCTTCTTTTAAAAAATTACATTTTCAAACTACATTTTTTTAAGCCTTTAACAAAAAAAACTAGTTACATTTTTTAAACCCAAAAAATCTGTTCCACACAATTTTGTCCCACGCAATTTTTTTATTTTTTTTTAAAACTACTACTACTTGGCCCAAAAAATCTCCACCATTGTCCATTGATCTAGCTAATCCACCGATTCTCCAAATTGGTGGAAGTCTCCAGAAACCCAAGACCCACTCTGATTTCATAACCTGCTCCTATCCCCTCCCTCCCCTCTCCTCTCTATGCATTAAATAATCAAAACTCCTCATCTTTCACCAAATAGCAAATCAATTACTGGGGTGAAGATGGGTCGTGGTGGACGATGATGACGATGAACTTGGACGACGACGATGGGCCATCACAAATCAAGTCTGACGACGATGAAAAGACGACGAGAGATGGTTTTTTTCTTTTTTTCAATCTCAGATGAGTTTTTATTTTGCTTCCCAGGTACCATATTTCTGTGTGATTTTTTTTTCTGAATGGATTATTGTTGTCTCTCTCGATCTGTAATTTCAGAAAACCCAGATCTGTTTGCTCTTTCTTCTTTCTCCTTCAGTTTCAAAATCTTGGGCGGTACAGCCGGTACCTTCATACCGTCCGGTATTGTCCGGAATGGCCGGAACTGACCGGTATTGACCGGAATTGACGACGGGACGGAATTATAGGGTGACCTTACCGATTTTATGTAAATCCGGTACGTACCGGCCGGTACGGCACGAGATTCACAACCTTGGTTTTGACCCATTTTGGTTGGCTCCTTGCCAATCATGTCTTGGGGCTCGGATTAGGCATTGGATTCTATGAATTTTGATGCTTTCTCCTTGTTCTTATTAGTCATTGTATCCTTTTCGATGATTAATGAAACTTTCTTGCCGTTCAAAAAATGAAGGATTTGCAGAGGTATGGATGCTTGGATTTTTTTTTTAGAGAGGATTTTGTTAACGCTCACCAAATTTGCGAGAGAGAGAGAGAGAGAGAGAGAGAGAGAGAGAGAGTCTTCAATTTTTTAGTGCCAAACGAGGACTTAGTCATAAACGGTGGTAAATCACTTTTGAGTAGGGATGGCAATGGGAGGGTAGGGGGTGGATACCACTACCTCCATCCCCGATCCCCGAACCTATATCAGTCCCCATCCCCTCCCCGATCCCCACCGGGGATTTTATTTTAACCTCCATCCCCGCCCCGATGCGGGGAACGGGGATCCCCACGGGGAATCGGGGATCCAAAAATCAATTAAAATGGTTGTTGCCAATGCCTATGCAACACACATGATCTGCTTGCTGCCAATGCCTATGCAAAAAGGTCTTCAAGCTGGAAAGCCCCTAATACACAACTGTTAACCAAAAACCCTTCTTTTTTTTAAAAAAAATGAACCAAAAACCAATTTGGTCTTTAGTAAATTTATCCATTGATAACACACAGATTCTCTTGGTAAGTGGTAAGCATTTTTTTTTTTGAAAGACGACAATGTATTCCAGGACAGAGAGTTCAGAGATCTAAACGGATCTGATAACAAAAAGGCAGGGACATAAAGCCATCGTGAGAGGCTGAGAGCGTACCTCGACTGTGGTGGTTGTGTGTGAAGTGTGGGTACTGGGTAATCCTAAGTGACTAAATGAGTAAATTCCAGTGGAAAAGAAATTTTATGAGTTATGACCGTGAGGTGTGATTCGTGTGAAGTACTGTGATTGTGGTGGTCCAGTGGAAAAGAAATTTTAAAAAACTTATAATATAATAAATATATATTATATATATACACATATATTTATAAACGGGGATGCGGGGAGGGGCGGGGAACGGGATCGGGTAGGGGATCGGGTAGGGGACTGACAATATCATCCCCTACCCGATCCCCGAATTTTTTTAAAAATAATCCCCATCCCCTACCCGATCCCCGGAAAAATCCCCGAATCCCCTCCCCGAATGGGTAGGGGATGGGTTGGATAGGGGCGGGTCGGCCAAGATTGCCATCCCTACTTTTGAGCCTGAAACATTGCAGGATAAAGGGATTGCATGCCCTGTTGCCCTTTGGGCACAGTAGCTTGTAGGGCCCCTCAATCCCAAGTTGGAATGGGAGGGAGAGGAATCCAACCAATGCTTGGATAAAATAAAATTTAAAAAAAAAAAAACCTAATGGGATGAAGCCAAAAAAAATCCAATGGGCCAAGATCAAACACCCAAAACACCTAAATACCAAGCCCAAACCCAAAAATCCTAAGCATGCAAAATCAAACTTCGATACACCAATTACCAAGAACTAGTGTTTCTTTGTAGAACAACAAATCTATTGGTATTACTTTCAATCATCTTCTTCATTATCAGAGCAACACTTTCCGTAAAATCCACCCCCAAACAATTGACTGAAATTCACTATGCAAGTGGTGGCTAGCTCATGCGGTAGACTTTTTGGATGCCCCACACCGTATCCCAGGGGAATGGATTAGAAATAACGAATGATAAAAAAATAAAAAAATAAGTTAATTAAAATTCACTATCAATATCCAACTACCTTTGGATTCCAAGAGTCTCACAAATTTTCACAAATTAACTTTCTTGTGAGCTCATGCATTGTTCATATATTTGGCTTCTGATTCTTCTCATGATGCTTGCCGGTCGTTAATTAAAATTCACTATCAATATCCGTGATGCTGTTAGAATGTATAGAGATCCCAATGTTATTGGTTCCACCACCTCCTTCGAATAAAAAACGTAAATGAAAAGCTTTCCCACCTGTTAAACTAATTGAGAACCACAGTAAGACCACTCTGTCAATGAAAAACTATAAAATCGGGGCACTTGGCCCAAGTATTGCTTAACTTTACTTGATTATGCTAAGATAATGATTTTAAATTTTAGAGAGCGCTTGTAAAACTAAGGCTCTGTTTGGTTCTTAGGGAAAGGAAGAGAAAGGGAGAGAAAATTTTAAAAAATTCTCTTCCTTTGTTTGGTTCTACAAAACAAGTAGGAAAATATTCAAATTCCTATTTAACTTTCATCTCATTTTCTCTTTAATTTTCCCTCTACTTTCCTTCTTAATTATTTTCCCTTCTTTTCTCTTTCTTTCCCTAACTTCCAAACATACCCTAAAATAAAAACAATAACTTTTAATTTATGTCCCCAATAATCTACTAACAATCCCCAATCATGTGGATGGTGGAAAGCTGCTCCACTCCTTTATGTGCTTTAGTGTGGCCATTAGGCCGTACTTGTCAACGGCTTGTTTGGCCTCTTGAAATCCATCACGTCGAACTGTGTCTGGATTGTCTACATTTACTTGTTTCAAACTCTCTTTTAATTTTTGCGTAAACTCATTTTCATCAACGTACTGCTCCAACCACATGTAAGATATCAGGTGGCACAATCCTTCATTGACTTTGTCACTTAGACGAGAAGCCCAACCTATCAAAAATTCAAAATGTATAGAGTTCAAACCTAATAAATCAGGAGTAAGAAGCACTGCTTGAATAAGTAAAGAAAATGATCTTCGCACTTCACTTCTCCTTCAATTTTTGATACGCTTTTTAAGTATGATGAGAAGACAGTATTTTCATTTTCTTTTTGATTGAAAATTAAGAAATCACCTTGTTTCCATAGCCACAAGTGCATCAGCTCATGTGTCATAGTTGCTTGTGTCCTTATTCTGCATATATAATTTAACTCACAGTCAAATGAAACTTTGAATTCTCCAATTTGGTAATTCGTGATCGTAATAATAAATAACAAACAAAAGATGAGAAAATCAATTGGAAAGGAATTTACCTAGCCATACCATAACCGATTAGAATTGCCTTCCCATCGCATGGGACACAAGACCACTTTGTAGTCCCAGGGACTCGCATGACCATTTTTGATACTTCGAATTCGTTCCCTACTCGTGAACATGTTGTGACCTGTTATCATCAAGGAGAAATAAAGAATCCATTGTACCAGACTGACATTTTAGATATAATTATTTTTTTAATTATCAGAAGATGTAAATCGAAAAATTTGTTTTCACAGAATTCTTTTAATAAATAATTCATAATATAAAAAAATAATTCCAATTGAAGTCCAAGATGAAAGCTAGGCAACAAGATCATGTAATACAGAGGAATATTTGATGAAAGCTCTTACGCAATTCACACGTTTAGTCGTTAAAAAGAGCCCAAAAGTGGGAATAGTATCCTCCTGTACAGCAACAAAAAAGTCCAATTAGTATGAGGAAAATGTACCGCTTGTCTTTTTTCTTTTCTTTTTTTCTTTTTTTTTCCCAGCCAATCAGTACTACTATACAAACAAAAGTAGTTTACCCTCCATAATTCCTAATTATCTTAACTGACTGTTATGTATCTAACTAGTTAGTTGACGAAATATTGAAGTAGTGCTTTTTATTACACGAGTTAGTAAAAGGGATGAGATCGAGTTCGCGCGATGAAGTATTTTTTTCAGATCAACTGTTAGGGTTTTTTCAAAATAAATAAGTTATTAGTTTGGGTGTTTTTAAAATATTCCTGTTCTTAATTTAGTCTCTTTTTATTTGTGAAGAGTTGCAACTTTTTGTTTATTCCCCTTGTATTTGTTGGGTTGGTTTATTTCCTTTAATGAGGTTATTAGTTAGGCCATTGGTCTTATAGCAATTGTGGACTTTGTTTCGAATCCAGTTTCATGCAATATATATTAATCTGTATTTTTTCACCGTTGAAAAAAAAGAAAAGAAAAGAAGATTTGTTTCAAAGTTATTAAGGGATGCAACTGGAGTATTTGTTTTGCTTTGGGTGGAAAGACAATTTGGCATTTTTATTTTTTTGCACGGCAAAAAAGAATTTTATTAATCAAATATCAAAGATACAAGATTAAACGGGGCAAGAGAAAAGCAAAAAAGCCTCCCGAGACCCAAAAGATTGGAAGGCTGACAAGAAGACAACCAAACAATCAAAAGGAAAACCTAAACCCCAACGCCTGGCCAAATGTAATACCCCAGGTTTAGGGGTAGATGGTGTTTAGTTCCACATTGGTTGTTTACATGAGTGGTCTTGGGTATATAACAAACCATGTGGGCTACTACTAGTACCTTGGGCTTAAGCATTTTTGGCCATGTGGTGTGGCTTGTGGATCAAATCAGGGTACTGGGCCAGTGGTCTACATGGGGCGTTACAAATGGTATCAGAGCCCCGCCCTGGTCCAAGTGGTGGGTAGGATGCGCTCTGCCACCACGGACACCAGGGGAGGTTGCTGGGACTATGCAATGAGGACGTTGCATCCCTAAGGGGGGGAAGATTGTAATACCCCAGGTTTAGGGGTAGATGGTGTTTAGTTCCACATTGGTTGTTTACATGAGTGGTCTTGGGTATATAACAAACCATGTGGGCTACTACTAGTACCTTGGGCTTAAGCATTTTTGGCCATGTGGTGTGGCTTGTGGATCAAATCAGGATACTGGGCCAGTGGTCTACATGGGGCGTTACAAATGGTATCAGAGCCCCGCCCTGGTCCAAGTGGTGGGTAGGATGCGCTCTGCCACCACGGACACCAGGGGAGGTTGTTGGGACTATGCAATGAGGACGTTGCATCCCTAAAGGGGGGAAGATTGTAATACCCCAGGTTTAGGGGTAGATGGTGTTTAGTTCCACATTGGTTGTTTACATGAGTGGTCTTGGGTATATAACAAACCATGTGGGCTACTACTAGTACCTTGGGCTTAAGCATTTTTGGTCATGTGGTGTGGCTTGTGGATCAAATCAGGGTACTGGGCCAGTGGTCTACATGGGGCGTTACATCAAAGAGCACCAAAACACCCAAAAAAAGAAAAGCCACTCCACCCAAACCAAACCCGATAGCAAAAACCCTCACTAGCCAAAAACAACTAGGAACCAAGACACGAAACACTTGAATCAACTTCTAGGAACAAACAAAAACAAGCAAAAGAACCGAACCAACCCAAAAGCAGCAAAGCATCAAAGTTGACAATTAGCTCTTTTGATGTCTTGCATTCTCATTTCAACTAGTTTACTAATAACTTCATCCTCATCCCCTTCATAACCAATACCCGAGGCCTTGTTCATTACCCAGATGGCTTGAGCTCCGTTAAACAGAATTTTATTTCTGTTTGTAATACCATCAGCTGAGACTGAAGCAGATAGTGCAGCGGCAGCCACGACTGATCTAAAAACCACGCATTTTTGTTTGTTTCTCCCACCCTTATAGTTTCCTGGATTAACCTTAGAGAATCCCAGAATCTCATCAATTTGGCATTTTTATGGTTATTATGGGGAAGTCTAAGTACCCTGAAAATTCCTCTGAATTTGAAATCACTGAATAAATTTGGAGTGTATTTTTTTAGTATATAGCAGTGTTGGGTTATTATAGTATCTTGCTTGACAGGGGCAAATGGGCTAGAAGTTGGTATTTATTTAGCTTCATATCAGGGAAAACGCGCGTGCGTGCGTGTATATATAAGAGCACTAAATGACTTACATCTTGGAAATCATTGAAGCAAGTTGATAAGCAGCTTTCATCGCCCATTTTTCTCAGCATTTCATCTTTGTCAACAAGAAAAACATGAGTATCTTCCATTTCAAGCCTCAAACCAATTTGCTCAAAAAAATTGAGTGCGCTTGTGAGAATGCGTCTGCACTCTTCCATATCCATGGTTGAGGTTGAAAGACACTCTGGACAAATTTTGCGACCATCAACAATCACATTATATTCCGTTCCTTCAACCTGCATGAAATTTAAAATGACGTCCATCATGGAGCTGAAAATATTAGCTATACAAAAGATTCAATCTCAAATCTTTGATTAAACTGTAGATAAAAATAGAAAAAGGCCTATCTAATCTTATAGTTTTATGTTGGTTCCAATTTGGTCCTTGTATCTTGAATGTTGCAAATTCGTCCTTAAGTTTTCTGGTTTGTTACAATTTGAACTATTTTTCCAAGTTTATAAAATTATGTATTAATCCTCTAAAGTTTATAAGGTTATAGTTGTTTCCCTAAATTAGGTTTTTAAACACTTTAAAGAAATTTTTAATGGTTGGAGTGGGTTTCTCCAAATCAATAGATAATTCTTTAAATTACACTCTCTCTTTTTGTTGATACGGTTGCATCATATCAAGTACGATTGGTTCATGTATTTGAATAAGAGAGAAATATATTTACAATCGTAGTCCCACTGTGCTAGCTAAGGCCGGATGCCAATAATGCTACAGTCAAATAATAATAGTAGAATATACACACTTGATGATTATAAGAAGTATTTATAAAATGGAAAATGATAACGTCTGCCCAATAGGCACACGTTAAAGTTTAAAAAGTATATTGAAATGTGTGAAAAGTGTATAAGGATATGTGAAAGTGTATTGAAAAGTGTAAAAGGTGTATTGGAGAGTGAGTTTTTTCTTTTTTGTGTGTGCTTATGGTGTGCCTATTGGGCACACGTTAACAAGACCGTTATAAAATTTCATCGAGCTGAATTCAAAAAAAATACTTTAAAATAAAATCAAACTTAAGAAAGTAAATGTAGCATTTATAAACTTTAGAGACATAATAAATAATTGTTATTAAATAAACATGAAGGGCAGCTATGTAATTAAAGAAAAAAAATCATATAAATCTTAGAAAAAAATCATATAAATCTTAAGGATGAAATTGAAATATTTATAATATAAGGATCCAATTAAACTTCAAGAATGAAACTGAGACATTTAAAATATAAAGACCAAATTGAAACTTACCCATAATTATACAGAACTTAACTAGCTAGGATATTATCACAACAATAGGATTTGAGATTGTTTCATGGACGAGTTTTGACTAAAAATATCTTCTATTCAAAAGTAGGTGTAGTTTCCGCTTTAAACAATTGACAACAATATCGAAAATACTGTTTAAATAATCCCTTGTATTAATTTTCATGCATGTCTGATCAGTACGCTTGGCTATGGATAAATGACCTTACAAAGATTATTTGCCCCAGTTGTCAAACTTGGGGGTTAGGATTTGTTCCTTTTCAGGTTTGAGACCTTCGGCAATATTTCAACTCTTATGGGACTAGCCCATGGAAGACTTCAATTTAATTGGGTCCCTTATTTGTGGACGATGACATTGGTTCACTAGAATTAATCGAGGTGCATGCTCGCAAGCTAGTCTAGATTTTTGTGTTATCAAAACAAGTATTGGTAAAGAAAATTTTTTTTTTTTCCCGAATACAACAGTAGAGATATATACACATCACGGGCCGGCATCTAGTAAATTAGAGAAACCTTATCACTTGACTATCACTATATATATGTTCTCTGCTCAAAACGAATTTGGTTATTGGTTCTCCATTTTCTTAATTTCATGAACAATATCGATTTAAATACTGAATATTTACTTTTAAACATACATATATAGCGACACAATCTTTTACACAAATTTTTTTGGAGCCCCACGCTAATAATTGGAGCCATGCCATTCGTCTAAAACATTTCTTTTAAGAGTTTTCGTAAAAAATTAATTAATGTTGATATTCGTAAGGGCTTGATCAATTAATTCAGTTTTTCCCTTTTAAATTTATGGACAAATATTGATCAAGTCTTTCTGATATCTGAATTAATTAAACTTTTACGGAAACTCTTAAGAACATGTTTTAAACAACTTGAACTTCTTCGTTCATTAGCGTGTGATACATATACACGCACTTATATGCGCAATCAGTGTACAAACGGAACAAACCTCAACTCTTCCGCAGCTCCGACATTGCTTTTCCAATAAAGAATGACTTGCACAAAAATATTGGCCCCAGATTCGAGTCATTCGCAACTCTGTATATGGATAGTTATGCTGCAAAACAAATTCTACTTCAACAAAAAATGCCAATACGCCTAATGATATGCAACACTACACAAGGATGTTGAATTAATAGTTCATAACGTTTGCACATAAATTCCTACCACTAATCTTAATTTGTCATAAATTTTTGTCTTAATGTGATGGATTTTTAAGCAAATATTTTTATTTTTGGGAAAATAATTTGAGTTACTTTGTCCGATTTAAGCAATTGTAAGTGTAGATTTGGTTTGCCTTTACGTTATATACAGTTGGTATCTTAAGAGCATCTGCAACACTATTAGGCATTTTAATTAGCCAAAAGTACAAAACAAGGTAAACTTCTACTTCGCCTAGACACTTTTTCACCTATGGGTTCCAACACCACTCTGTAGTTTTGTTTTTCACTCTCCTTTTAGGGCAAAAATGGAGGGCAATGAAGGAGGGAAAAGTAGAGTAGAGGGGCAAATGCCTTGCTACTAGTAGCAAGCCAAAAAGGACAAAACTAGAGTAGATAGCCAAGTAACAAGTCTATTGGAACATGAATTTTTGGTTTGGCTAGGCATAGTAGCCAACAAGGTGCAAGTAGCAAGCCTTTTGGAGATGCTTTTACTGATTTCGTTTGGTTCAGTGGGGATTTCTTGACTTGTTAGGTAGTATGTGGCAATCTGTTTTGGGTATACTGTTTTGATTTGTCTTTCGCTTTATTACTCCATTCGACCCAAAAAAATTACTACAAGATGAAAACACGTACAATTTTTCGATCAAAATATGAATTATTTCTGTGCATAATGTTTCAAATTTCTGGACACCAATTTTAAGAACTCATTGAGCTCTTTAATTTGATGTTAAGAAATTTTATACAATTACCAAACCGAAGTACTTTATTTTTTTTATCTCAAACTTTCATAATAGACTAAGATAGGATTTTTAGTTTTTTTTGTGCTTTTGTTGTTGATGTATGTGAGTTTAATGACATATTTCGTAAAGCATAAAAATCAAAAAGCCCAAAAATTCACTTAATGAAAGGGGACCTAACGTTGTACACCTATGTTGTACAACGTCGTCGCACATGTAGCATTTTTGAAAGAAGCAAATGGTTGTCAAGTTACTCATCCATAAAACTTCTTTCTCCTCACAACGAGAATCGTAAAAGTGGATTTAATCCTTGATTACTGCGTACCACTTGAAGGCAAATATTGCAAGACATAGGTCGTCGTTGATGATTAGCCATCTATCGCCTCAAGTTGACCTATAAAACAAAAAAGTTGAAACATCAAAGACATTATTTGGTGAAACATTGATACACTTTTTTTTTCTGTGAAGAAAAAAAAACATGCGTAGGCTAACCTGTATGGATTGTTTTTATTAAAAATTGGATGTACAGCTTTCTTTGATGTGTATCGATGTATATAAAACATAATCTTAGCATCCCTTTATATAAGCTACGAGACAATAAACTTAGGAAAACATTCATAATAAGGAAACCTAAAGTTATTACAAACATTTGCGTGTGAACTATAAGCTAGCTCTCATGCTAAGTAATTAATTTGGCATTTTTGTTAGAATGAATGCACAAGATTTTTGCATCCTAGCTATCTACTGTCATAAACTAAAAAATACCGCATGACTCCAAATAGTGACCCGCAAAGAAAAACATGATATAGAATTAAAAGAAATCAAGAACACAATTGAACACAATATATATGGTGAATATAGTTTCTTCAGCAAGCTTACAGTTTTTCTCTCAAACTGCATGTAGGAAGCCATCTCCTATTTTAACTGTAACACCCCGATTTTTGGACACATTATTTAAATCAATTCTTTGCAAAAAAATAAAAATAAAAATTCAAATGATTATAAGATTTTGACATAATTAAGTAGCGGAATCTATAACATTGAAATGAACATATACTGAAAAACAAAATTGAGTCTAAGTGGCAGCCAAGTGACAACAACGTGTCACTAAAAGTGTGTTGCTAAAGGATATTCAGTGACAACTTTTTATACTAAGTTGTCACTAAACACACTTTTAGTGACAACCTAGTGACAAAATCGTTGTCACTAATGATCAATTTTTTTTTTTAATTTTATCTTTGTCACTAGGGATGTACAAGAAAACCGAAAAAACTGTGAAACCTGACCGACCGGACCAGACCGGTCTATTTGGATTGGTTCTATGGTTTGATGGATGGGTTCAGGTTCTAAAAAATGAGAACTTGAAATTTTTGGTTCAGTCCCCACTTTCATAAATAGAAACTGTGGTTTGGACAGAATCGGTCCGCATATGTACATATCATATAATATGATATAGAGTAAATTCCACTGGCCTCCCCTGAGGTTTCTGACAAATACACTGACCTCCCCTAAGGTTTCTGACAAATACACTGACCACGCCTCGTCTTTCTGAAATTCCACTGCCCTCCCTTGCATTTGAAAATAATTGTCACTTACCTCCCCTGCCGTTACTTTTCGCCTAACGGTGTTAATTTTGTTGGTGAAATAACGTTAATGCCCTTAAATTTGAATTTGGCTTTATTTTTTTCCTTATTTGAGATTATTTGCATAAAAATTTCGAAAGGCATGAAAACCAACTTAATTATTTACTTTTTTCTTAGAACTTTATTTTCTTTGACACAAAATTACTATTATTTTTATATTTTACTTCCCATTCGATATATTTTCACATTTTGATAATAAAAACAAGAGTGTCCCAGAACCGAAGACCCAAAGAAAAAGGCCCAACCCTAAACACAAGAACCCTCCACAACCATAGCCGCCACCCAACCTCTGCCGATCAGAACGCCGCCAAATTAGAGGAAGTAGGAGAGGCTTTACAAATATATATTTTTAATTAATCAACATTCTTCCAGATGATATATATACACTAGGGAATGCTCATGCCTGAAGGCATGGACGAACGCAATTCAACCACAACCTACATTGATTATCTCGCTGTACCCGACAAAAATGCAATGGTGAACTGCTCGTCCTCGCTTCAAATTGAACATTGAGCATTTACATAATTATAACCTTTTTGAATAAAGTAGCAAAAGGATAGACCAAAAACAAACTGAACAAACTCCAAAATTTTAGCATATTGTATAGGTAAAATGGCAAGTCCCATCACCTTCATATTTTGAAGCCAACAGCAAAGCAATACAATTACAGCTTCAAATAATAAATGTCTTGCAAGGGGACTGTCACGCCCTCATTTTTATAAAAACAAAAATAAAGAAATTCCTTACAATTAATAAGTCAAATGATAAAATATTTCCATAAATCCTCCCCAAGAGGTTTCCATTCAAAATGTACATCATTAATCCGTTGGCAAATCAAGTATTTGGGCACCCTAGCCCCAAAGGTGAAATCAAATACTATCTCATAAGTTATTACATAAGTCCAAATTGTTAGAAGATTGAATAACCAAAAGTTACATTGTCATTTATCAAAATACAGAACTTGAGATGGAAAAATATCTTCATGCATGCATAAGCTTCACATAATGCATCACTCCACAAGCATCCGATCTCATGCTCCATGCTGTGTACCTGGGAAAAATAGGGTGAGCTCACTAGCTCGTAGGGAAAACAATACTACAACCGCTAGGCATATAAATATGATGAGTGCACATGATGTGGTTTGCCAAGATAAGAGATGCTCAAAGGAACACAACGGAAGCTAGAACAAGGGATACGTGTCCAAGAAGTACCCACGTGTCCAAAGTGATATCAAGTGTCCAAAAAGATTTCAAGGTGTCCCAGAGTACCCATTAACTCATTAAGTTTGTCAAAATCATCAACAAGTATCACACGTGTCCAAAACCGTGTCCAAGTATCCATTATTACCAAAATACCATATGTACCTCAAAACATTTTAATTTCCAAGTACTCAACACCACCTAAGTTTCCATCTTTGTTTCACCAAAACTACCCAAGTTACTCACGCAAGTTTAAAACCAAGTCCACAAGTCGAGTTTCGACAAAACACCATAGATAGTCTAAAATCTCATTTCTCGTTTCTTTCATTGAAGAAAACCATCATTTTCATTAAAACTAGGGATTTAATCCCTCTGCCGGGTTCCGTAGGCCCCGCGTGCCTTTGCTGGGTATTTGTAGGCCCCGCCTGCCTCTGTCGGGTTCCATAGGCCCCGCGCGCCTTTGCTGGGTATTTATAGGCCCCGCCTGCCTCTGTCGGGTTCCATAGGCCCCGCGTGCCTTTACCAAAAAATTTACCAAATGATGACATTGGTGTAAAACACCTCATTATCACAAACATTTCATTAAAACTTTTATAACAAGTCCATTTCCCAAATTTCATGTCACCAAAGTGCCATTTCTTTTGAAATGCCACAATTTTCGCCAAAAGGGGCGACTAATCCAATATGCCTTGTGTCCGATATGTATAACGAATTGTCCAATAAAAACACGTGTCAAAGTCGTAGTTTAACGATTTCAAAATGGTTTTTGGGGTTACCACGTTGCTATATATCAAGTATACGAAGTTCCGGACGATTGGAGGTCAAACGGACGTCAAAGGGTGGCCGAAAACCACCCAGAAAACAGGGGCAGCAACATAGAAACAGGGGCAGCAGCTGCCTTGTCCAGAAAATGGGAGATTTTCACCTCTAAGGTGTGGAATTTCAACCCAAAACACAAATGGGATAGTTTAAGCGCAAAGTAGAGATGCTAGACAACAATTAAACATGGAGGGAGGTCAATTCCACTCCCAATTTCATCAATCAACAGTCAATTTCGTAGATCACAAAATTAAAGTGAGAAAAACCCACACAAAGAGGGAAAACATGAATTTCAAGGAAATTGAAGCCAAGAACAAGATATGTTCAACATATCACAAGTATATAACTAGAGGAGGTATTAATTGTTTCCCTACCTCATGGGTTAAGCTCCAAATGAAAGATGAATGGAACCCTAGATGTAGAAACCTTCAAATCCCGAAACTTGAGCTCCCGGTGCGAATCCAAAACAACCCGAACTCCACACGGTGCGTAGAACACGAAAATGGCATAGGTTCTTGAAGTGGTTGAGTGAGGAGGGGTTAACTTGAGCTTGAGAGGTGCAACAATGGAGGAGAGAGAGGAGAGAGAGAGGCCGATCGGGTGGAGAGGGAGAAGAGAGTGAAATGTTTTAATTTTTTGCAAATCTTCCCCCACACACTACTAATAGAATTCCCTTATTACACTACACACCCAAATGTGACTTGTGTATATAATATGTAACCACAATACTTATTTTCATAAACCAAACTTAAGTAAAGACTTTCTTTACTTTAATTTATTTATGAAAATAAGGAAGTACCCCCCGTTTGGAAACAATGACATTTACAAAATTTTGAAATTCAAATCACATCAAAATCTCATCCCCCCACTTTTAGTACAAAACCGAAAATGGGCACATTTTTCTCCGAAGAAAATGGGCGAAAGATGACTTTGCCTTGCTCAAAAATAACTTTCGATTATACCATTTTGATTAGAAAAATCCAAGGAACAATTACCGGGACTTTTTATCGACCAAATCGAAACTTCTAAAAAAAGTGATTTTTCAAAAAGTAATTAAATTTTCTGGGTCTTTACAGGAACAATCTTGGTAAATAAATTGCTTTACATAAGTAGGAGAGCCAAATATTTGCCTATATAGGTAAAAACCCACACTCAGAGGGGACACCACCAAAACGATTTAATACAATAACAATTACAGGTTCTCCACAGCTAAAAGGCAAGGTAAATGCCATACTTTTGCTGATAAAAAAAGAAGTAAATGTCCTACACCAAGCTAGTGTGTGTTTACATATAAAATTAGCAAATCCAATAATTAATTGACACGTAATCAAGAATGCCAAACGTTGGCGAATATCTGTCATTGAAGATACACTGGATTAATGGAATAAAGTTGGGTGAATACGATGTCGTATTGCTTCTCAATTTGAAAAGCAGTTATTGGTAGTTATGGCTCAAAGCTAATATAGGAAATTGACTTCGAAGCCATGATGTTAACTGCTAAACATATGAACTCCACGTGTAAAATTATGAAACAAGGCAATTGGCAGTTAAAACACGTGGAGTATATCATGCAAGGCAGTTATCTCCTTAACATTTAATCATTTGAGTTATTTTAAGTAACTGTGCAGATTCAAATTCAAACATGGATGAGGGAAGAAACTGCCAATTCGAAGAGTAACAGATGGAGTTCGAAGCAAGCCAAGTTCAAATATTTTGAGCGGGAAGTTCAAAATTGCAAACAGCGTTTATAAGTAGAAGAGATTGAAGAGTAAGAGCCCCCAGACAAATTTTCAACAAACAGCTATCAAACAAATGATGCTTGGTTTGTTCATTGGCAAGTAGAATTAGGATTTCGACTCAGTTCGAAGTAGATTAGGAAGTAGATCTCAGATTGTTTTTGTAACAATCAATTGTTCGAAGTACTTGTTACCTGTTGTTGAGAAGTTGGAGACAATTTCGAAGTAAGTCTATCTTTGATTTTGTTAATCAAAGTATCTTGTTTCTTTGTTGTTCTTTAATTTCCTAAGTATATTGGTTTATATTTCTTCACTTTAAAATAAAAATCCTCTTAATTGAGGTAATAGAACCATTAAATACAATCACCTGATTAGATTTGGTTTGTTCCAAAGATAATCAGAGGGAGGAGATTGAAACTCTCTCTGGCACGCTCGCACACAATTATTTTCCATTGCAAAGAAGTAAAAGAACCAAACACATTTTTTGGCACGCCCGGTGGGACACCTGAAAGTGTTGAATGGCTTCAAAACTTAGGAAGCAAGCAGATGATTCTCAAATTGGCCAAACGCCAGAGGATGAGAATAATGTTAATTCTAAAGAGAATGAACAAGTTGAAGGCCTGCAAACTGGTCCAGAAACTCGTACTGGTCAAGACCCAATGTAAGGATTGGTCAGGTTTCTCGAATGAACACTAGGAATAATAGAACTGTACATGTTGATGACCCAAAGAATCCAGAAGTTGGAGGGAATATGTCATCTAGTCAGTTTGCTGAGATGATTGCTACATTTAAAGACCTAGCTCAAACCCAGAAACTTATGTTGCAAAAATTAGAAGAGCAATCAGGGCTTAGGAATGAGCCTTTATGTAAGGACCCATGTTTTTAATTATTTTTCCAAAAATAAAGTTGGGAAAATGTGAGGAATTGATTCAAATGTTTAACTGATGGATTGTTGGGTGTAGTTAATTGATTTGGGCCTTAGTGCTATACACAAGTCAATATAGGGATCGGGAGTGTAATTTTTCTAAAGTTAATATATGTGGTGTGTGAGAGAGGAGAGAAAATCACTTCCTCTCCCCTTCCAAAATAGCCAGCCGCCTCTCTCTCTCTCTCTAACCTTCCATTGTTCTTCATCTTCTTCTTTAAATTTTCCCACAAACTCCACTAAATCTCAAGCTCCAAGCTTACTCCCTTCACAAAACCTTCATAAAATCTCATGATCTACGTGTTCATGCACTTGTTTCACACCGGTGTTTGAAAAATTTTCCTTGGATCTTGAAGCTAGGGTTTGGGTTTTGCTTCTTGGAGGTGTTACAAGTTTTCCTTCACTTGAGGTAAGGAAATTTCTAACTTTTCTAAGCGTAAATGTGGTGTATGTGTGTGTATAGCCACTTGATTGCTAAGCTTTCCATTGTCTTGTTGATTTCTTTGAGAAAAACAATTTCCTCTTGTGGCTTGGTTAGTTTGAATTTGGGAAAAACTCTCAAATCTTGTAAATTGGTGATATGTTGTGTTACTCTGTTGTTTGAACCTCTTTTGCATCTTAACATGTCCATTTGAAACCAAGAAAATGCCCAAAGACAAGCCCCATTGATCACCCCATCAATTGTAAAATTTTGGATCTGGTGTTGTCCTATCGATAAGACTTCATCCCCTATCGATAGGAGTCTTTGCCTTTTCGTTCTGGCCAATCTGATGGCTGCCCTATCGATAGGACTTGATCTCCTATCGATAGGAGCCTCTGACGCCCTATCAATAGGACTTTACCTCATATCAATAGGACTCTCTAATGCTTCAATAGTGGCCAATCTGATCTGCGTCCTATCAATAGGACCTAACCTTCTATCAATAGGACACCCCTTTTTTTTTTGAAAAATTTATTGAATCATGATTCATTGATTGTGTCTCATTTGTGTAAGTTTTTGGTCACATATTAGGGTCCGGGAGGGTCACTTTGACATCCTTGACACTCGGGTCGAAATTTCCTTTATCGACGCGTTCGGGTAACACGAAACACGAGGTTGGCGTGAAATCAACACATGAAATTAAGACGACGAAACACATGGATACCGTAATGATATTAACGAGCATGAAATGAAGTTTAGAATGTGATAATGATGACACGGGGCCCAATAGGGTATGCCCGGAGTGACACGGGGCCCAATAGGGTATGCCTGGAGTGACACTGGGCCTATATGGCATGCCCGGTGAATAATTGAATGTTTAAAGAAATGAGATGCATATAATGAACGTGTAGGACACAAGTGGCGTGTCGAGTACGTGTCGGGTGCAAGTTGTTATGAGGGACGAGAGTAAATGAAATCTATATGTTCATGTGCTACTTTCAAGTCCTTTTACCATTTAAACTCTCTCTTAACTCTTGTACTTTCCCTATGCCTTCTTGTCTATCACGCATATATATTTTATTGCATTTAGGATTGTTAGATATTTCTCTACTGGGCTAGTGAGCTCAACCTTACAAATTTCAGGTACCCACCAAGGAGCATGACATGGAATGCTTGGAGTGCATGCATACATTATTTTGAAAGCTAATGGAGGAGTTATATTATCATCTTAGAGCTTGTATTTTTGTTAACATGATTTTGTAACTTAATTAAGTTTCATCTTTTGACAATGGAGTTGTAATAACAATACATTTATCATTTCTCTACATGGGGTACGGGTACCCATAGACCTTTGTGTATTTTGACGTTGACTTTGACTATTCAATTTGAACTTTGAAGTGGCTGGTGGACTTGTTGACCGTCGACGTGGATTTTCTTAATGAATTATCCATTAGAATTTCGAGGGTGTGACACTTTGCCTTCACTTGAGAAGGATAAGGGAGAGGCTAACACAAGCAAATTCAAGTCAAGGCTTGGAAAAGAGCCTATAAATGTAGATGATGTAGATGATGTACCAGAATCTTGGTATGAACCTGCAAAGACCCATGATTATCAAACAGCTAGCCTAGGAAAGTATTTAAAGAAACCAGTAATGTCCCTTTCGAACCGAATTCGGATGGTTTAAATGAGGATAAGGGTTTTAAAAATGATGATTACGGGTTTGATGAGTATATTTTTACCCCTGGAAATCATTTTAATCAGAAGGATAGGGTTAGTTCAAAAAGGCCTAATCCAAAAATTGGGATTCCTAAGTACTCAGGAATACCAGAGATGGGAAGGGTGCATTCCAACCACCTTTATGAACCTTTTGCAAGACAGGAAGGAAGTTTCAGGCAACCTAGGCCTTTTGATGATCCTTTTCAGAGGTTTCCAGAAGATCACATGCCTAGAAATGTTAATTGGGAACCACCTGCTAACCCAAAGACCCCTCTAGTGTTTTTCGTGACAAGATTCAAAAGCAGATTAAGAAAGGAAGAATCATGTTTCCAGAAAGACTATGGGAATAGATACAGATCCATTTCCAAAGATTGAAGAAGTAACTGCTAATATCTATGTGCCAAAACTGTTTGAGAAGTGTGGCAAAACAAGCAGGTACATGTTGGAATGAACTTTGTGCAATTTGTAAAGAAAGGCCAAGAGTTGGTCAATTTCGAAACAATTCTAACAGAAACAGCAAACAGAAGTATGCATCAGAAAGTTCATCCCAAAAAGGGTTCAAACAGTCTCATCTTCCTATGCTTGAAGCATCTTTCCTAGAATGCTTATGCATGGAATGTAGAGTTAACTACTTGGTTTTCAAAGACTTGGATCGACAGGGGGTTGATTTCTTTCCAAAAATGATGGAAAGAAAGGCTTTGGACCAAAACAATAAAAGAAAGCCTTGGATAGGCCCAAATCAAGGAAGAAATGAGAAACCTTGGTTGGTTTCTAAATGGAATGTACCCTCTAACCCAGTTCCACCAACTTTGAGGAGAGATTATCTTCCTTTAAAGAAGGTTAATACTGGTAAGGCACCAATGGAACAAAGAAATGAAGATCAAGAGGAACAATTTACTTTGGTAAAAGGGGGTTCTGATTGGTTTTTGAAGAAAAAAAAAAACCAGAACTTTTCCAAGGTTACAAGACTTTTTCCAAATCTGGAAACAAAATGGTCAAGCCTCCAAATGCTCCTACTGGTAAATGGTTGTTGGTTCGAGATCCAAAGACCAAGACACCCCAAATGGTTCCTGATCAGCATGATATATTGACATATAGGAGCTTCATATCATATATTTTTAGTTCTTAGTTGCGCGTAATTGACTATTATTATTATCTTTTTAGTAATTGCCATTGAATTATTGAATTTGCAGGAAAATATAACGATTGTACGTGTTTCGGCCGTTGGATTTTATAACCCAAAAATTCGTGTTTCCGGAATGTTTTATTGAGAGCTGGAGTGCCACCACGTGCTAGGAATGAGGAGCCAATTTGGGAAGTGTTCAACTTGATTGGTAAAGAAATCAAATTATACAGTGCAAATCTTAATTCCCATGGGAAGCAAATCACCAATGGCCCACTACCCATCTAAGTTTGGACGTGGATCTTGGCTCAAGATAGAATTCTTGGGAATGTTTATTGGTCAATACAAGTGGCATTGGGATTTATATAAGTCAACGTGGAAATTGCTTGGTTGAAGAAGGGAAGTTTTGATTGGAAAAGAATCTCCTTAATTCAAAAGATATCTTGGCAACAGATATAAAAGGAAGAGAAGGGCTAGCTCATGGGGAGAAGACGACGGCAAAGGGAAAAAATACACGGCTGGAAGCAATTGTGATATCTCGAATACACACGGCTGGAAGTAAAGTTTAATTTATTCCTTTTTCATTTACGTAAACTTTTACATTCAATGGAGTTTTGTTATTATTATCTCATTATTCGTTCTAACTCCATGAGTGGCTAGTCGTTTAAACTAGGGCGGAGGATGAAACCTCATGTCTAGTAGTGATTAAACACAAACTCTCGGTTTATTTTTCTTAATGCATAATTTCATTGGATAATTGTTCTTACCTCTGTTTAATTTTACTTAGTGGTTTTGGATATGGATTCAATCATGTTTTTTCCATGATTTGAAACTACTAGTTAATTATTTTGCCTGGTTATTAAATTTTGATTTCAAGTATTGGATATCCGTTGTGATTTGTTTGTTAACGGATACATCGGATTTTTCGTGTCTTGAACTTTGAGGCGAGGAAGAGCGTACATTAGATTTTTCTTTAAAACAAGCCTAACGAAGATACTTTCCACAGTAATAGAGTTTAGCCGCCAAATTACTGTGAAGAAAATTAGAGAAAAATAAATCAGAGTTTGTTAAAAATCACTATGAATACATGGGTGTGGATTCCGAAACTCTAGTTACTTTTCCAACCGGTAATCTTCACTTTCTTTTCCGTTAAATTTCAATTGTTTTCTTTTGTCATTTTTAGTTTAATTTTAGTCAAACCAATTCACAACTTTTTGGAACTAGGTTAGGGTTTTATCGATTTAAATTTATTTGGTTTTCTATAAAAATACACAAGTCCCTGTGGGTTCGACCTCGCACTTGCATTGCTATACTTCAATCCGATTCGTGCGCTTGCGAGTACATTAAAATTTCACAACAAATTTTTGGTGTGATAACAAGGACTCAGAAGAGGAAATTGCAAAGAAGATATACTAGTTTCCAAATGGAATAATATGCCTCTAAGGAAAATCCTAATGGGGGTGATAAGTTTAACCCAAGGTTTGACAGAATTCGAAGAGAAGATTCAGAAGGAATCTCTTCGAAGGGGGTTTACTCAATCAGAAAGGGAAACACTGGAAAGTTTGGCTGCAAGAATGGACAATGAGGCACCTCAAAATAGTCCAGCTTCACCAAATTCCTTGGCAAGCTATCAATTTGGCTTATTAGAAGCCATGATAGTGGAATAGAAAGAAAGTGGAGGAATGAATTCATCTCCTGTTGAAACATGTTCCCCTATGGAAACTTCTGCAGTAGAAGTTTCTGAAAAAGTGGACACTGCAGAAGATGGATCAGGGTTACTAGTGCAAGAAAAAAAGACCATTTAGTTTGGGACTTTGCCTGAAGTTCAAATTAATATGGTTTCTCCTTCATTCGTTAACTTTGTCCAAATGAGACCGAGGATTTCCTATATTTTGAACTGCAAATATAGAATATTCACACACTATATGTGAAATCCAAAAAAAGGAGAATTATACGGTACACACTCCTTACAAATTACTCCATATAAGATTTTCTGGCTTCAAATATGAGATTTTGTGGCTAGAAGTATGAAAGGGCATACGGTATGCACTTTCATATGGCTAGTCACAAAATCTCATATTTGGAGCCACACAATCTCATATTGGAACCTTGTGGACTTGGTGCATATAGTCACAAAAATCTCATATATATTGAAATACCAAATCTCATACCTAGTCTCACAAACTCTCATATAGGTAATTATAAATTTATAACAATAAATATTGGATCCGTCTCAAAATCTCATATTGGAACACCAAATCTCATATTTAGTCTACAAACTCTTATATTGGTAATTACAATAATAAATATTGGAGTTTTCCAACTCTCGTATCGATGTACACACTATCTCATATGGTCAATGGTGACACAAAATCTCACACGGCATATGTGGCGCAATCTCGGCTGTCCATCTATATAGGGTTTCATACTATTAGCCATAAAATTTCATATTTGGAGTCACAAAATCTCATATTGAGTGATTTGTAAGGAGTGTGTACCGTAACACCACCCCCAAAAAAATTATACAGCTACAAATTTACTCCACCCATTAAGACCCAGGATTTCCCATATTTCGGACCGCAAAAAAATAGCCTCCACCCATTTTACCTCATTCCACGGCATAAATTCCCACATACAAACAAAACTACCGTTTAATACCTCTAGATTTCGGTTTTTTCCTGGGTATTACCCAGAATCCCGCTTCATTAAAACGCCGCCAGTCTCTTCACCAAAAGGTCCAAAAGGGACAGAGGGGGTGCTGCGCAGCGTGCTGTGCGGCAGCTTTAGCCGCCGTTCCGGCATCGTTCCGACGATCGGAAACGTCCACCACGTAGAGCTTGTCGATTACTACAACTCCACCAAAAATCAATTCGATCGGATATCGGTAAGTGCATTATCGGAACGCATATAACTTGAAAAAAAACAAAACATATAAAACTTGAAACACTAGATGAAAACCATTAAACCCATTTTTTTCAAGTTATTTTAGTTCCGATGAGGAACTTAACTATATTCGATCGGGTTGATTTTTGGTGGAGTTGTAGTACTCGACGAGCTCTACACGGTAAACGTTTCCGATCGTCGGAACGATGCCGGAATGACATCTAAAGCCGCCGCACAGCACGCTGCGCAACACCCCCTCTGTCCGTCCAAAAGGGTATGGAAAATTAGTAGTATTTCTTTACTCCGAGAACCCAGAATATTATCAAAAAAAAGAACCCAGAATAAATTTTCACGTCGTCTCTTCACCAAAAGGGTTTGAACTCTTTTTGCTTCCGATTTCTCACTCCTTTTTTAAGGACCCTCCATTTTGACTTTCATATTCCGTCGTCTCCCTGCATTTTCTCTTTCTATTTTCACACCCACCATCTTTCTCTCTTTAGCTTATTTCTTGAATTGAAGGATCTGGGCATTCAAGTTTACTTCTGCAAGACAACGGTAAACTCTCTTCACTCGTATACCTACATGGTTATATATCTTTTCGTTTTTATGAATTGGGTTTTTGTACTGCATCTTTGTTGATCCTCTATTGAATTTGTTACAACCTGATTGCGTTTTTTCAGTACGAGGACCCAATTTTGGTTTTTAATTCTGTTGAATCTGTTTGCCTATGCATTTTTTTTTCCTCTTGAAGTTCTTGTGCTCCAGCGAGTTTGCTTCTTGCTTGTTGAATTTGTTTGTCTACTTGCTTTCAATTGTTTCATTTTCTGATATATCTAGTTATTGTTCCCCCCCCTTTTTTTATTTATTTATAATTATTATAGTTTACTGGGTTTTCGAGCTGCTTCTCTGTTGATTTCTTAATCGCATTTCTTATGATCGTCTGTCTTTTTTGCCCACTGGAGAACCCAATTTCGTTTTAACTATGTTGAATTTATTGGTTTCATGCATTCTTTTTCTATGTCACTTTCTTGATCTTCTGTAAGTTGCCTTTTCATCTATCTTATCCCTTACATTGTTTCATGCTTATTATTAGATAATCATAATTTATTTTGGATTCTTGGAGTTCTTTTGTTTAGTTTCTATCTTGGACTGTCTTTCAAAACAGTTATTTATAAGTTTATCTTATCAAAAAGAAGTAAATTTATTTATTTATTTATTTTGTCTATATAGCTAATGAATTTTGGTAATTGTGTGCTATCACCGGAGCACGGCTTTATAAGGATACGGTATCAGTTGTTTCTGAATATGTTTGGGCTGTTTTCCTTCTTTTGTGAATGTTAAAATACGCATAGTGTAGTATATTCTACGACGCATTCCAATTATTTGAGAGACCTCATCTTTGTTGTTGTGTCTTCAAAATGAAATTCTCATTCGTGCTCAGTTAATGTTCACAGTGTGCCCTTAGCATGTGGACTTTATGAACAAGGTAGGTTCGTAGAGTGTATCATTTCACTTAATTCTTCGTTACTACTTTGTTCTAGTAGGTTAAGTAAAATACGTAAGATATTCTATGTTACCGACGGTTGACCCATAGGGTCAATTGCAATCTTCAAAGCCCCTATAAGGATTCTTGTACGATGCAGTAAAAAAACAACCAAAACATGATAGGGGCGTGTGTTATTTATGCATGTATGTTATCAATTTGTTTTCTTCTTCTTGTTCATTGAAGGACTACTGGAACTGGATTGCTTCATGGATGTGATTTTCTGAACAGGGAATATGATATCAGTTGTATATCGTTTTAGTATTTAGGAAGTTGTTACTACTGGCAGTATCTGGAAGGAGGATTCGTGCTCAAGAAGTATGGCTCATGGTATTAGAAGGAGAAATTATAGATTCAAGTAATCATAGTGAAGGAATTTAGCTGTCGTACAACAAATTTTACCTTCAAAAGGACTTGGAACTATCGATTCAATGTCATCCAGTAGGAGCTCTATGAATGGTCATAATAATGATGGGGCTCAGACACAGAGATCTGATATGTCAAACAGGTAATGCCTCGATCACTTGAATGACTGCATGATGCAAAAATGTATGCCTTCCGTCAGCACTTTTTACAATGCGAGCCAATTAAAATAACTTAAAGTTTCCAAACTCAGAAGCCAGATATCTGAATTGGTTGAGGTTATGTGACACATTATAGAACAAGTCAATGATTTTAATCCAGCTTCTTTTTGTTTGGCAGGCATAGTTCTGAAGCAAATTCTGTATCAAGGGATTTGAAGGGAGACAATACTCTTAACCATGTTCATGACCCAGAGACCGTGGTACTTGCCTTTTATAACAACCCACGATATGGTAGCTGATGCGTTTGTAGTTACTTATTCGCTAGTTCAATTTTTTTCTTTTAATAAGAGCTTTACTCAAGGGTTAGACAACAACAGGAGGAAATTCTTTATCTTCGTGAACAAATTGCAGTTTCCTGTGTTAAGGTATTAGATTTCCTGGGTGAGGTACAATACTGCCGTATACATTGGATTTACCTTGCTTGCATCACTGTGCATGGTATCTCCGCTCTGTCAGGAATGGCAAAAGTTAATTGAAAAATATGATCTGGAGAAAACGTTAGCTGATTTACGACTGGTTAGTCTGTTTCTTGGAAATTATTATTATTGGAGTATATCACCTTTCTTTGCACGATATTGAATCTGTTAACCGACGTGATGTTGAGTAATAGGCTGTTGATGAGAAGCTATGAAGCACCGGTACGCCGGAAAACTCGCCGTACGCGTACCGGGTACGGGTACGGCAAAAAACGTACCGGATACGGCAAAAACGTACCGGGTACGTTTGTATGTTTTGGGTACGCCATGGGTACTGCTTGGGTACGTTTGGAAGAGAGAGAGGGAGAGAAAGAGAGGGGTACGTTTGCAGAGAGAGAGAGAAGGAGAGAGAAATTAAACTTGCCGGAGTCGCCGGAGGAAGGCGAATCAGTCGCCGGAGGAAGAGGAAGCAGTCGCCGGAGTTCCAGGCGTCGAAGTCGAAGTCGGCGTTGGCGTTTGGGAAGAAAGAGAACGAACAGATGCGGAGACTGGATCTGACCTAACTATTCTTCTGCGTTTGCTTTAAATATGTTACCCAAATTACAACTTCACACCTCATTTTTTAGTTTATTACACTGAGCCCCCTGTCTTGTTTCTTCTGCGTTATCTGAACGGTTCGGATCGTCGAAATTTGGTCCGGAAACACAAAAAAGGCTAGGTCCGCATTTTATTTTCCAATGAGGGACCCTCATTGGAAGCTTATCCTATATATATATATAATTGCCGTACCCCGCCGTACCCGTACCCTACTTTTTTGGATTGTTGCCGTATCCCGTACCAGTACCCGTACCGTACCCGTACCGCGTACTAGTACCCGTGCTCCATAGATGAGAAGCAAATTGAAGCCATAGCTTCTGCCTCAAACCAACTGGCTTTCAGAAAAGGCGGTTTGGAAGAACATCTAAGATTAACTCATGAGTTGAAGGTAAATCATAGTTTCCAGTGTTGTTTCGGATGTCCAAATAAAAAACTTTTGCTGCTTTCCTCAACTTCGTTATTGTCGCTTGTTTGTAATGCTATTTCAAGACTGACGTACGGCTTGAAAAGAGCTAATCAGGCATGAGCTGGAATTTTGTGTGTTTGGAATAGCCATGCTTTGTGCTGTTGCATCGTTTAATTACGCATGGCTAGTGTTATGCCCCAAATGAAGAATCAAACCAAAACCAAACACAAATTGAGAGGAAAACTCCGACTTTATTCACCATGTAAATAAATCATGAAAAACCTCTCCCAGGTTAAGATTTACAGAGCCTCACACACTCACACTCACACTCAACAATCTCACTCATGCTGAGATAAAATACAAAGTTTAGACAGTAGCTAGCTAACACACAAGCAGATATCTGGTACCAATTACAAATGAAGGGAGGCTCTACACATAGCCTCAATCAAACAGACAAAGCAATAAACATAATTTACTGTGGGTATGGAAACCCATTCAGATCAACCTACTATTGGTAGCTGTTGTATGGAGAGTAAATGAACCAAGGCCAATCTTCAGCTGACAGTCTCCATATCATAGAGGTAAATCAATGTGCCAGTGGGAGGAATGGGAGCCACCACCCAATTATTCATCAGCTAGAACCATCACTGAGCATACTTTGGCTGCCGAAACATGGCCGAGGCCTACCTCTTGTTCGATGGAGGCATTCCTTCCAGATCAAGTCTCTGATACAATCATCGCCAACCGATTGCATTTTTAGAATTAGAACTTATTCTGAGGTAACTGATACCTTGTGTTCTTCTCTCTGTGTGTCGTGTGTGCGTGTATGTGTGGGTGTGTTATGCGTAGTTCTGTCATTTCGGAAGAAAGATGATCGGCATCTATAGTACATTTTGTTTGTCAAAATAAAAGAACGAGAGTGTTTTGGATTCTGAAAATTTTGTTGAACATTCTGTTTATGGTATCTTGTACTATTTTGATTGAACTTCTTTATGTTCTGAAGATGCTTTCCGCTTCTTGTTATTCTCGAGTGGTTTTCTTTGGATTATTGTTTGTTATAAGTGTGTGTGTGTGTGTGAGAGAGAGAGAGAGAGAGAGAGAGAGAGAGAGAGTGTGTGTGTAGGGTGTTAAATTAACCCTCACACATAGAACCTTTATTTATATTATGAAACGACTAGACACATTACCTGACTAGTCCATGTGGGACAAAGACATGATAGAGCAATATTAATAAGCTACTCTAACACTCCCCCTCAAGCTGGGGAATAAATATCACAAAATCCCAGCTTGTTACATAGAAACTCTAAACGTGGTTTAAACAGTGGTTTGGTGAAGATATCAGCCAACTGAGCTCCAGTAGAAACAAATGGAGTAGATAACACACCACCATTTATCTTCTCACGAACAATGTGACAATCCACTTCAATATGCTTTGTTCTTTCGTGAAACACTGGATTTGAAGCAATATGGATTGCTGCTTGATTATCGCAATACATAGGAAGAGGTAACTCCACACCGAACCCTAACTCCATGAGTAAAGCTCTCAACCAGACGATCTCACAAGTCGTGTGTGCCATGGCTCGATACTCTGCTTCTGCACTGGACCTTGCAACAACCGTTTGTTTCTTACTTTTCCATGTGACCAGATTGCCGCCAACAAAAGTACAAAGATCCGAGTGGGACCGTCTGGCCGATGGTGATCCCGCCAATTAGCATCAGTAAAAGCTTCAACACGCAAATGACCATTAGACCGATAAAACAAACCTCGTCCAGGATGAGCCTTAAGATATTTCACAATACGAAGACAAGCTTCCCAGTGTGGAAGCCGAGGAGTTGACATAAATTGACTCACCATACTAACAGCGAATGAAATATCAGGACGTGTATTGGTAAGACAATTCAACTTGCCAACTAAGCGACGATATCGGTCCGGATGTGGAAATATCTCCCCCTGATCAACACAAAGCTTTACATTAGGATCCATCAGAGTCTCCACAGGTTTTGCTCCCAATAAACCTGTTTCCTCAAGAATATCCAATGCATACTTTCGTTGAGACAAACTGTTTCCCTCCTTGGATCTTGCCACCTCAATACCCAAGAAATACCGTAGCTTACCCAAGTCTTTTGTGTGAAACTGACGCTGTAAAAACTGCTTTAACTCATTAATGCCTTTCTGATCATCCCCAGTAATGATGATGTCATCCATATACACAATTAACACTATTTTCCCACGCTCTGACTGGAGAGAGAAGACAGAATGATCAGAATGAGATCGACGCATACCAAACTGTATCACAACATCACTGAACCGATCAAACCAAGCTCGAGGTGACTGCTTTAGACCATATAAAGCTTTGCGAAGACGACAAACCTGAGCACGCTCCCCCTGAGCAACAAACCCAGGAGGTTGCTCCATATAGACCTCTTCAAGGAGTCACCATGTAAGAAGGTATTCTTGACATCCAATTGAAACAACTGCCAACCAAGATTAACAGCAAGAGAAATAAGAATCCGGACAGAGTTTGTCTTGGCAACAGGGGAAAAAGTCTCTGCATAATCAACCCCATATGTTTGTGTATAGCCTTTGGCCACAAGGTGGGCCTTATACCGCTCAACAGTGCCATCCGGATTATATTTGACCGTAAAGACCCACCGACAACCAACAGTAGACTTTCCTGGCGGAAGAGGAACCAATTTCCAGGTGCCATTTTCATGGAGAGCAGTCATCTCAATCTCCATTGCTGTCCGCCACTCAGACAAAGAAAGAGCCTCCTGCACAGTGTTAGAAACATATATAGAAGAAACTGACGAAGTAAAGGTACGAAGGGAAGGAGACAGATGATTGTACGCGACATAGTGAGAAATGGGATGAGAAGTGCAAGTACGAGTACCTTTACGTAGAGCAATAGGAAGATCAAGGTCAGATAAGGAAGAAGAAACTACCGGATCTTGTGATGGAGGAGGTGTTGGGGCAGGTGCTACCGGATCTTGTGACGGAGGAGGCGTTGGGGCAGGTGCTGGTGGTGTCTCCATTGCTTTGTTGCGACGAACGTACACTTGCAAGGGTTTCTCCTGCACAGAAGAACCAGGTGGGACTGCTATAGGAAAGACAGACTCAGAAAAGACAAACTCAGACTCAGCCGTAACAGGGGTTTGTGGACCCGAATAAAACGGCAATGACTCATTAAATGTAACATCTGCACAAACAAAGTGACGACGAAGAGTGGGAGAGTAACACTTATACCCTTTTTGAGTGCGAGAGTAGCCGAGAAAGATACACCGGATGGACCGTGGATCAAGTTTGTCCCGGCCAGGATCAAGTGCGTGAACATAACATGTGCATCCAAATACTCGAAGAGGTAAATTGTAAAGAGAACGCCCAGGGAATAAGACCTTATGCGGTATCTGACCACCAAGAACAGTAGAAGGCATGCGATTTATTAAGTAGCACGCCGTAAGGACAGCATAACTCCAGTAAGACTTAGGAACTTGCATTTGAAATAGGAGTGCACACATTACCTCTGATAGATGCCGAATCTTACGTTCGGCAACTCCATTTTGTTGTGGAGTCCGAGCACAAGATGATTGGTGGATAATACCGTGATCATCAAAGAATTTAGAAAGAGCATTTTTAAAATATTCACGAGCATTATCAGAACGAAATATGCGAATGCAAGTATCAAACTGGGTTTTGATTTCCATATAGAACGACTGAAAAATAAAAGATAATTCAGACCTCTCTTTCATAAGATAAATGTATGTAAGACGAGAGAAATCATCGACAAAAATGACATAATACTGAAAACCAAAAACATTTGGAACACGCATTGGACCCCAAATATCCGAATGAACTAACTGAAAAGGACGTGACGTACGACTCTCAACTCTAGGATAAAAAGACACTCTATGATGTTTACTAAACTCACAAACTTCACAGGGCAAAGTGTTAACACGACTACATGAAGGAACTAGCCTTTTAAGGTTTTGAAGGGACGGATGACCAAGACGACAATGATGTTGATATGGTGACACTGATGACTGGAGAGCAATAGAGCTAGGGTGAACACCATCGGTAAAGTAATACAGGCCACCACGCTCAACACCGCCACCAAGCTTCCTCCCCGTTTTGAGATCTTGAAACACACAACCATGAGGGGAAAAAGTGACAGAACAATTCAAAGACTTTGTAAGTTTACTAACTGACAGAAGATTTAATGTAAAACGAGGAACATGCAATACAGAGTCCAAAGTAAGAGAGGAAGTAAGTGGAACAGAACCCAAACCAATAACATCAGTAGTAAAACCATCAACTAGGGTAACATGGGGTGGTTTACCGATAGACTGACGACCAGAAAGAATGTGTGAAGTACCGGTCATATGATCTGATGCACCCGAATCAATAACCCAAGGAGTAGAAGTAAGAGAAGATGCAACACAAGTAACAGAAGGACCTGTCTGAGATAGCGTAGCAGTGGCAGAACCTGACTGAAGTGACACGTGGCGTTGGTACTCCTCTGCAGAAATAGTCACCGTGGCAGGAACAGAGGGAGTAACATCCGCGGAAGGAGTAATCCAATGAGCCCGAGGAAAGCCATAAAGATCATAACAATACTCTACTGTGTGACTAGTCCTTCCACAATTTGTGCACAATCTAGAACCATGACCCCGACCATGATCACCACTGAACCCAGAATCATGACCACGACTAAAATTGTTTGAGTTGGATGCTTTTCCATGGCAAGAAAATGAGTCAAATCCATTTGAAACAGCGGAAGCCATTACAAATAAACCACTGTACAATGATAACAAAAATCAACTGCAAACACTGACCACAACCGAGTACTCCCTTGAACAATCGAGATAACAACTACAACCAACCAACCAACCAATCAAGCCTTGTCTACCAACTAATCGACCACCAACAACCATATACCAGGCAACACATGCATCAACCAATGACTGAGAGGAACACCAATGATTGACGAAATAGACATTAATAGACCAAACTAACAGTGACGAACCCTGACTGCTCAAATCAAATCAAATAGCACCAACCAATCAATCAACCCACCAATCAACTTGGTCTACCAACCACGTAACAACTAACAGCGAATCAACGAGCAATACAACTACTAAACAACCGAATAATCAACCGACCAATTTAAACAAACATGTCACTGCTCAAACTAGCAACACTGGTTCGATCAACATAACTTCCATCAACAAAGCAGTAACATAATATAGAGAGTAATAAATCTGAGTGTAGACTGTACCGCAATCCGAGCAACAACCGATATAGAGCCAATAGTAATGTATCATAATGATGCAGAGAACAATCCAGAACAAACCATGGAATGAACCAAACAGAAGGAGCGAGAACCAGAGAGTATAGATCACCGAATCATGATCTAGACATGCATCCACCAGAAATAGACATTGATCGATCAGGCTATGCGAGCACTGAGGTATTGTTTTTAGACACCAGAGAAGGATGTCGACTACGAGCACCAACTATGTGATTTTGACAGAAAAAGAGCATAAATAGGTCTGGGTTTAAATTTCGAATGTCAGGGGTGATGTTAGAATTCGAAATCAACTCTGTAAGGGTTCGAAATTAACTCTGTAAGGGTCGAAATCTGATTTTGAAGGTTTTCGAATGGGCTAGGGGTCGCAATTTAGGGTTTTCAGGGCTCTGGGGATCTCGTTTTAGGGTTTGAATAGATGGTGGCGATCGAGTTAGGGATTTAGGGTTTCATTTTGGATTTTGGAGAAGACGATGAGATTTGGGTTTGGGTTTCGGATGACAGAGGTGGGTTTAGGGTTTGGCGGCTGACGATGAGATTTTATTTATTTATTTTTTGGGTGTGGGTGGCTGACGGCTAGGGTAGTGGTGGCTATGGAGGATGTGGAACGCGCTCTGATACCATGTTATAAGTGAGAGAGAGAGAGAGAGAGAGAGAGAGAGAGAGAGAGAGATGTGTGTAGGGTGGTAAATTAACCCTCACACATAGAACCTTTATTTATATTATGAAACGACTAGACACATTACCTGACTAGTCAATGTGGGACAAAGACATTATAGAGCAATATTAATAAGCTACTCTAACAATGTTCTTGCTACTTTTAGAACTATAATTGTGATTCAGGTTGCTGAGGATGAAAGATATGATTTCACGTCATCCATGTTGGGGTTACTGGCTGAATATGGCATTTGGCCTCGTGTTATTAACGCCTCAACTCTTTCCACCAATATAAAGGTATGAACGCTATGGTATGGGGATAAAAATGCTTTACAGATTCGCCACTTGTGCATCACTATCCTCCACTTACTTATCAAGCATCAAAACTTTAGATCTGGTTGTTTTCGCCAAGACTACTGTATCTACTATGCTTGCTTAAAGTAATGTGGCCCACTGAAAGGTGCTCAATTTTGTCATATGCTGTTATAACATAGAAATGGATATCTAGTTCCTGTAAACTACCTTAGTACGAGTCATGGCCATGGTTTTGTCCTATTCAGCTTCTTCTGCGATTATGGTATCCCTTTCTTGTTATCTGCTTGGTTTCTCAATTTTGCATATACATGAAAATATAGGTGTTTGTTAGCTTGATATGCATTGATCTTCCGTTTTGTAACAGCTTAATTATTTGGGACAATTTGTTATGTAACATGAGAACTTAGCTTAGGTTTTGGAAAGTGGTGGGGTTAACTCCGTCCATCCACAGTTGTAGTCTGTTGTGCATTTATGGATGTTTGTACTTCGGAGCTTGACAGCCCTAACAGGCTTGCATGTGAAGGGGTGTTGGATAGCTTGATAAGTTGATAGCTGTTGTTTAATTCATTCCCACAGCAACTTAAGCTCGTGGGGTGGTGGTCTTGCAATTGTAATTGTAATATGCATGAATAATATCAAGCAGCTCATTCATTTTCACATGATACTGACATACTTCTCATAAATTAGGATACGTTTTCTTTTTCATGAATAAGAAAAAACTGCATCCTATGGTTGGTTTTTTTGCTACATAAGATAATTAAAGAAACATGTTTTTGTCATTTTATTGTGTTTCTCAGCGAACTAGTCCTCGTTAATCATTTGAAATCACCATATATTGGTTCCATGATGTTCTACTTGGGCCTGCAGAGAACAAAATATTGCAAATGAGTTTACAGAAGCCGACCATCATGCCGTGAGTGGTTAAATTTGCTGATTCATCATAACTAGGCACTCTCTCTTGCTGCTGCATTTCCTTTTTCCACTTCAAATGCTTTTGGAGCATACTTATGTTCGAAAGCAGGAGGCGAACATGTTTTCTCTCTCGAAAATAGGGAAACCTATATGAAAATCTGATAGATTTGGATTCAACTGAAGCTCTCTCCCGATGAAAATTCAATAAAGAATGGATAAACTTAAAAATCTTCAGACATTTTGTTCTGGATTTCAGCAGACACTTGACTACATCCAGCCAGATGGGGAAAAAGAGTATTCTAAATTATTATAAGAAGTTCAAAATTAGTAATCTAAGTTATTTCCAAGGAAATCTGTTTGTCACTTTTTTCTTGTTATTGGAGAGTTCAGAGTTTTGTAGATACATCATCTGATCCATGTTTGAGTGGCGACAGATCAAACAGACTATATGTGATTTTGGTTTCTTGATTTCATCGTTCTGCATTTCTCTCTTTTGCTAGGGCTCTTTATGCTCTTACATCTGTTATATTTTTTCCTTTCCTCAAGGAAATTTTATAGCTGATGATGAGAAAAAGTAGTTGACGAATGTGGAACAACAGTACACACACACACATATGTATATATATATACATATATATAGTTTCAGTTTAAACCTTTTTTTTTTTTTTCCCTCTTGCCTTTCTAAGTATATAGGAATAGTGATTAAGGAATCTCACGTGGGAAGTAATATTAGAAATCATCAAGAAATAGTACTTAGTGGTGTGAAAATATTTTTAGAAATCCTACTTTTGAGATTTGAGGTTGGGAAATCTTTTTGGGCAGTACGAATTTCCCTCCCTCCCAAAAATTTATGGAACTTCAGCATTGTTAAAATCCTATCTTTTCTTTATTAAACCTTCTTTAGACTTGTAAGTATGTCACTTACTACCTCCTTTTGATTTACTGAGTTGAAGTCTGTTAAAGGAGACTTACTGCTCATTGAATTTATTGCAGCACTTGCATGATCAGCTATAGTTGCAAATCAGAACTTCACATGTAAGATTGTTGTCCTGTATGGCATATGCATTATCTTTGATGACAAATCTGAAATTGTAACTACAAGGTTTTGTTCCTTGTAATTGTCATGTGTTAACAACTTGATCATTTTGTAGTTATCTTCAAGTTGATTTCAAAGTGACTCATGGTCTGTCGATTTATCAGTTCTATTATCCTGTATAAGAAAAATGAATAGCCTCTCTCTTCAGGTTGTCTTTGGGCATTTGCCGGTTATTGTCTATTAAATAGAACTGGCCTGTGTTGGAGTGCTTTACAATTCTCTTTTTTGCTTGTATTTTGTGGAGAGACTTAAGTATTCAATTCTTTTGAGTAAGGTGTGAATTGAATCCTAGTTGCCAAAGTGCTGTCTGAGTATTTGCATCAACTATGTCTATGCAAATCTTGTTCTCATGCTGTTACATCAGGAGGGATATCTTCTGAAGCGGTGATGCTATATATGCATGTTTGATGGTCTGCTAAACTTGATCTTGGGTTGATTAAAAGACAAATTTTTCCAAAATTGGGTCTTTGATTAAAACTCATGCGGTGATGCTATATATGCATGTTTGATGGTCTGCTAAACTTGATCTTGGGTTGATTAAAAGACAAATTTTTCCAAAATTGGGTCTTTGATTAAAACTCATAATTCCAAGTAGGCAGTTTGATTAAAAGGCAATGGATTCCAAAATTGGGTCTTTTGGAAGATCAACTCCTCCTCCTCGTTATCACTTGATCTTGGGTTGGGATGGAGAAATCTCGCGACCCCTCTATAAATTCCCCTCCCCAAATCCACATTCCTCTACTCCCTCGATCGACTCCAAATTCCACTTCCACTGATCGCTCCAATGGCCGAAAACTGGGGGCCAACCATTGGCATTCTTTCGGCTGTTTTAGCCGTTCTATTCCTCAGCGTAGTCGGCCCACGGTTGTGCCGCCGCCGCCGCCGCCATGAGGCGGAAGACGTGGTGGTAGTGGTAGTGGAGAATGCGGAGGAGGTGGTGGAGGTGGCTGAGGCGGAGGAGGTGGAGGAGGAGGACGGGGAGGTGGTGGTTCACGGCCACGGACAGTCGGTTGAGTTCCCACACTTGTGGGAGCCGTCGGCGCCTCCGGAGGTGGAGGACGTGGAGGTGGTGGTTCACGGCCACGGACAGCCGGTTGAGTTCCCACACTTGTGGGAGCTGTCGGCGCCTCCGGAAGTGGAGGACATGGAGGTGGTGGTTCACGGCCACGGACAGCCGGTTGAGTTCCCACACTTGTGGGAGCCGTTGGCGCCGCCGTTCTGGGAACCGCCAGCATATTACCTTCTTAGCGCGCCCCCTGCCGGGACGACTCTAGCTGCTTCTCCCAGGCGTTTCAACGCAGCTGAGGGCCTGGCGGAAATCGCCACCAACCTCATCGGGTTGGTGGCGAGCTTCACCAGGGAGCTGAACAGGCGCCGGTGAATTGCTGGAGACCTTCTACCGTTAGTTGGAGCTAGTAAGTGATGAGATGGTCGATCGGTACTTCTCGAAGTTGGATGATGAAGATTGGGAGGATTTAAAGCTCCCTACCAGATCAAACTTGCCTTTACATGTCATTGCAAAGCTCTAGTTACAGTTATAATAGTTTTGTAATTGAAATAAAGTATCAGAATTGCAAAACTAGAGGAAATAAAGTTTATCTTCTCGGGTACCTCCCCTGTGCTAATGATGCCATGTACTGGAATATATTAGCACTTGTAAGTTGATGAGTTCCGTCTGTTCCAGGTGGAAAAGATGATTTGACATCTAGTTCTGTCAACAAGTTCTTATTTTGTATATACTATCTCCTTCTATGGCTAATACCTTTTACACGGGTGTGATTACTTGCCGTATCTTGTTTTTGGTTTTGTAGGAGAGGGAAGCTGTAAACACAAACAATAGTTGGATCTCTTCAACCATTAAGTCATTGAAGGCAGCATCCCCGACAAGTCTTAAAATCACTCTTAGATCGGTATGGAGTAATCCAGAAAGGACTAAGTCCATAATTCTGTGTGAGCTATTCATGTATTTGACTTTGTTCTGTATGTCAAATTCAGATCAGAGAAGGGAGGCTCCAAGGTGTGGGTCAATGCCTTATTTCTGAGTACAAAATGGTTTGTCATGTTGTGCGAGGAAAACTGAGCAAGGATTTCATGGAGGTAAAAAAAAAAATGCAACTGTATGGCTGTGTTTGGAAAGATGATGATAAGAAATCCGGAAAAAAAAGAATGTATCTTTGCTGCATCACTTCATTAGCTTCTCATCCTTTTCCTTTACACTTTTCTTCTGTCCAAAGACGCCCTTTCCATTTTCTTATCTGATTCAAAAGGCTTGATTCAAATGCAGGGTTGCAGGGCTATACTGCTGGATAAGGACGAGAACCCTAAGGTTCATTGAATTTTGACCTGAAGTGAGAACCTTAAATTTGACCTGAAGTATTTGAATATGTGTTGAAGTTGTTACTATCAGACACATCTTTTTCTCTCTCTATGAATTAACTTCATTGTCTCTCTTACGATGTAAACCCAAACCTTGAACTTGCTCTACCAGGCCAAGCTCCTTATATTTGGTACTTCTGTGCCTACTGGTTGGATATCATCAATTACTGCTTCTCCAGAAGAACAGTTGAAGAAATTATATCAGCACTTGTAAGTCATTGATGAGTTCTGTCTATTCTTATTTTTGTATATACTACCTCTTTCCATGGCTAGTGCCTTTTACATGGGTGTAATTAATCACTCGAGCCGTATCTCTATGAATCGACTTCATTGTCTCTCTTAGGATGTAAACCCAAACCTTGAACTTGCACTACTAGCCAAGCTCCTTATCTTCGGTACTTATGTGGCTACAGGTTGGATGTCATCAATAACTACTTCTCCAGAAGAACTGTTGAAGAAATTATATTAGCACTTGTAAGTTGATGAGTTCCGTCTGTTCCAGGTGGAAAAGATGATTTGACATCTAGTTCTGTCAACAAGTTCTTATTTTGTATATACTACCTCTTTCCATGGCTAGTGCCTTTTACATGGGTGTAATTAATCACTCGAGCCGTATCTTGTTTTTGGTTTTGTAGGAGAGGGAAACTGTAAACTCAAACAGTGGTTGGATCTCTTCAACCATTAAGTCATTGAAGGCAGCATCCCCAACAAGTCTTAAAATCACTCTTAGATCGGTATGGAGTAAGCCAGAAAGGACTAAGTCCATATATCTTTATGGGCTATTCATGTATTTGACTTTGTTCTGTATGTGAAATTCAGATCAGAGAAGGGAGGCTCCAAGGTGTGGGTCTATGCCTTATTTCTGAGTACAGAATGGTTTGTCATGTTGTGCGAGGAAAACTGAGCAAGGATTTCATGGAGGTAAAAAAAAAAAAATGCAACTGTATGGCTGTGTTTGGAAAGATGATGATAAGAAATCCGGAAAAAAAGAATGTATCTTTGCTGCATCACTTCATTAGCTTCTCATCCTTTTCCTTCACACTTTTCTTCTGTGTCCAAAGACGCCCTTTCCATTTTCATATCTGATTCAAAAGGCTTGATTCAAATGCAGGGTTGCAGGGCTTTACTGCTGGATAAGGACAAGAACCCTAAGGTTCATTGAATTTTTATGTTTTTATCCAAACATTTTATACATTCGAAAACATTTTAGTTTCTGCAACGAAAATTTCACTTATATTTTTATGGTTCGTTTCTCTTTCTTCTAGTGGATACCTTCTAAGTTGGAGCTAGTAAGTGATGAGATGGTCGATCAGTACTTCTCGAAGTTGGATGATGAAGATTGGGAGGATTTAAAGCTCCCTACCAGATCAAACTTGCCTTTACATGTCATTGCAAAGCTCTAGTTACAGTTATAATAGTTTTGTAATTGAAATAAAGTATCAGAATTGCAAAACTAGAGGTTCAATTACAAAACTAGAGGAAATAAAGTTTATCTTCTCGGGTACCTCCCGAGAAAAGGTCATATATAGTTGAATGAAATGTACATGCATTATGCATTTGAAACTTTATTGTGGAACTTGTACTTTGTTCTTGCAAATCGACAAAATAATTCATTCCCAACCTGTTTTTCCGCCATGCAAATCGAGAAAATACTGTAGTTGCCTTTTTTGGAATCTTAAAACAGGAACGAATGAGCGGTTTACTAGCTGCCGGCACCCCGATTTATTTGTTTAATTCTGCTTCTTTTTTTGGAATATTTTAATTTATTATCGTTCACTGCCGATGAAAATGCAAACTGACCTAGTAGTTTTGGCCGTACACACAACAAAGATTAAAAATTGCACTTTGTAACGTACGTAAAAGATTCCGGCCAAGCAATTCAATTCAATTGTCCTATTCGAACGTGGTATGATATCCCAAATGAGTCTACCGAGCTTTGTCCGAGCACATTTCATGGTTATACTTCAATTCAATTGAATTCAAAAGCCACTTTCTATTAGTTTGCAAGGGCGAATTCGTTGATGCTTTACATTTTGTTTTTTTTTATTTTTATGTTAGATGGGCTTTGAGTTGGTTGAGTGCTCAATTCTCCACTCCTATGATAAGAGGAGTATTTTATATTCGTCGTCCTTTCTCCAATCTTACATTTGTTAGAATTCTTGTGATCACAACACTTTCACATATCAACCAGAATAGTGTGAGCAAAAATAATACACATAATGTATTATCTTCAAAATGAAAAGCCGACACAGAGTTCAATTTTATAAAGTTAAGTTTATCTTTGCACATCTCCCGTCACCTTCTCCTTCCGTACCACTACCATCTCCTGTCACCCTTACCTTCCCTATCACTACCATCGATCTCTGGCTTCGGTCAGCGACCACCTCTGATGCCAATGCTAGCAACTTTTTTGGCCAACTTTCTAGTGCTGACAATTTTTTCGGCAAACTCTCAGGCGCTGGCGATGATGTGGATGGAGAAGATAATGAATTGGAATTTAGTTTGAGGGTATCTTTGACCTATTAAAAATTAAAAATGAGGAGTTGACCTCACACTTTAGAAATTACAACAATGGTTTCGGGTTAGTTTCCTTGAACAGACCTTGGATTACGCCGCTTCAGATAAATCGATCCTCACCGAAAGGCCCTCATTAATGACCTGTGCCTCTACTACAAGAGCCGCACTACAAAGTTGTAGTGTAGCATCTGAGCCGTTGATCGCGTAATCAATGGTCCTGATTTCATCTCGGCACTTTCATGATCTGAGCCGTCCATTGCCGAAATAAAATTTGAACTATTGATCTCGGTAATCAACATTTCGGATGTCGCACTACACTACAGGATCCCGGATCCCTACTCCAAGCTCTTATTGGGTTCTAACGTTTTTGGTTTTTGAAGAGAGTGACTTTTTGAAAAGGTTTCATTAGGTTTAGGATTTCTAAATGGAGTGGTTTAGGTTTTTACAGGAGAGCCTATCTTCTTCTTATTGCTTGTCCAACTGCAACGTCTTAAAAAAATTGAATCATCATGCTGCATCAAGGAGTGCGGAATCGAAGTGGTTTGGCTTTGTTCGTTTCACAGTTTTAGTTTTGTTTTGTAATCATTACACTCATTTCTCTCTCTATCTCTCTCCACTCATTACCCCTATCTCTAAAACTAAACTAAACTAAACTAAAATTACTAAACGAACAAGGCAAAAAGGCTTCTGATCTTGACAAGGGTATTTTAGGAAAGAAAAGTAGACAAATTCTTCGTTCTCTTATAAGATATAGATTTTAATTTTTCATCGTTTACTAGTGATGAAAAGACACTCATCGATTCAGAAAGTCTCCAAGTCTGAACTCACGAATAAATAAATAAATATTTAATTACAGATTAAGAGACAACCGCTATTTAGGTGCATGTGTTTTGGCTAAAGAAGTTGGCTGAACATTTTTTTTCGTCTTTGTTTGATTTTTTTTTTTTTTTGCTTTTGTTAGTTTTGCTTCGATTTTTTGTGTATTATTGGTTCGTCTCGACGAGAGGAATCCAAAAAGGTAAAAGATTATGATTAGAACCCTCAATTTTTTGAATAAGATTGAAAAAAGTGTAAAAAATTGACTTTTTGACTTATTTTTGTCTTTATTAAAAAAAATTATGCTTCGATCATAATTTTTTACTTTTTCAATTCCTGTCACTGAGTTGAACCAATAATACACAAAAAGTTGATGCAAAACTAAAAAACACAAAAAAATAAAAATAAAATCAAGACGAAAAAATAAGTCAGCTAACTTTTTAGGCCAAAACACACCTTATAGTAAATTGGCGTAAGGATTGCATCAGATGAGCTATAAACCTATCACAAGGTACCCTCAATTTACAGTCATTTCCAACTCCCACAAATTTTAATTCCCTCATGAAATCTCTCCATCCAAATTAGTGTTCCCTGACTTCCTCTTTTTTTGAACCGAAATTCAATATTTGACATACCTATAACTGGCGGATTGAGCTAATTTTTTGCATAGACAAACTACTCTGCGGGGGACTTATAAGATGACCAGTTCAGATTATTACGATGAGGTGTCAGTGAAACCTCTTTTGGGGCTTGCGTATCAGCCCCTTTCAGAAGGGGCCCTTAATAAGTTTTTATCGACCGATTTACCTTGTAACACAGTAGGCCATTAATAAGTTCAGATTATTGTTCAAGAAAGTAAAATTATCACCCATCGATATCGATTTCAATCGATTTGAACAATTGCCCAGTATTATTTTTTGCCGTTCGATCACCAAAATGAATTGAGGGACAATTGTTTGTACGGTAAAAATGATTACCTGTCGATATCGATGGAAGGGTGATTAATAAATATCGATAGAAAGGGTGATTAATAAAAACAAACAAATTTATGTTGGCTTCTGGATAATTAATTATTCAATGGGTTAGCCCTTAGCCCAAATGAATAAGGAGGGCATTGTTCACACCATATTTTACGGCCTATTGATATCTATAAAAAAAGTGATAATTGTGAAAAAATCTACTTAAAAATAATTAGTATTAATATTAGAATTAGCATTAGTACTTTTATTATTTTTATTTGTACTTTTATTACATGTGCATGACACGTGGCATGTTCCTAGGCATTTGGAAGTTAAAAAGAAGTATTTGACAAATGGAAGCAAATTAAAGCTTGAAAAAGAAGATAGGAAGTTATTTCCTAAATTTTTTAGTCTTCTATAAATAATCTCTTTAGACTTCATTGTAAACTCTCTCTCAACAAATCAAAGTCTTTATCTTTATTTGTTCTTCAATTTTTGTCTTACTAACCCAATTTTGGGTAATAATTAGGAGTAGGAGTAGATGTAATTTAGATCCTACGTATTGATTTCATTCTTGAAGATTGGTAACGATTTTGCTTATCAATTTTCTTTTATGTGTCGAAGATTGGTAGAAGTTTCTTTCGTTGATCCTTAACCTTAATTATTCTTGCCACCAATTTCGTATTTGATTCACTTGCCATTTTATATCCGGTGAAGTCCTGAAATACGACGTTGAACCACGGATTCGCAACCACATTGCTTGCATTGTTTTTGTTGTTGACTTTGTTTTCCACGATCTTTATCGATTTTAATTGAGGGAAGAAATTGGTAAACAGTGCCACAAGGCACCGCTGTTTCGCGTCTTTGATATTTTATGTAGAATTTAACTTGTGCATTAACTTGTATAGAGATGAGTATCTAGATAAATGCAATTTTTAGATCGAATAAGCTGTGAAATTAGCAAGAAATGCACAACTTGTACTTTGTTTCTTGCAAGTCCATGCGCCTTGTGCTTTGAAATTCTACATTCTCCCTTCATTCTATCGAAAGCACTAGTGTTGTCCCCCTTCAATGCACAAAACCAGAAAAAACTCCTATGTGAGAAATATAATTAGGAAAAAAAAATCAATGTTTGGCGTTGTTTCTGTTCGATGCACGATTTGATGAATTGAACATTTAAAATTTAAATAGAGTTATGTTTCAATTGTGAAAACCATAGGATAAAAAAAGCAAACAAATAAAAGCTAAAAAGTGTAATTTTTTTTTTCAATTATATAATAGAACTCAACTCATCGGATTTGAGATCCCCAAAGCACTATAGGGTTGTAGTCCCTCCCCAGTCCGACCGTCAATTTCACAGTCGACTGTTGATATATTATTAACTCTTAGCGGTAATAATATACTCTTATCGGTTAGCGGTGTTTGTGGTCTTTGTCGTACCACAAGGCACTACTGTTTCGCTTCTTTGATATTTTATGAAGAATTTAACTTGTGCATCGACTTGGCATCCACTAATATCGGAACTATTAGCGGTAATAACATACGTATGTCTTGTTGGAGTGTGTGGACGTTCTATTTTATTTTATTTTGTATAGTTATGGAGAGATAATTTAGACGTTAATAACGAGGTTATCATGCATATTACGATTTTAAAATATAAAAAAATCTATTCTATTTTGTATAGTTATGGAAAGATACTTTGGACGTTAATAACGAGGTTATCATATTACGATTTTAAGTTATAAAAATCTTTGAGACCAAATTATAAACGCAACTATATGCGATTGGTAGGTATCTATATTTCAAATTGATTTTAAAATATGAAAAATCTTTGAGATCTATTGTAAACGCAATTAAGTATATGTGATTTGTACGTATCATCTACTCAACTCTTTTTTTTTTTTTTTTTTCCTTTTAGCTGTCAATAAATTCTGCCCTCCGCCTGTCACACATTCCACTGGCGACCAGCAGCAGCCACAACCACCAACACCAGCAACCTCAGTTGCTGCAAAGAAATCAACCCCATTGCTAATCAGTAATCACCGATACAGTTTCACTATCACGAGTCGACCAACTCACCATCTGCTCGTCTCTCTCTTTTCTATCTCTCTGAACAAGCATGGAGCCAATGAATTATAGCAATGACTATGCCGATCAGGTGCTTTTCTCCACCAGTCCATCCACTCGGTTTATACACCTTTACATGAATGGTTTTACGGTCTCCATTAAAGGAAGATTGCTTTCGGTTTAGCTTTGAAGGTTCGAGCTCGGCTTGTTCAAAACTAGCTGAGCTCGAGCTCGGGTCGATTATTATTGGAGTGTTGAAGCTCGGTTTGTTGCTAAACGAGAGTCTGTGAAAAAGTCAAGCCTCCACAAATGAGCTTTTACAAATGAGTCGAGTTACTTGTAACTCAAACTTGACTCGTTTATTAAATGAGCTTATGAGTTGAACTCGAGCTTGTTTACTAACGAGAAGCATGCAGACCTAGTTCCAAATTCCAATTCGTAAACACTATTTCAAATAAGATTTCCTATTAAGTAAATTGATGATATAGGATTTGTTATTTAGTATTGACCTCTAGTACGTATCGTGGATTATCATTATTAGGGATAGGGCAGTGATGAGGAAACAAAAGAATTGAGTCAACTACTTCATTATCTACTTTTTATCTTTCCTTTCCCTCTATAAATCTCTCCACATCTCCATGATCCAAATACACATTCTGTCTATGCTAAGTAGCTAATTTATGGAGCTTTCACATTTTTCCCATCAGTATGTAGCTTTGAGGGGTGTCCCGTACCACCTTCAGCGGTGATGAAAATTTTCTTTGGAGGATGGTGTTGACTTGACTGTTTCTACTGCTTTCTAGGAAACGGGGGGCATGCTGTGCATGGTGCTGTGCACCCCCTCGGCCGTTGGATCGTGTTTTGGACGGCTCGGATGTGTTCGGCAATTATCCTTTAATTTTGATTTTTTTTACGGTAAAAAATCAAAACACATCCGAGCCGTCCAAAACACGATCCAACGGCCGAGGGGGTGCACAGCATGGCTGTGCACAGCATGCCCCCCGTTTCCTTTGTAAATACTCTTGGTATTGTTTTTTTTTTTCTTTGTGGATTTGATTTCCTCTCCGTTACTTGACTGATGTTTTCCTTATAACCAAATCATGTAGTTTTATTCATCTTTGTTTTTGTGACAGCTTCTAGTGGAAGACCAGTGCCAGGCGAAAAAAATTGTGTTAAACAGGCCTAAGCAACTTAATGCAATTTCATTGCAAATGGTATGATGATATTTATGTAATTAGTTTTTGTTAGTTGGCTGAACTATCAAATCCTCTGATTTTGGCACAAATGGTTAATACCTATGTTTACTGCAGGCATCACTTAATTTAACTTTTGCTACTGCTATTCCAAGCACTACCTTTCTTAAATCAAATTGCATATCAACTTTTTTGAATACTTTGTCAAATGTCAATGCTAATAATGAATTTACTACACAAGTGAAATTGAACTTAATAAATACGCCGGTTGTGAATTCACGACTGGTACACCCGATTCCCGCGACGTATCATTGATACGTCCCGATACGATACACCGATACCGCGACCAATACCGCTATTTAAAACTATGGGTTGTACTCAACTGAACATATTGGAGTACTTTGCCTCTTATTACTCTTCTCTCACGTTCCTATAACTTCTTTTGCATAATCTTTCAATTTATGGGATGTGGTACATCTAGAGAATTTGCATGTGAAATTGCATATGCTGAACTGCTAATAGATGGGAAAATACATAGAAGTGCTTAAGGTGTGCAATTAGATGATGAATTTCAATGTATATGTGGTCCACATGACTTCCCATATCATCACCTTGATGGGTTGACTCCCTTTCACAATGCACGAGCCTTGCCTCGCCTCATGGCCTTACCTACATTGTTACTACCCGTCTACTTTTTCTTGTTCTTGTCAAGCTCCTTGAATAATTCTTCATAAGCATAAATCTTTGGTCTTGAAGACATCTGAATGTGCCTAGGAAAGCCTTAACTGGTTTAGATTTCTTCTAGAGTCTCATAATTTGTGTGCATTGATGGACTGGAAGCCAATTATGTGTATTACAAATCACAGTCAGAGGTTGGAAAAATGCTCGAATTCCTAATGCATGAACAAGTGGAGGAGACTGCAGATACTTTTTGCGCTATTCTGTATCGTCAGAGACATTTGTTTCGTGTGTTCTTTGTTTACACCTTTTTGGTATGTACTGGGAGAAGCAAAGGATGGTTTTTGAGCTTTACGTCTAGTTGTCACTGGATCTACACTGAATTTAAACGAAGCATTCTTGTGCCTGGTACAATCTGATTTAGTTGATAGACTGTTGGTACTTTTGGGAAGTTTATTTTTCATCATGGAATTTTGCTACCATAAGCTTAAATATATATTTTTTTTCACTTTTTGTAAGTTAATTCAATATCAGTCTTGCTTGGACATTAGCTAAATGGACCTTATTTATGTCTGTATCTTCATTTTGTTCTAGGTATATGGACTATTGGAACTCTTTCTTGCCTGTGAGGAGGATAGCAATGTCAAGCTAATCATTATGAAGGTATTTGTCTAGAAAATCACAACAGCCAAGTTTAAGTTCAAGGTGCACAAAGAGACAATAAATGCGGTCATCTTTAGGGTCTAACTTGGAACATTTTAAAGTTTAGACGGTGGAGAATGAAAAGTTGTTATGGTTTTATAATTAAAAGAGGAGAATTAGGATTGGGGCTATTTGAGACGGTGGAGACTGAAAAGTTGTGGTTTTGGTATACTAAACACCTCTGCTACTAGATCAAAATGATCTGGTAATGAAACTGAAAGTACGTCCAATATAATTCATTCGCATTGCATAGAGCAAATGATGAAGAAAATTTGGCTGGAAAACCTAAAAATTCTCATTGTTGTCTCTTGGAGTTTGAAAGGGGTTATTGGAGTCTTACCTTAAGGCCTTGTTTGTTAGGGGGGATATGGGGTGGGATGGGATTTGGATTTGGACGTGGGTTCCAAAATCCTGTGTTTGGTAACATTAGTTGGGATGGGATATGGGGTGGGATGGGATTTTATATCCCCATCCGTACGGGATATAAAAATCCCATGGGGGGGGGGGTGGGATTTGGATGGGATTTGGAGTTTTTAGTGCAAAAAACCGGATATCCGGAGCACTATCCCGTCGAACACAAACACCGGATATGAATTTTTCCCATCCATTGATATCCTGAGCAATATCCCAAGGATTTCATATCCCACCCATATCCCATGGGATTTCATATCCCATCCATTTATCTCCGGCCAAACAAACGAGGCCTAAGAGATTGCAAAATTCTGTGTACCATTTTATAGCTTTTCTTTTGCTTTGTTCGGTGCTTTTTGTATGTCTTTGTCATCATACACACGTTATTATATTTCTGAACACTGGTTTTAATTAGTTTGTTTGTTTCAGTTTCTTGTGATATATATAGAATCATCAAGGGTGGTTCTAGATAAGAGTTAACGAGGTAGAGTGTTGATGTTTTTTTTTTTCTCTGCAAAGCTAGAGCGAAGAGAGGTTAAGTTCCACTAACATGAGCAAGGAAAGCTTCTTAGTAACAATGCTAATATTGTTAGCTTAGTGGAGATGGCATCCATGGTTCCCATGCAAATTTTGGTTGTGCTTGTAGGGCAAAGGAAGAACATATTCTGTCGGTGGTGATGTTGCTGGTGTATTCCGTCATGTTAGTGAAGGTTGAGTCTCTCTCTCTCTCTCTCTCTCTCTCTCTCTCTCTCTCTCTCTCTCTCTCTCTCTCTCTCTCTCTCTCTCTCTCTCTCTCTCTCTCTGTTTTTTGGCTGCACAAGTATGTATGTGAGATATAAATTAAAGTAGCAAGCAACTATTGCTGTATTACAGACAAATACAGTCCTTTAAATTTTTGTATCATATTCTAACTCTTAACCACTTAGTTTTGTCTTTTGAGGTTTAGGAAACATGTCAACCATCTTTCTTCAAGGAGGATGTAATGCCTGAGATCCAAGGGTTCAACCTTCCTTGAACCTTCTGACTCGCCTAATGGATTGGCTTCAGAGTTTCACCTGAGGGTTGTGCCTAAGAGTGAGAGCTCAGCCTAAGGGAGAGTGCTCGACCTGAAGGTGAGTACTTCGCCTTGCCTTCACCTAAGGGTGGGAGCTCTGTCTAAGGTTGAGCACTCCGCCTTGCCTCCACTTGAGGGCTTTGCCTAAGGGTGGGTGCTCCACCTGAGTGTGAGCGTCCTGCCTTGCCTCTGCTTGAGGGCTTTGCCTAAAGGTGGGTGCTTCTCCTGAGGGTGAGCATTCCGTCTTGCCTCTACCTGAAGGCTCCGCGTAAAGGTGGGCGCACTGCCTGAGGGTGAGCGCTTTTCTTGAAGGCTTCGCTTGAAGTCTTCGCCTAAGGGTGGGCGCTCCGCCTAAGGGCCCCTCCTTGCCTCCTCCTGAGCGCCTTCTCACCTATGCGCTAAACAACCATGTTAACACCAGACCGGACCGTGGAAGTTTGGAATGGTACTCCAACGGTCTAGTAAGTGGAAGAAGATGAAGGAAAGTTCAAAACTCAGATCTAGGGTTTTAGAGAGAGAGATCCGAGTACTTCTTTAGGGTTGTACCCTTTACCTTTTACAGGGAGAACTTGACTTGGCCTCGAAGTACCATCGTGTCTAGCACGCATGGTAACCACTCGGTTGACATCACTCTTGATGGAGGCGTTATCTAGCACATGCAGCGAATCGTTCTTTGACACGTGTCACATGTCGTTCGACTAGCATCAAATCTGACGTTACGAATAAGAATGAGAACGGTTACTTGTGCACACGCTAAGGTGCCTTCCGTTGATCTGAAATATCATATCGGTCGAGACCGACTCGGGGAGTGTCCGATCCCATTGGATCGGCCCGAGTGGTATTGTTCGGCACTGGCTTTGTTGACATGAGTAGTTGGTCTGAACCCACCAGTTTGACCATGTGTTATGGCTCAGCCATGTACTACCATTTGGCCATGTGCTATGGTTCGTCCATGTACTTCGACTTTGATGACATGAAGAGTTGGTCTGAACACATCGATTCAGCCATGTGTTACAGCTCGGCCATGGACTACTGTTTGGCCATGTACTCCGACTCTGATGACATGAGTAGTTGGTTAGAACCCATAGGTTCGGTCATGTGTTACGGCTCGGCCATGTAATACCGTTCGTCCATGTACTCCGACTCTGATGACATGAGTAGTGGGTGTAAACCCACCGGTTTGGCCATGTGTTACGGCTCGGCCATGTATTATTATTCGGCCATGTGCTACCGTTCGGCCATGCTTGACAGTGAGTTTCGTGAGGCTATTGATTCGTTAGGCACTTGTAGGCCATATAATTTGGCCCACTACAGAGGATGCTGGCTAATATGAAGTATGTTCATTTTTGTATGTATATATTCACGTTTGTCTATGTGACAATGTTGCTTGTTTTTGTCAACAGGCAATTGGAAATTAGGCTCAGAAATTTTTCGCGCAAGTTACATCATGTTCTATGTGATAGCTACAAACCGTAAACCCGAGGTGGTCCTTGAATACTCTCTTACCTTTTGCATTGAAGGATTTCTGTGTCAACTTTGTTTTAGCATTTCTCCAAAGGGTTCACACAATCTTATTTCTAGCTTGACATAATGCAAGGTTTCAATTCTCAATGGGCTTGTGATGGGAGGTGGAGCAGGAACATCAGTACATGGAAGATTTCGTGTTGCGACGGAGAAATCGGTATCATCTTTCTCACTAGCTTTAGTGATCAAATTGCAATTTCCGCGTACTTTGAGATCACTGCAGCCAATTTGTTTTCTCACTTAATTATCTTTGAGATATATAGCATTTGAAATCATCATAGTTGTGGAATATGGGACTCTTTTCCTCTTGCATATAGGGTTTTCCTCAAAAGTTGTGTCCTTTTGAAATAACTATTCTCAGTACTAAATACTTTGTGAACACATGCAAGTATAATAATAAAAACATTTTTTATTTTCTCTGTTCCGATGGGCCCCAGAAGGTGAGTGGTATGTTTATTGTCAATGACTGCAGAATGGATCACAATGTAGAAGCTATTTTTTGTCCAATTTTTCAGTGAACTCTCAAGATAGATAGAATTGTCCGTATGTTTGAAACATGGTCCTTTTTATGCGTCTTTGCTACTAGTATATGGCAAATCTATTTCAGGAAATTCACTTTCTTGTCTGTCTAGTGATGTTAGGAGTCATTTGAGTTTTTGTGTCCATCATGTTTATGCTAATATTTGACTTTTTTTTTTATAGGTTTTTGCAATGCCAGAAGCAGCTCTGGGACTCTTCCCAGATATAGGTTCCACATACTTTTTACCAAGACTCCCCGGATTCTTTGGTAATTACTTTTTTGGTTTGGTAGACTTTCTTTGGTAATTACTGTTATTTCCTCCTTGGTATCTCTAGGAGTGTCTTTGTTTAACATCCTCATATCGATTTTCAAGGTGAGTTTTTCCATACAGAATTGGCTGTGGATACGAGCTAATCTCTTGCACAAACATTGAAGTATGTTTAGCAATTTGAAGTATGGACTGATTATTGGATTACTCTTGAATTTATTCGTCATGATCATCTTGAAAAATTTGGGAAGGGGCACAAATTTTTCGGTGCAGAATAGAGAGAACTGAAACATAAACTTCTCTTAGAACTTAAACAATTTGGGAAGGGTTAGAGATGGGTTGAAAATGCAGAAATGAGGTCGTACATGCTCAATCGGACAAGACCTAGTTGATTGGAGTGCAAAAGTTAGACTACCCAGTGAATTTCGAGTGCAAACTAAGGTTGTCAGAGGCTGACGGAGCTTTGCTCTGACAAGGGTCGACAAAGCTCTGGTGAGGGTCGCTGGAGGCAGGCAAAGGCCAGGCAATGCTGCTGCTGTTGTCGTTGTTGGTACTCAAAGAAGAGGGACAAAGACAACAAGGAACTGACGGAGAAAGAATAGATAGCCTATACCTGCTTTGATACATGAGTGCCCAGCAGACGGCAGTAAGGCTAAGGCTGCCTGCTGGAAAGCGATATCCCACAGACCTAGTACCTTATAGCTCTGATAACATGTGGCAGACTAAAGGAGAGAAGAACTGATATATTACTGATAATCGGAATACAAAACAATGCAACTAATACATGGTTCAATAGAGAAAAGCTACGCCTAATTAAAAATTTCAAGATTTGATCACGATTTTACAAGATTTGATCACGATTTTACAAGATTTGATCATGATATGATATGATCTCGATAGTCTGCCTAAAATAGAGGATTATTTCACAGAAATCGACTAATTTTTTTTTGTAAGATGAAAATGAAACCTTGTGTATTTTGTAGAGACCACATAAGTAGATAAGCCAAAGATAAAAGCTAAAACAAGAGTCTAGTTAGCCATGAAACGATTATACAATTTCCAAGACATGCCTTGAAGCTCAAAGTAACTGTTTTGTTGTATGCTTTGCATCATAATACATGTATTACCAAAGCAGAGCCTCTAAGAAGTGTATACTGCCTTCTATCGTCTTCCAGCTGTAAACTTCTTTGGAAGTGGTGCTCGAATTTCAAGGATTAAAGACTGGAAACTATGATGGATTCGATGGAAATAAATAAATGCTTGACAGATAAGACAGTTATGAATTGGGATACCGACCACATCCCATGTACTGAATCTAATGCTTGCTTAAACAAAATGTCCTTGATTTCAAAATCAACCTCCACCCCTACCCACAACAAGTACAATCGAAAATCTTATAACAGATAACAACTTAATTGCAAGAAAAACAAAAAGTAGGATCACACACAATTAACCTGTCTATGCAAAGTTTTAAACATGCATGGTTTAACTTTCAACATCTCTTTTGAAAATATCATCTAATTCTTGAGCATCTTATAGAATGATCACTTTAGTAAGATTTGGATATATTTTTGCTTTAACAGTTTACTTCCACTAATATATTTGTTGCAGGAGAATATCTCGGTCTCACAGGTACTAGATTGGATGGTGCTGAAATGCTTGCATGCGGTCTAGCAACTCATTTTGTTCCTGAAGTGGTAGACTTTCTTTGCAACTTTTTATAGTGATAACTGATAAGTAATAGAGGTCCAGTGCACCCATAAGTGTTTATATGTTCCAAATTACGAGCAACGCTACCCCCACATTCAATTGTACATACATTGATTCTTACATCCCTCTTCACAATATGTGTATATACCGCTGTCTCTTAAACTGATAAACTGCACTAATGCCCCTTTTATGCTTCTTCTTTGAATAAACAGAGATTGTCTTTGTTAGAAGAAGCTTTATGCAATGCAAATACAGGTGATCCAGCCATTATTTCTGCAATTATCGACGAATTCTCTGTGCAACCTAGGTTAAAAGAGAAAAGTGTCTATCACCTGTAAGCTTTTTGTACTTCTAATTTGTTAACGATTCTTTTAATGTTTTTTTTTTTTTTTAGTTCTTTCTTTTTTTCTTTGTTTTCGTCAGCTGTGGAAAGGGGGATGGGAACAGTTAATGCAGATAATGAACTTTCATTTGTCCCCTAATGTTTTGTTAGCAGTATCACTGTAACAAGCTCCCGCCAAGTTTTGGAATCATATAAGATGTCAAGTTGTTTCACCAAAAAAATCAGGTTTCTTGGTGGAAATACATGTATTTTGCTGTGATATGCATCAATAGCTTGTTCCGGCTGTTGATGGTGGCTTGCTATTCATCCATTGACACAGGGTTAACACAGAATACCAATCTACTTGTTCATGCAATTATCGTCATAGAAATACATGTATTTTGCTGTGATGTACGACATCAATAGCTTATTCCGGCTGTTGATGGTGGCTTGCTATCCATCCATTGACACAGGGTTAACATAGAATACCAATCTACTTGTTCATGCTTTTGCTTATGCTTTTCTTCCTCGCACATAATAAATGATATGGGTAGTTTTGTGAGGATAGACCTTCGTGTTGAGAACCTTAGATTAAGACTGGATCATAGTTTTTTGATACTGAGGGGACAACTTTGTTAGGTGTAAGAGATAAAGCTAACTTCATAAGTTATGACCTGAAGTGATTCTACCTCCAAATAATAATATCATGATCATCCACAACTATATTAAACATGTGATGACATTTAGTACATGCCCAAGTATTTGAATATGTGTTGAAGTTGTTACTATCAGACACATCTTTTTCTTTCTCTATGAATTAACTTCATTGTCTCTCTTACGATGTAAACCCAAACCTTGATCTTGCTCTGCTAGGCCAAGCTCCTTATATTCTGTACTTATGTGCCTACAGGTTGGATATCATCAATAACTGCTTCTCCAGAAGAACAGTTGAAGAAATTATATTAGCACTTGTAAGTCGTTGATGAGTTCCGTCTGTTCCAGGAGGAAAAGATGATTTGACATCTAGTTCTGCCAACCATGTTCTTATTTCTTTATATACTACCTCCTTCCATGGCTAGTGCCTTTTACGTGGGTGTAATTACTTGATCCGTATCTTGTTTTTGGTTTTGTAGGAGAGGGAAACTGTAAACTCAAACACTGGTTGGATCTCTTCAACCATTAAGTCATTAAAGGCAGCATCCCCGACAAGTCTTAAAATCACTCTTAGATCGGTATGGAGTAAGCTAGAAAGGACTAAGTTCATAACTCTCTATGAGCTATTCATGTATTTGACTTTGTTCTGTATGTGAAATTCAGATCAGAGAAGGGAGGCTCCAAGGTGTGGGTCAATGTCTTATTTCTGAGTACAGAATTGTTTGTCATATCTTGGAAGGAAAAGTCAGCAAGGATTTCATGGAGGTATAAGAAATGCAACTGTTAGGCTGTGTTTGGAGTGTATATGTGTATGGTTTTACCAAGAGAAAACAAAGATTATGATAAGAAGTCGAAAAAAAGAATATATCTCTGCGGCTTCACTTCATTGGCGTCTCATCCTTTTTCCTTGACACTTTTCTACTATGTCCAAAGACACCCTTTCCGTGTTCTTATATCCATTTTCTATTTGATTCAAAATGCTTGATTCAAATGCAGGGTTGCAGGGCTATAATAGTGGATAAGGACAAGAACCCTAAGGTTCGTTGAATTTTCATGTTTATATTCAAACATTTTATGCATTCGAAAGCGCAGTCCTGGTTTAGTTTCTGCAATGAAAATTTCACTAATATTTTTATGGTTCCTCTTTTCTTTCTTCTAGTGGGAACCTTCTAAATTGGAGCTAGTAAGTGATGAGATGATCGATCGGTACTTCTCCAAGTTAGATGATGAAGATTGGGAAGATTTAAAGCTCCCTTCCAGATCAAACTTGCCTGCACATGCCATTGCAAAGCTCTAATTATAGTATTAATAGTTTTGTAATTTACAGAATTAAAAAACTAGAGGAAATAAAGTTTATCTTCTCGGGTACCTCGCCTTATGCTACTGAGGCCATGTACTGTAATAGGTGTCCCTCGAAAAGTTAGTATTCCCTTTTTGTAGAAGTATTTAGCTAAATTAAATTTGTAGAATAAGCGTGATATCCATATAAAGTAGAATGAAATGTACAATGCATTATGCATTTAAAAATTTATTGTGGAACTCGAACTCTGTTCTTGATTATTCATTGCCAACCCTTTTTTGCTGCCATACATTTGTGTGGTGGAAACAGGGCTAGGCACCACGTGCCCCTGCCTAGGGCACTAAATATTCACTCAAGTTCGATGCATCTTGTACTTTGAAATTTCTACTGTATGGAGTATGGATAATGCGCAAGTGGTGGTTAGGTCATGCGATAGAGCTCTTGGATGCCTCGCACTGCATCCCGAGATCGACTTGTACCTTGGTTTTTACAAATCCAGTGCTATTTTTTAGGCTTCCAAATTGTTTGCACCATATTCTTGGAAATTTTAGTTTGGCCTTTATGTTTCTGCTTTATTTGTTTGTTGATTAACTTGTATCCTTCATCCCCCACCCGAATGGATCCTTGCATGATCATCAAACATACGAGCGGCAGGATCAAGAATTCAGGTTGTTGATCTTCGGGATGCAATTTTAATTTACCTCTTCGAAAAAATGCGAGTGGGCTGGTCATTTAAAAAGAAAAAAATAATCATGAAACAAGGTTTGACAATTTGAGATGGGGTTGAGCCTCTGCGCGCAATCCGGGTCATCCGTTGCTTGGATGAACGGCCTAGATTTCAAACAAAAGATAAGAATTGTTCGCGCGAACAATTTGTTTTTAATCCGAACCGTTAAAAACACTTGTGGACGGCTGTAATTGTGTACAGCAGCTGCCGTGCAGCCTCAGCAGTAACCCAGCGTCCTTGACAATTGCCAGTCAAACAAATTTCTTAAAGTTGATATTGTAAGATCGATTGTGAAAATAACAACCAAAGGCAATGTTTCTGTGTTCAACTAAGTACAAAGGGAAGTGAACAAATCTGAGCATGTGTGGATTCCACTTGCATCGGACGGCACCGAACACATTTATATCCGAACATGTGCATTTATATTCGTGTTTGTAGCATTGCTCAGAAATACTAAATGCTTTTCTTGTTAGAATCTTAAGACGAAAGAGATTGGGTACTCATCGATTTAAGGAAAAAAAAAATAAATTTGAGGAAGCTATGCATAATTTAAGATCTTTCAGTGGCAGATATTCAGATTTCCGTAGGCATATCCAATTTGCATTACCTATGCATGGTCCATTATTAGAAGCTCCAGGGGAAAAAAAAAAAATTTGGTGACAAGATCATGGTTTCCAGAAGATACTCATCGATTTAGAAAGTCTCAAGTCTCAACTCATAAAATAAATAAATATTACAGATTAAGAGACACCCGCAATTGGCTGTAATTTCCAAATCTCACCATTTTTTTTGTGAGATTTGGTGAGAAAGGAGAAGATACAATCAAAACATTTTATTATTGTACTTTCTCTAAAAAATACTCAATCCAAATTAGTGATCTGGTTAGATACCATAGCCCTTTCTGTTCTTTTCTCATGAAATCTCTCCATTAAAATTAGGATAGGCTTACGTCTTGTTGAAGCGTGTGATGTTTTATTTTATTTTATATAGTTATGGAGAGATATTGTAGACGTCAATAATCAGGTTATCATATTACGTTTTTAAAATATAAAAATTCTTTGAGATTGAGTCTGCCATTCCCGATCTCAACGGCAGCCTGAAGCCTCACCAGGCCCTTCAGAGGCGGGTCAAAGACAAGCTTCTAAATCTTGACAAAATAGCCGACTCTCCAAAACTTACGACATACTCGTCAAGTTTATTGGGGTTGAAAATGAAGAGGACCCGTTGCCCGCGCCCCGCGGCGATCGGGGGGTCACTGAATGAAGTCCTCCGTTTATTACGAAGGTGCTGAGCCAGACTGAGGTAGAGTTGAAGTGACATCTTATTGATAAACGCATTAGATAAGACAATTAGTAGAGGCGAATGACAGAGATTCTCCGCCTTAACAAAGCAGGAGAACCGCACGAGGAATAAATAACTAAGAGGGTGTTCCACTAACAAAAACTATTTTTTTCAAAAATCGAGACATGTCATTCTCTCACTATACATCACATAAAAAATCGTGAAAAACTAATTTTTTTCAAAAAACCATCTTAGTGGAACACCCCCTAAGGGTGCATTCGCACTGGAGATTGAGATAAAATGTGAAATTGTTTAAGAATCGTTTTACTCAAACAAGTTACTGAATATAAAATATAACTTGTACATTGATTTGGCATCTACTAATTTTAATTGGGCCAGACTTGCGTCTTGTTGGAGCTTGTGGATATTTTATTTTATTTTATATAGTTATGGAGAGATATTGTAGACGTCATAATGAGGTTATCATATTAAGATTTTAAAATATAAAAAAATCTTTCTAAATCTTGTTCAAATCGGCTATATGACAAAAATAGCTGACCATCCAAAACTTACAACAAGCTTGTCAAGTTTATTGGGGTTGAAAATGAAGAGGATCCAATGGCGATCGCGGGGTCACTAAATGAAGTACTAGTCCTCCATTTATTACGAAGGTGCTGACCCGGACCAAGGCAGAGTTGAAGTGACACCTTATTGGTAAAGGCTTTAGATAAGACAATAAGGTCAATTCTCCAATAGATTTTAGGTACATTTTATGAAAATCTCATAAAATGAACATTTTATAGAGGGGTGATAAAATGAAATTGTTTTCCCAACTGATAAAATGTAATTGTTTTCCTATAGATTTTAGAAGGATTTTATAAAAATCTCATAAAATCACTTTTACATTTTATGTGTTGAGATTGGAGTGCCATAAAATGTGAGATTTTATAAAACAAAAATCTGTTGAAGAACGAAGCATAAGAGGCAATGATAATGTACGACAAAAATAGAGGCAATGATAGAGATTCTCCGCCTGAACCAAGTAGGAGAACCTTGCGAGTACTAGATAAATAAGGGTGCATCCACACTGGAGACTGAGATAAAAAGTGGAATTGTTTAGGGGGTGTTCGGTAACGTTTTTATTTCTTGTTTTTTGTTTTTGTTTTTAATTTTTTTTCAAAACTAAAAACAAAAAATATGTTTGGTAATTTATTTATGTTTTTTGTTCATTAAAAATGTTTTCAAAATTTCTAAAAATTTTCAAAACACAAAAAAGGTGATTTTTCTTGTTTTTAAAACAGGGTCGTTTAAAAACAGAAAACATAATTTTTTACCAAACATGTTTTTTTGTTTTTGTTTTTATAAACAATAAGCATGATTCTACTTTTAGTTTTTTAGAAACAAAAAACATAAAACAAAAACGTTACCAAACGCCCCCTTAAGAATCGTTTTGCTCAAACAAGTTACTGGATATAAAATTGGGTAAAAATCACTTGGACCCCTTCATCTATCACTCTTCCACACATACATCACCCTCATCTTTAAGATCCATCAATCATACCTCCTCATCTTTCAACCCGTATCACTTACCACCCTTTCGTTATTACTCCGTCCAATTTTTTAATAGATTTTAAAAATTTTCATCCGAACCTAAAATTTTAATCTCCTTTTTCCCTCCATACATTCCCTCCTTCACTCCTCCCCTTATAAAAGGCTCTCTATCTCCTCTCACCAGGAAAAAACAATACCCCCCTCCTCTCTTCTCTCTCCTCTCCCTCCCATCAGTTGCATCTCTCTCTCCTCCTCCTCTGTCCTCCATCACTAGGCATCCTCTTCTTCTTCTATTATATTTCTCACTCCCCCATCCTCCAACACAAATGTCATCATTGCGAATTTTGCAACTAGGTTTTGAATTTCTTCGTCTCAGAAATCCAACATCGTCCTTCAAATCGACCAATTTTCAGAGGTGAGATTGATCGAGGTTAGGGTTTTCTTTCATAGTAGAGAGAGAAGAGAGAACATAAAAGAGTTAAACCGTATTTGGGGACTGCAAAAGTGAAAACCCTAACTCCCCAACCCTTATATATAAAGGGATATTATGGTCAGAACACACATTTTTTAGACGCCATTTGACATTTCACATAGGTTGAAAGATGAGCGATGTGGTTAATGGTTTTTAAAGATGAGAGGATTTATGTGTAGAAGAGTGATATAAGAAGGGGTCTAAGTGTTTTTTACCATATAAAATTTAACTTGTGCATTGATTGGCATCTACTAATCTCGGATAATTTATTTTATGGCACGATTTTGGTAATTAGGACATATTATAGTCTTGTGGGAGCGTGTGGACGTTTAATTTTATTTTATATAGTTATGGAGAGATATTGTAGATGTCAATAATGAGGTTATCATATTACGCTTTTAAAATATAAAAAATCTTTGAGATTGAGCTCGTGGATTCCTGATCTCAAAGGCAGCCCGGAGCCTTAGGGCCCTTCGGAAGCGGGTCAAAGAAAAGCTTCTAAATCTTGCTCACATCGGCTATGACAAAAATAGCCGACCCTTCAAAATTTATGACAAGCTCGTCAAGCTTATTAGGGTTGAAAATGAAGACGACCCGTTGGCGATTGCGGGGTCACTGATTGAAGTCCTTCGTTTTATTACAAAGGTGCTGATCCGGACCGAGGCAGATTTGAAGTGACGCCTTATTGGTAAAGGCTTTAGATAAGAGAATAGAGGCGAATGACAGAGATTCTCCGCCTGAATTATAACAGGGGAACCTTCCAAAGAATATATAAATAGAACAATGATACATACACACCCACTCAGACACACTCTGCCACACCCCCTCTCACATGTGAGGGGACCCACCCGAGAGGGACCCACCTCACATGTGAGAGGGGGTGTGGCAGAGTGTATCCGAGTGGGTGTGTCTGTATCATTTTTGATATAGATAAGAGTGCAAGACAGAGATAAAAAGTGGAATTGTTTAAGAATAGTTTTGCTCAAATTTAACTTACAGAATTTAACGATCTATTTGTCTACTTAATTCTCAATTTTTTTTTTTGTTTGGCTGCCAATAAATTCTGGCTCCGCCTTCCACACGCCACTGGCGACCACCAGCATTCACAATCACACCCCAAAACCAGCAACCTCAGTCAGTAACTAACCATTGACGTTAGGGGCAACTCCATCATGGTAGCAGCGAGGTTCCTCGTACGAGATTAAAATAAATGTTTCTAACTAAATTTGAACAAAATTATTGTAGCCTAACAAATCAAAACAAGCCTGCCCAATTATGAGAGCCCAATATATAGTACACATTTACACATTTAAGAATAGAAGTTGTCTGGCATTTGATTCAATGTGGAAACACAAAAAAATTAAAGGGAATCAGATGACTCCTCTTTTTTTTTTTTTTTTTTTTTGCATACAGATTTTCATTATGGACAATATGTGTATTTTTGTCAACGCTTGATGAATATTCTGAAGTCGCCCCTAATTGATTGATGTATACTGTTTTTTATATTTTTTTTGAATGGCGTTGGTATATACTGGTTGATATAAAGAAATCAATCCCAAGATTCCCACTCACCATCTCTGCTCGTCTCTCTTTCTATCTCTCTCAACAAGCACGGAGCCAATGAATTATAGCGACGGCGTTGCCGATAAGGTGCTTTTCTTCACCAATCCACTTGGTTAATTTATACACCTTTACATGAATGGTTTTAAGGTGTCCATTACATGCATGCGCCATGCATGCAAACAGTAAATTAACTGCTTGAACCAACTCTCTCTTGCTCAAAGCTAAAACACTCCATCAAATTGGGTTAAATGTTCAGAGTTTTACGGTTTATCTGTCTCAGACAGCAAAGATGGTAGTTGTTTGCTAGCACTTCCCTGAGATTTTTGATAGGGTGGCGTTACTGTCCGAGAAGTTCTTTAGAGGCTTAGACTTTAGAGCCACGACACCAATGTAAATCAATCATTAATAATTGATGTCTACTGGTTGATTGAAAGAAATCAAATCATATAATGCCTTCTTACGAGTTGTTTCATGGAGGATTGGGATTAGTGAACTTCGAATGCTGGTTTTCTGATTCTAAACTATGGCTGCAAACAAGCCCAGCCGAGTTTTGAAGGTTCGACCTCGGCTTGTTCAAAACTAGCTGAGCTCGAACACAAGTCGTTTATTATTGGGGTTTTCCAGTTTGAGCTCGGTTTGTTGCTAAACGAGTGCATGTGAAATAGTCAAGCCTCCACAAACGAGCTTTTATAAATGAGCTTATGAGTTGAGCTTGAGCTTGTTTACCAACGAGACAGCCAGGCTGAGCCCATAACAGGCCGAGCCTTGAACTCCTCTCGAACAACTCGGTTCATATGTAGACCTAGTTCCCAATTCCAATTCATAAGCACTATTTCAAATAAGATTTCCTATTAAGTAAATTGATGTGTAATATCGGATTTGCTTTTTAGTATTGACCCCTGTATGTATAGTGGATTATCCTTATCATGGGATAGGGAAGTGATGAGGAAACAAAAGAATTGGGTTAACTACTTCATTATCTGTTTTTTGTCTTTTCCTTTCCCTCTATATCGCTCCATGATCCAAATACAGATTCTGTTTATGCTAAGTAGCTAATTAATGGAGATTTCACATATTCACCATCAGTATGTAGCTTAATTTGAGTGGTGTCCCATACCACCCTTAGTACCAAGTACCAAAAAGGAGGCATGTTGTTGACTTGACTGTTTCTACTGCTTTCGTAAATACTGTGGTATTTGTTTTTTCTCTTTTTGGATTTGATTTCCTCTCTGTTACTTGACTAATGTTTTGCAAACCAAATCATGCAGTTTTAATCATCTTTGTTTTTGTGGCAGGTTCTAGTGGAAGAACACTGTCATGTGAAAAAAGTTGTGTTAAATAGGCCTAAGCAACTGAATGCAGTTTCCTTGCAAATGGTATACATGATGATGTTTATGTAATTAGTTTTTGTTAGTTGGCTGAACTATCAAAAGTTTATGTAATTTAACTTTTGCTACTTCTATTCCAGGCGCGCACTACCATTCTTAATTCAAATTGCATATCAACTTTTTTGAATACTTTGTCAATGCTAACAAGGACTTTACCACACAAGTGCAATTGAACTTAATAGATACGCAGGTTGTACTCAACTGACATATTGGAGTACTATGCCTCTTATTACTTTTCTCTCACTTTCCTGTATCTTCTTTAATTTTGCCATAATCTTTCAATTTTTGGGATATGGTGTGTATAGAGAATTTGCATGTGAAATTGCATGTGCAGGTGTTCAATTAGATGATCATGAATTTCAATGTATATGTGCCCCACATGAGTTCCCATATCATCACCTTGATGACTCCCTTTCACAATGATAAGCCTTGCCCAGCCTCATAGCCTCACCTGCGTTGTTACTACCCGTCTACTTTTTCTTGTTCTTGTCATGCTCCCTGTAATTTGTCATAAGCATAAATCTTTGGTCTTGAAGACATCTGATTCATCTGAATGTGCCTTAAATGGTTTAGATTTCTTCCAGAGTCTCATAATTTGTGTGCATTGATGGACTGGAAGCCAATTATGTGTATTAAAAATCTACGTCAGAGGTTGAAAAGGTGTTTGAATTCATGATGCATGAACAAGTGGAGGAGACTTGCGCTATTCTGTATCGTTAGAGACATTTGTTTGGTGTGTAATTTGTTTTTGCCTTTTTGGTACGTACTAGGGGAAGCAAATGATGGTTTTTGAGCTTTACGTCTAGTTGTCTTCATTGGATCTACACAGAATGTAAACAAAGCATTCTTTTGCCGGTACAATCTGATTTAGTTGATAGACTGACGTTGGTACTTTTGAGAAGTTTTTTTTTTTTCATGTCATCATGGAATTTCGCAATTCAATACCATCTTGCATGGACATTAGCCAAAGAGGCCTGATTTATGTCTATATCTTCATTTTGTTCTAGGTATATCGACTATTGGAACTCTTTTTTTCCTGTGAGGAGGATTGCAGTGTCAAGCTAATCATTTTGAAGGTACTTGTCTAGAAAATCACAACAGACACGTTTAAGTTCAAGTTGCACAAAGAGAGTAAATGTTGTCGTCTTTAGGGTCTAAACTTGAAACATTTTAAAGTTTAGGTGGTGGAGAATGAAAAGTCGTTATGGTTTTATGATTGAAAGAGGAGAATTTGGAATGGGGCTATTTGAGACGGTGGAGACTGAAAAGTTGCGATTTTGGTCTACTAAACAGCTCTGCTACTAGATCAAAATGATCTGGAAGTGAAATTGAAAGTGATGGGAAAAAAGAAGAGAAATTCACACACAACACAACTAATAATTTTATCACAAACTTTCACAAATAAATACATCCACACATATTTCACTCTCACACACACTCACATGCACACACAACTTTTACTGGTGGGGGAGACCCATGTACTGCCCTCTCTTTCTTTTCTTCTCTTTCTTTTCTTTCCCACACAACAATGCAATACATCACACATGCAAATTGTTTAGCAAACCATAGCCACATACTATTTCTAACTCTCAACTTCCCCATTCAAATGTTAGACCCATCCACATCCATTCCATTCACTGGTAGGACCCCTCACATTTATGCACTAAATAATGTAGACCCCTCTCTTTACTCCCCACATGCAGCCCTTATCTCTTCTCTATCATGATCAGTACCTCTTCAATTCCACCTCCACACTTGTCTCCCACCTCTCACACAATGACCCCACACACAATCAAGATTACACTCTCAACAGAAAGTACGTCCAATTCATTCACATTGCATAGAGCAGATGATGAAAAAAATTTGGCTGGAAAAAGTAAAAATTTTCACTGTTCTCTTTTGGAGTTTGAAGGCATTATTGGAGTACTCTTACCTTAAGAGATTACGAAATTCTATGTGTACCATTTTATAGTTTTTCTTTCGCTTTGTTCGGTGCTTCTTGTATGTCTTTCTCATCGTACACACATTATTATATTTCTGAACGCTAGTTTTAATTAGCCATTTTGTTTTAGTTTCTTATGATATAGAATCGTCAAGGGTGGTCACAGATAAGAGTTGAAGAATAAGAGTGAGGTTTTTTTTCTTTGAAAAGCTAGAGCGAAGAGAGGTTAAGTGCCACTAACACGAGCGAGGAAAGGTTCTTAGTAATGGTGCTAATATTGTTAGCTTAGAGGAGATGGCATCCATGGTTCCTATGTATATTTTGCTTGTGCTTGTAGGGCAAAGGAAGAGCATTTTCTGTCGGTGGTGATGTTGCTGCTGTATTTCGTGATGTTAGTGAAGGTTGAGGCTCTTTGTGTGTGTCTCTGTGTGTGTGTGTTTGGCTCAGTGCCCAAGTATGTATGTGATATATAAAGTAGCAAGTAGCAATTGCCATATTAGATACATATATAATCCTTTAAACTTTGTGTATCGTATTATAACTCTAAACTACTTCGTTTTGTCTTTTGAGGTTTAAGAAACATGTCAGCCATCTTTCATTAAGGAGGATGCTAGCGAATATGAAGTATGTTCATTTTGCATTTATTAACGTCTATTTGTGTGACACAGTTGCTTGCTTATGTCATTAGGCAATTGGAAATTAGGCTCCGAATTTTTTCGCGCAAGTTACATCCTGGCCTATGTGATAGCTACAAACTGTACACCCGAGGTGGTCCTTGAATGCTCTCTTACTTTTTGCATTGAAGGATTTTTGTGTCAACTTTGTTTTAGAATTTCTCTAAAGGGTTCACACAATCTTATTGCTAGCTTGACATAATGCAAGGTTTCAATTCTCAATGGGCTTGCGATAGGAGGTGGAGCAGGAATGGGAATACATGGAAGATTTCGCATTGTGACAGAGAAATCGGTATCATCTTTCTCACTAACTTCATTAATCAAATTGCAATTTCCTCAACACTTTGAGATTATTGCAACCAATTTGTTTTCTGACTTTTTGTGCTTGAGATTTATAGAATTTGAAATCATCACAGTCGTGGTATATGGGACTCTTTTCCTCTTGAATATAGGGTTTTCCTCAAAGGCCGTGTCCTTCTAAACCAACTATTCTCAGTAGTAAATACTTCCAGCATTTTTAATTTTCTCTATTCTGTTGGCGCCCAGAAGGTGAGTGGTATGATTACTGTCAATGAGTGCAGAATGGATCACAATGTAGCAGTTATGTTTTGTGCAATTTTTCTGTTCACTCTTGAGATAGATGGAATTTTCTGTACGTTAGAAACATGGTCCTTTTTACGCTGTCCTTGCTAGTACATGGCAAATCTATTTCAGAAAATTCATTTTTTGTCTATCCATCGATGTTAGGAGTTATCTGAGTATTTGTGTCGCACCAACATATCCATGTGCTAATATTTGACCTTTTCCAGGTTTTTGCAATGCCAGAAGCAGCTCTGGGACTATTCCCAGATATAGGTTCCTCACACTTTTTACCAAGACTCCCCGGATTCTTTGGTAATTACTGTTATTTGCTCCTTGGTATCTCTAGGAGTGTCTTTGTTTAACATCCTCATATAGATTTTGAAGGTGCGTTTTTCCATTAATCATTGGTTGTGGATATGAGTTAATCTCTTGCACATACATTGAACTATGTTTAGCAATTGAAGTATGGACGGATTATTGGATTACTCTTTCATTAAGACAAAAATATGTACCAAATTGATTTCATATTCAAACCAGGTGCAGACCAGAGATACTTAAGAGGAAAACACCTTATATGAAGCCAAACAGATTTTTCGTTGTAGAAAAGAAAGTACTGAAGGAGAAACTTCTCTTAGAATTTGAAAATACACATCAAGAAGGGGCAGAGATGGGTCGAAAATGCAAACTGAGGTCGTCGGAGGCTGACGGAGCTCCAGCAAGGGTAGCCAAAGGCAGGCGATGGTCTGGCAATGCTGCTCACCTGCTCCTGCTGGGTGATGCTGCCTCAAAGAAGAGGGAGAGAGACAGAAAGGAAGGGAGATGACTGAGAGAGAATAGATCAGCCTATACCTGCTCTGATATGTGTGCCCAGTAGGCGACAGTAAGTTAAGGCCGGCAGCCGAAAAGCGAGTATCCCACAGGCCTAGATCTTATGGCTCTGATATCTTGTGACAGACACAATGAGAGAAGAACTGACTGATAATCGGAATAAAAAACAATGAAACTAATACATGGTTAAATAGAGAAAAGCTACACCTAAGAAAGGAAAACATTACAAGATTTGATCACGATATTACAAGATTTGATCATGATATGATATGATCACGATAGCCTAAAATAGAGTATTACAATAGTATACATTCATAGAAATTGACACAAAATTCTTTATAAGGATGAAAATGAAACCTTGTGTATTTTGTAGGCACCGTGCGGCACCACATGAGCAGATAAGCCAAACATAAAAGTTAAAAAAAAAGGCAAGTTAGCCATGAAATGATTATACAATTACCAAGGCAGGGCCTCTAAGTAGTGTATCCTGCCTTCTATATAGGGTTGTCCAGCGGATCATCCGATCCACCAATCCGACCAATCCGAACCAATCCGAACCATCCGGGAATGTTCGGTTCGGTTCCGGATCGAGAATTTCTTATCTGGCGGTTCCGGATCGGATCAGATCGGATCCGCTCGATCCGCTCAATAATCCTTCTTTAATCTGTCAAATCCGCCCGATCCGATCCTATCCGATCCGTGAATGTTCGGTTCGGTTCCGGATCTTAAAAATCATAATTCGCTCTGAGTTGAGCGGATCGGATAGGATCCGTATCCGATCCGTCTGGATCTGATCCGTGAACACCCCTACTTCTATATCCTTCCAGCTCAAAACTTCTTTGGAAGTGGTTCTCGACTTTCAAGGATTATAGACTGGAAAGTGGAAACTAAAATGGATTCGACGGAAACACATAAATTCTTGATAAATAAGACAGTTATGAATTGGGATGCCACCACCGGCCACAACCCATGTACTGAATCTAATGCTTGCTTAAGAAATGTCCTCGATTCCAAAATCAACCTCCACCCCCACCACCGGCCACAGCCCATTAACCTGTCTATGCAAAGTTCTAAATAGGATTGGTTTAATTTCCAACATCTCTTTTGAAAATATCTTCTGTTTCTTGAGCATCTTATGGATAGCATCACTACTATAGTAAGATTTAGATATATTTTTGTTGTAGCCATTTACTTCTACTATATAATATATTTGTTGCAGGAGAATATCTGGGTCTCACAAGCTCTAGATTGGATGGTGCTGAAATGCTTGCATGCGGTCTTGCAACTCATTTTGTTCCTGAAGCGGTAAACTTTCTTAATTTGCAACCTATGATTGTTTATTATATGTTCATCGATGAGCAATGCAACCCACACATTCAACCGTACATTGATTCTTACATCCCTCTTCACTATATGTGTACATAGCGTTTGTCTCTTAAACCGATAAATTGTGCTAATGCCCCTTTTACGCTTCTTCGTTGAATAAACAGAGATTGTCTTTGTTAGAAGAAGCTTTATGCAATGCAAATTCAAGTGATCCAGCCATTATTTCTGCAATTATCGATGACTTCTCTCAGCAACCTAGGTTAAAAGAGAAAAGTGTCTATCACCGGTAAGCTTTTGTACTTCTAATTGGTTAACGATTCATTCAATCTTTTTTTTTTTTTTTTGAGATCTTGTTAGCAGTATCACTGTAACAAGTGCCTACCAAGTTTTGGAATAATAAAAGATGTCAAGTTGTTCCACCAGAAAAACAATTCAGGTTTCTTGGTAGAAATATATGTATTGCTCCAACCGCCGAAGCACAAAATGTGTGTCTAAGTTGTGCTGTCAAAGGTGTTGGGATACTCACCAAATACATTAGGTATTGATCACTTCAACCATTTGTTGTTGGAAAATGCAATTTGTCTGTCAAATAATCCTTAAACAGAGGCATTTGACACTCGTGCCAACGACTCTCTCATTGCTTACTAACTTTCCTCATACTTTTGGGGTTGATCTGTTAAGAGGTTTATGCAATTCTCGCTCCAAATAGTAATATCATGATCATCCACATCTATAGTAGTCCATGCTGTTTAAATTTCCATTATGTTCATTTACTTCCGAAATCCTCTCTTTTTTAAACATGTGATGACATTGAGTGCATGCCCAAATATTTGGTATGTGTTGAAGTTTTTACTATCAGACACATTTCTTTCTCTATGAATTAACTTCATTGTCTCTCTTACAATGTAAACCCAAACCTTGAACTTGATTCAGGTTGGATATCATCAACAACTGCTTCTCCAGAAGAACAGTTGAAGAAATTTTATTAGCACTTGTAAGTTGAAGAGTTTCGTCTGTCAACTATATATATTCTTATTTCTGTATATACTATCTCCTTCTATGGCTAGTTCCTTTTACAGGGTTGAAATTACTTAAGCCGTATCTTGTTTTTGGTTATGTAGGAAAGGGAAACTGTAAACTCAAACAGTGGTTGGATCTCTTCAACCATTAAGTCATTGAAGGCAGCATCCCCGACAAGTCTTAAAATCGCTCTTAGATCGGTATGGAGTAAACCGGAAAGGACTAAGTTCATATATCTTTATGAGCTATTTATGTATTTGACTTTGTTCTGTTTGTGAAATTCAGATCAGACAAGGGAGGCTCCAAGGTGTGGGTCAATGCGTTATTTCTGAGTACAGAATTGTTTGTCATATCCTACAAGGAAAAGTCAGCAAGGATTTCACGGAGGTATGAAAAATGCAACTGTTAAGGATGTGTTTGGACAGTGAATCCGTGCTGCTTCACTTCAGTGGTTTCTCATCCTTGTCCTTGACACTTTTCTTCTCTGTCCAAAGACATCATTTCCGTGTTCTTATCTCCATTTTCCATCTGTTTCAAACTGCTTGATTTGAATGCAGGGTTGCAGGGCGATACTGGTGGATAATGACAAGAACCCTAAGGTTCTTTGAATTTTTATGTTTTTATCCAAACATTGTATACGTTCGAAAGCATGTCAGTCTACATAGCACCGACACCTCTCCAGGACCCCGTATCGCAGTGTCCCGACACGGGGACACAGGGACACGGCGGGACACGTGTCCCGACACCCCACGTGGCATGGGACAGGGCTGTAGTGCTTTTTTGGATGGGGACACGGGGGGACACGACTCGGGACACGGATGGCGACACGGTGGGGGTCAAATTGAAATATTTTAAAACTTTTAGGGGTCAAATTGAAATTTTTTAAAACTTTCAAGGGTAAAATTGAAATTTTTTACCCCTGAAAGTTTTAAAAAATATCAATTTTACCCCTGAAAGTTTTTAAAAAAATTTCAATTTGTCCCCTAAAAGTTTTAAAATATATAGATATATAAATAAATATACACATGGCGTGTCCCCTGCCGTGTCCGTGTCCCCATTTTTTTAGAATTGTTGTGTCCTCGTGTCCGTGTCCGTTTCTGTGTCCATGCATCATAGATGTCAGTCCTGGTTTAGTTTTTGCAATGAAAATTTCGCCTATATTTGATGGCTCCTTTTTCTTTCTTCTAGTGGGAACCTATTAAATTGGAGCTAGTAAGTGATGAGATGGTCGACCGGTACTTCTTCAAGTTAGACGATGAAGATTGGAAAGATTGGGAAGATTTAAAGCTCCCTACCAGATCAAACTTGCCTGCACATGCCATTGCAAAGCTCTAATTACAGTAATTAATAGTTTTATAATTTACAGAATTGCAAAACTAGAGGAAATAAAGTTCATCTTCTCGGGTACCTCGCTTTATGCTAATGAGGCCATTTACTGGAATAAGAGTCCGTCGAGAAGTTAGCATTCCCTTCTTGTACAAGTATTTAGCTAAATGAAATTTGTAGAATAAGCTGTGATACCCATATAAAGTTTGAATGAAACGTACGATGCATTATGCAGTAGAAAATTAATTGTGGAACTTGTTGTTCGTTCTTGAAAATCGAAAAATTATTCAGTGCCCCCTGCCCTGTTTTTCCGCCACGCATTTGTGTGGTTTCCACTATGTGTCGTGGAAACAAGGCTAGGGCCGCTAGGCACCACATCCCCCGCCTGTGGCACTAAATAATCACTCTAATCTGTTGCATCTTTGTACTTTGAAATATCTAGGGCAAGCCCAAGCACTCGGGAAGCGTTGTCTTTTTTTTTTTTTGAACGGTCAAGATAAGCTCGTTGACCTAGTTAAGGCTCCCTTTGGCCGAACTTTTTGGTAAAAAGCTTAGTTTTTTTGTTGACGGAATAATACATTTGCGAAATAACTCCGTAGTTGTGGATTACCTGTGATGAGGATTCTGGATCTCTATATGGTCAATTACCTACGGAAGAGGAAACAAAAAGAGGTTTCCAGTTTCTTACTTGCCAACTGCCATAGTCTTTTCCTTTACTCTTGTTAATTAAAGTTGTATTTAATCACTCTCCAGAAGTCATGTGATTCAAATTGAGAGCACTCCTAGTTTTGCAACCTCCAAGTCGAGAAGAATTGGCCCCGAGGTGAGAAGGTATGGGAGGTGGTGCTGAGCGCATTTTGGCCTTCCAAATTTTAAAGAGAGAGAGGGCAAGCGTTGGTAGAAATCTGGACCGTCCAAAATATTTTTGGTAGGCTAAGATGCGCGCTCAGCACCATCACACCACGTCACTCCTACTCGCTCTGCACCCAAATTCTTCTCCTCCAAGTCAACCTCCGGTGAAATTAGTTTGGGAATTTGGCTTCTTTTTTTAAGTTTTCAGAATCAGCATTTAAGATTAATTTCAAAAAATTAATACTCCCTCCGTCCCTTTTTTAGTGTTTAATTTTCTATTTTGGGCTGTCCCTAAATAAGTGTGTGGTTTGAAAAGTTAATGGGTAAAAGTTTGTACAATTATCATTTTGCCCTTTTGAAAAGTTAATGAGTAAAGAGTTAATGGGTAAAAGTGGAGGACAATTTTGGAAAGTAGAGGTAAAAGTTGATGTGAAAAGTATAAAGTTGAGGAAAAAGTTGATGTGAAAGGTGTAATAATAATGTTTTTTTTAATAAGTTGGATTTACGAAGTAACACATTTAAAAAGGGACGGAGGGAGTATTGAGAATATATATTGACATATAGTTAGCATTTCCACATCTTCATTGTTTTTATTAGCTCGGTTTCGAAAATATGAATTCTTTGGATTACATGGAAAAAAAAAGAAAAGAAAAGGGGGCCTTTCCATTATGAAAAAAAATACTCCTAGGCGTTGACGGCGTTGGCTGAGTTCGGATCTGTGGATAGAGAGAGAAGAAGTTAGGGTAGAGAGAGAACATAAGGGAGGAGAAAAGGACTTGTGTAAACTTTTAATCTCAGCCCTTAAAATCAAGGGCTAAGATAGAGTGTCAAAATGTGTGTGCAAAATGTGTGTCCACGGATCCGCCCCCTTGACATATAGTTAGCATTTCCACATCTTCATTGTTTTTATTAGCTCGGTTTCGAAAATATGAATTCGTTGGATTATATGGAGAAAAAAAAAAGAAAAAAAGGGGGCCCTTCCATTGTGAAAAAAAATACTCCTAGGAAACAAGGTTTGATCAAACAAATTTCTGAAAGGTGATACCGTAATTATAATATCAATTGTTGAAATAACAACCAAGTCAATATTTTTGTATTCAACTAAATACAAAGGGAAATTTCAAAAATGCTCTGAGACCTACAGAGGTGTACAGATATTTTCTTTTGCAAGGCAAAGAACTTTTATTAATCTTTAAAAACGCATCATAAATATCAAAAGGGGCCGAGGCATGACAAATAAATGTCGCCCCAGACCTGAGGGGAAATAACAACAGGATAACAAGGAGTCAACCCGAAACAAAACAGCCAAAGGGGAAAGCTAGCAACCCCAAAAACCGCAAAAACCCCGGGGAGAACAAAAACAAAAATAGGCCTAGAACAAACACCTCCCAAGAGATTCTTGAAACAACAACAGCAGCAGCTAGCTAGCAACCACCCAAGAGAACAACCAGCAAATTAACTTCAGCAACTTCAAAAAATGACCATAGCCACAAGACACCCCTATAGATCCATGACATCAGAGCACCAACTTCCTTCGAAACCCATCGATTCAACACTTTCTGCTAAAAGCTTCTTCAGATTCAGAAGTGTACAGATGTGGGCGCGCACACACACACACACACACACACACACACATATATATATATATGAAATTGTTCGATGTGTGTGGGACTCACGTGTATCGAACGGTTTCGAACACATTTATATTAGAACCTGTGCATTTAAATTTGTCTGTAGCATTGCTTGAAAATTTAGGAAAACAATTTCAGTTTGAAAATTTTCTTTTAATTGGCTTATTATTTTTGGGTCCTTGTTTTGGGGATCGGGAAAAAAATATGGGACAGAGGGAGTAGTACGTTGTGTTTCTTAAAACAAGAACGAAAGAAAATTTTCGTTTTCTCGCTCCTCTATTCATTAGGCTGAGTTTTCACTAGGATATTTTTTGTATATTTCACAAGTCATTCTCCTCACATACATCACGAAAATATCTATGTTTCCTATAATCTATTCATTTAGCAAAAAAAAAACACACTTACTTTCAATTGCAATAGGACGACGGTATTTTAGTAGAAACTCAGCCTCCAGTCTTTCTGTTTCTTTTTTAAATATCTTATGTTTCCTTCGTTTTACCGCTGATGAAAAAGATACTCATCGATTCAGAAAGTCTCAAGTCTCAACTTCACGAAATAAATAAATAAATAAATAAGTAATTTAATTATAGAGTAAGAGATACCCGCCTTATATAAAAAATTGACACAGTTGTTGAGATTGGTGAGGGATTGCATCAGATGAGCTATCAACCTATATCACAAGGTACCCTTAATTGACTGCCATTTCCATAATCAATGACCAAGAAACCTCAAAAAATAAATGCTCATAAACAACTCAAAAAATAAATTTAAACATGTACATCACGAGGAATATAATATTATTGATTTGAAATACACACATAATAGTAGTTCACAAATTGAATGCATTCTATTATGTTTTTTTTTTTTTTTTTTTTATACAAAAGGATCCGATCGTAGTCATTGTCATTATAAAAAAGATCCAGGAAGATTAAATTATAGAGATGCATGATAATAATACATTGGAGAATGAAGTACCCGTAACAAAACCGATAACTCCGTAAGACATCCCCGGATAAAAACAACAGTACTAGCATACTCAACAATGGCGAATGCGACTTGCCTACATGCCGATAAATGTCCACAATCCCTAAAGGACACGTTGCAATTCTTGGACATTACTTTTTCCATAAAATACGTACAGATACCGAACCATCCACAGTAAAAGGCAATTACTACGACCAAACCTCCACTAACGGAGAGATAAAACCTCCACAAAGGGAGGACAAGCCTCCAAAACCTACAACTAAAACAGAAAATAAAACAAAAGACACAGAAATAAAAACTCAAACTTTCCGAACTCGCCCTTTATTATGGATTGAAAATGCAATAAACCAAAGGAAAAAGAATAACCATCTTGATGATGGGTGAGAGCAAATCAAACAAACACCAAATACCCAATTCAAAAAACAAGTAAAAATGAATAACGTATCAAACCATATATATATTTTTTTTATTAATAGAAACTACGTATAAATGACATACATTTTTTCCTTTCTTTTCTTTTTATTTTTATGCAAAATCATTGGCCAATCCCAAATAATCCCCCAACTCAGTAGGAAAACAAGGGTAACGCATCCATGAACTCCCATGCATCTTCAATATCATCACCACCTTGTCCTTTGTCGACGACCGGCCGTCGATGTGCAACAATGCCACCAGCTTCTTCACCGCCCCGAACGCTAGAATTTCCTCTAGTACCCTCTCCGTAGGATGATATTTACAAATCGCCCACAGTATCTTCACCCCGATTTTCGTAGCACAACTTGATACATGTAACAATTTCTTCGATACCGCGCCGATCCCGAGCCCGTGCTCTATGAAAGCCAATCTCCCCTCGGCGCAGTCGCACAATAATTTGATCAACTCCATAGTCTTCTCACATTTTGAACGGTTCGAATCGGGAAGAATTTCGATGAGCACGCAAATTGCCCCGGCCTCGATTGCCTTCAGCCGGGATTTTTTCGACGAGTTGAATATCTCTATCAATACTTGTAGAGCAGTTGAACTTGCCTTGGTGCAAATTCCATCAGAAACAAGCTCTAACATGGACTTGAAAAAATCCATGCCTTGGTCTTGGATAACAAAATTCCAATCAAATTTAGCCATTGCCAATTTTTGGAACATCGATATCGTGTAAAATCTTGCCTCCGCGCTCCCCCTCTGGACCATGATAGCGAGGGCCTTCATCGTTTCGGGCCGCGAAAAACAATTTTGCATCAACAATTCATCCTCCTGTGATAATTCTAGGTGGTGAAGAACCCCTAGAGCCTCCTCACAATCCGTAAACGCGACGAAATCCGCGTTTTCGTCTAGAATTTGCACAACTATTTTGACAAGCACTTCCACTCCTCCGCTTTTCTTGAAATCTTGTTTTGTCTCGTCGCCCATTTCAATAATGGACTTGAGTTTTTTCATTGAACTCACCTTGAACGGTGTTGACTCGACCGCGGCGAGGAGAGACACTAGCTCGCCGTGCTTGCTGGACGGTGACGATGGAGGCGGCGACGGTGGTGGAGAAGATGGAGAACACCCATTTTGCCACGAGAGGATGAGCCTCTTGAGGGTGTGGTTGGGGGTGATGTCGAAATTTTGGATGCTTTGCATTGTGGCCGGACATGTTGTTTTCATGTAAGTAAAGAGCCATTTTTCGATGTTTTTGCGCTCGTAGGTGACCCCTGTGGCGATGGTCACAGGTTCTTCCATTAGCTCCATTGAAATTGGACATCTGAAATCTTGTGGAAAATCCATGGTTTGAAGAGGGAGCTAGAAGGGGGTGGTTGGGTTAACTATTAAGCTTGTACATATTACTAGACCATATATGTATGTATATATATATATACAGATAGCAATGATTCAATAGTCCCGGAACACAGCCTCGTAGTACTTCAAATTGTTCCACCACGTATAGTTATAAAGAGTCTATACACTTAGACGTGGATCCCACAAGAATGTGTAGTATTGGAGTACTCGGAGCACCACGTGACCATGATTCTATAACACTCAATTAATAACTGGACAGATGTATATATAGATATACGTACATATATGTACAAGGAGAAGAGTGGAAGTATAAGGAAAGACAAAATCAAAGTCAAAGACTGAAGAGATAGATACCTTGTGCTAGCTGTGTGTCGACATGAAAGTAACAAGGGAGGAAGACCCTAGGCAATACTGAAGTTTTTTTTGAATATTTTAGGCTTTTGTATGGGAAATTACATTTCTTGCCCCCAAGTTATGTCGAATACCCTTATATGACAATGTCTTGATGGAGGGTTTGTAATTAAATCATTCTTCATTTTTGTTTGTTTTTTTGCCATACGATCTACATTAGCAGATGTTTAGCGGAAAAGTTAGTATGTTCACAATCAAAGAGAGTTCGAACTCTCTCCATAGACTCGAACTCCAAACCTTCTCCTTGGAAGCTAATAAGTTCAATCAGATGGGCTAAAAACTACAACTTAATTAAATCTTTCATCAAACTGCCATTCTTATTGTATATGTTCTGTTTCTTTGTCTTTTCTTTTTCCCTCCTCAAATACATAATCCAGAGACGACTCGCATGGTTGCAGAACGCGATCTCACGAAAATCCTCATCTAATGGCTCAAGAATGAATTGCTAAGACATAAAAATTAGCCACATATCCAAGTACATGCTTCAAACAAATTTAGGATTGACATGGCCATATCATACACTCTTTGTGGAGGACGTTATATGAATAACCCAAAACTCAGGACCATAATTTCAATAACCTTCAAATATACCCATTGTTTCGGGCAGTTGACTTTTGCAAGACAATAGAGACCTGTAAAATGAGATCTAGAGTTGCCATAACCATTCAAATTCACACGCAATTTTCAACAGTTATCTACCTCTACTTATTCATTAATTTTCAAACATAGCTTACATAATGCCGGCGGGTACTGCGAAGCTTCACATGCTACCATTTTATTAATCTTCTATAGGCTGTTGAGCTGCCTCCATGACTCTCTCTCTCTCTCTCTCTAGGATCTGACTGCAAGTATAGAAGTATATATATTTTTGGTACATCGGAAATTAACTGCAAGTGTATAAAACAAGAGGCGTCCATGATAGTTTGGCACCAAAAACTACATTAAAAAAGAAAAAAATATAATATTATGGTTACACCATGTTGTGGACCAACAAAAAATGATCGCAGCCATTCAATTTGTTTACAATATTTTTTTAAGAGTCCTTATAAAAAAAAATCAGCTCATTTGGAAATTCTCGAAGACTAAGATTCGATTTTTTCCCTGAATCAGTAGGGGCAAAAGTTGAATGAATTGATAAAGGCTTTATCGATATCACAATAAGTTGATTTTTTTTCATGTAGCATTGTATTAATATTTTAAGCAAATCAAATGGCTCCGATCATTAATACAGAATCCCGAAATGGATCTTACACACAGTCGAGTGTATATTCGGTATACACCAATAGGTGTACGCTAAAAAAGAAATGATAATTTGAAATTAACAACTCCCTCCGTCCATTTTTAAATGTGTTACTTCGTAAATCCAACTTATTAAAGAAACATCATCATTACACCTTTCACATCAACTTTTTCTTCCACTTTACACTTTTCACATCAACTTTTACCTCTACTTTCCAAAATTATCCTCCACTTTTATCCATTAATTCTTTACCCACTAACTTTTCAAAAGGGCAAAATGATAATTGTACAACCTTTTACCCATTAACTTTTCAAACCACACACTTATTTAAGGACAGCCAAAAATGAAAAGTTAAACAATTAAAAAGGGACGGAGGGAGTAGTAATCAACGGTAGTGAGTTGACAAAAAAGGGTTTTTTAATTATTTTATTTATTTGAAATTATATACACTGGCAGAATTGATTAATGCTTCTGCAACATGATTTATTGGTCAGACTAATAATTAAATAGCAAGAGATTGCTGATACAAGCTCTGATTGCTGCCCTCTTTTTTCCCGCCCGGCAGCTAACACGTTAGAAGAGGAGTTGAACTTTTAAACTTAT
>CM029281.1:5568087-5595030 GCA_016920895.1 Vaccinium myrtillus | reverse complement strand
TCTCCTTACGTATAAGTCCACTCCTGACGCCGTTAAGCCAAAGACTTCTTGGCAAGAGGGTTGTTCAACACCACTCCCCCAACACCGTCAGGGACGGAGCCAGGAATTTCACTGCCGGGGCGATTTTTTTTCTAAATTACCTTGCAGGGGAAAACCTATATAATTCATAGGAAATTTTTTTTTTCTACATAATTCTAGACGTTTTTATTTTTCTTGCAGGGGCGACCGTCCCTACTGGCCCCCCTCTGGCTCTATCCCTGAACACTGCTAACACCCGTTGCTGGTTATTTCTCCGACCCATATTTCTTCAAAAACTCATCTAAAAGGGCCATTTAGATATCAAGGAGAAACTGTAACTTGTGATGCCCCACCTCACTATCTCAAAAAGTCAAAAAGTCAGTTTATTTCAATTTTCAAGACGGATCATTCTCTCACAATACATCACATAAAAAACAGCAAAAAGCCAAGTTAGTGGAAGTCTGATAACTGTATGCCAACTCGATCGGATATGGTTAAGTGCCTCATCGGAACACAAATAACTTGAAAAAACATAGTTCAGTGGTTTTGTTCCAGTGTTTGTGTTCATTTGTGTTCCATTTTCTTTCAAGGTATTTGTGTTCCGATGAGACACTTAACGATATGGGGTGACTGCGTCATGGGGTGCACAACACGTTGCTGTGCAGGGGGCTGCACAGGAGCAACCCCAAGTCCTAGATGTTGAAGGATAGATCAGTAGTTGAGCTCGTTCCCCTTGGAACACCTCTATAAGGTCGGGAGTTCAATTTCTAACCCCTCCCCTTCCCCTTAAGATAGAATAGATGTAAATAATTGCCTTTGTCAAGGAAAAAAAAAAAGGTCGGGCGACTATGCCCGGTCGTTGCCTACAGGGCTCCGGTATTAGTCAAGGTGTACGCAAGCTGATCCACACATTCATTCAAAAAAAAAGAAAAAAAGTTAGGCGAAGTATAGTGAGACGGTCATTTTTTCCATTTGTTAATTTACACGCTTGGACGGTTGGACCTAAGATTTATTGTAAATAACCAAAATCATGGACGTGAGTTGGGTGCCGCCGGACCGGCCAATTGTCTAGGTGGACCGTATTAGAATATTGCAATTATGCATAATTAAGATTCGACTTAATGATGATAATCTCAACGATCCAATTGCCAAACCTAGTTAAAGCAAAGAATTCAAAAATTCTACGTGTACGCAAGAATTGTACACGGATTGTGTACGTACGCACGCGGGGGGCCCACTGCGGGCCCTAAAAAAATTCTAAAAATACCATAAATTTTAAAATATTATTTTAGGGGCCCGTAAAAAATCAGCTCATTGGATATCGGAAAGTATGTTTTCTAGATTCACGGGGGACGAATCATTGTTTGGCCCCGTGAATCTAGAAAACATACTTGCCGATATCCAATTGAGCTGATTTTTTACGGGGCTCCCTAAAATAATATTTTAAAATTTATGGTATTTTTTTGAAATTTTTTTGGGGCCCGCAGTGGGGCCCCCGTGTGGTGTACGTACGTGATCCGTACGCAAACGTGCGTACACATAGTCGGATTCCAAAGAATTAGTACCTCCCTCTCAAAAAGATTGCCTGCAAAATCAGAATTTAAAAATAATGCATATTTGTCTAGAAAAATTTATTTTTTTATTGCAAGTTGCTAGATATAAGTTCTTTCAATTTATTAATACAAAGGAACTTGACTATGGGTACAGGTTGAAAGGTCCAGAAAATGTACTGACTACCTCGAAGATCCACTTGTGAGATCCATACGAATTATCCGAACTGTTCATATTTGGAATGAAATGGGGAATATTGGATCAACCACTTACGCATGTTGGATTGAGTTGATTTCTCGCCGGGCTACTTGAAAAATTGTTTTAAAATTAATGAAGCGGTTGCATAACCACTTGTGAAACCCACAAGTGGGCCGAGACGGTCAGTACATTTTCTAGACATGAGGGTTGGTACCCCTTGACTTACCGATTACAAAGAAGTTTGGAATTTATTTTGATAAAAGTACATTACTTTTACGTTCTCGTTTGCTGGACGGACAATTTTTTGGGGACGGAGAAGAGTGACTAATTCATTATTCATTGTTGTGGAGTAAATCCAGGTAACAAAAGAATAAATTACTCAGCTATTTTAACCCACAATTAATTATATAGCAATGCAAAAGATCTGATTAGAGGAGCAAAATGATTTTAGGCCACTGATATCTGACCGGCCGATGATCATGGTGATTATGATTATTTGTTTAAATTCATAATTTAAATATTAGTCATGGGTGAGAAGTGGCTATGGAGTATCAACTTAATTAATAATTAGTCAAAGATCAACGAGATATGATTCGATTTTATGTAATCGTGATTAGGTAATGAAGATGTCAGCGTGATCCTGCATTTCACTAGGAGGCAAGGAATTCGAATCTCCGCACCTGCGTTGTAAGTGTTTTTCCCCTTGTATTCGTTGGGTTATTTCTCATCAACGGAGCTATTAGTTAAGTTGGACATATAAGTAATTGTGGATTTTATTTCCACTTTGTTGGGTTATTTCTCCTCTTAATGAGACTATTAGTGGGTTGGGCTTATAGTGATTGTGGATTTTATTTTCAGTTTGATGTAATTCATACTTGTATTCTCCTACTATTTAAAAAAGAAAAAGCAAGAGAACACGTCAGCCAAGTGGAAATAAATTACTTAGGGTTCAAAAATAACGTAAAAATAAAATAATGTTAAACTGAACAATCGGATTGAGGAACAAGATATCTTCCTAGAAACTTTCAAGATACTATTTTTTCTATCAGTTTAACCCTTGAGATGAATTAACAAATAGTTGACTTTGATCTTCTAAAGTTATATGTACAGAAATTCAGAGATCGAAGAAGGAAAAAGTTTTATAAACTATTTGTATTTGAGTGTCTTAAAAAGTTTAAAAAAAAAAAAAAAAACCCTATAAAAAAGAGTTGCTGACACAATACATTTTTAGAAACTTAATTCAGAACTTGCATCATGAAAGATAGGCAATTTTTGTCAGCCACTCTGGTTAAAATTCATTTCTTCCTCGTTCCGTCGTCGTAGGTGTACTTAATTTTTTATCTAAAGAATCCTCGATTACTGTATCTTTCATTTGATATGAATGTGTTATTTGTTTCTTTTATGTGCAATAGGTCTTTTTTTGGCAGTTGTATTAGATGCACACGATAAGTTGTAATCTTTTTTTATCAATGAAGTTTTTGCTCTTCCTCCGAAAAAACAAATCTCTTGGCTTTGAAGGATATAGATCGATTTGGAGACAATGGCGCACACAAGGGGCGTCGCCGGGATGTCCCGGCCCCTGCAAAACTCTAAATATCCTCAAATACTACACTAATTTTTCAGGTTAAATTAGAAAAATTCAATGGGATTCATCCCCACAAATTCGTAGCGTAGAAAAAATTCTTAAAATTCCTAATTAATGAATTTTGTGGTTGTGTGTATAATAGTAAAAGAATCGCGTCTCTTTCTCGGATTTCGCAAGTGGCAATATTTATGATAACTGATTGGAGATAAGAATGAGCATTGATCTACGACTGGAGAAGAGGTGTACTTCATTTTTTGTTATGAAAAGTACTTGTAAAATTGCTATATTGCGTGCCAATTGCCAAACCCTTGTTGTATTAGTCATGCCCACATCTTTGATTAAAACTTAAAAGGATTTAGATGATTGACTTTACAAAAGGAATATTGACTACTTCAATTGTATATAGCAAGTGGCAAAACCGAACTTTTGCACAAACCAAGTGGTGTGTGGAATTTGAAATAAGAAAGCTACTCTTTAGCAAGTGGAACAATTTTTTTTTTATTTTTTTTAACGGCAAAAAAGATGAGAGGGGGTAACCAGCTTAGCAACCCCTTTTGGGTGTGACTCTAGGAGCTCTCGACATGCTGTCAAATGTCCGGTTCGAGTCATAACTACCGTCCGAAAAGACAGATTGTCTCCGCAACCCCACTTATATAGGTACTAGAGGACAACTCAAAATATGTGGAACAAATTAGGATGACTAATTATGCTATGTTCTGCAGGTCAGAGAAATTCAATGTTCAACGGCTTTTAACTCATTTAATAACAAACAACTCAAAATATGTGGTTATCAGTTACCTTCAGTGGGCAACTAGCTGGCTACCTTAATACAGTGGGCATAACCATAGAGACTACAAAACTGTGGTAGATATGATCCCGAAAGAATCATAATCGTAGATTTATATTAGGGAGTTTTTAATTAGGGATAACCTCAACACCAAGCAGATTTTGAACTAGTTCCATGGTGGATAGATTTTGGACTAGTTCCATGGTGGATGTTATTGTATGCCCCTTGTGGCTAACTCTGCTACTGCTCTAGCTTCAAACTGGTATTGATTCGGAACTAAATTTGAATTTTTTTTATGGGATCAGTTCCATTTGATTAAAAAGTAGAGATTTATGGTTATTTATTTGGAGAAACAACGATATTTGGAGCTTTATAGTTCTGTTAAAAAAATAGAAGGTTAGTCGTTAATTGTTATATTTAATTTTAAATTCATAAATATCCATGCATGTGCGCAAAAATTTGTGGAGGCGCCACTGCAAAGACGAAGTTAACTTATTTTGTGTGTTTACTAGGTGTGGTTTGTGTGTTTACTAGGTGTGGTTAGATTACAGGTTAAACTAACTTCAAGTAGGTTAGATAAAGGCAGGTGGAATTTCCCTTTGGTTTGGGTCTGTAGTTGTGGAGGGGATTACCAAAATCAAATTGCATTGCAATTTACGCAAAATAAAGGACCAAACTAGAAAGCTCATAAAAGAAAATCGGTACAACAACGTAGGGTTGAACAAAAAAAAACAAAGAACCGAACCGGAGAACCGAGCCTAACCGGTTTTTTTTTTTTTTGGTTCTCCACTAGATCGGTCCGGTCCTCGGTTCGGAAGACTTCTAAAATTTTGGAACCGGTTCGGTTCCCGGTTCTGGACAATTTTGGTCCATGTTTTTATACTTTTCTGATTCATCTCGTCGATGCCAAAAAGCTGTCATTAAACAAAAAGTTTAGGAGAATGGAGATTAATCATTTTTAGAAGCCAGATTATTCAACGTTACTCTTCGCTATTCACGAAGGAGAAGTAGAATCTTGTCTTGAGACCCATCTAATAACCGATAATTTCATTAGCTGGCCGGATATATTGAAATCTTGAAAGCCAATATTACTTATTTTCTTCCTTCATTTCTTTTGATTTTCTTAAATTCAGTGTTTTCACGAACTTTTAATGGGTTGAATTAAGAGAGGGGAAAAATTAACAGAAATTTTCTTAGTCGCAGTTTGCAGGCCCAACCGACTAACATGTTTTTGTTCAACTATGAAATTTGGTCAACTGCCAAATGTTTGTCATTTCATCTACCTTTGTAGGACCCTTTTTGTAGTCCTAATCCTGCAAGAAGCAATCGAATACTGACCGTTCGTATCCGCAATCAATAGTCTATATTTGTTAAAGTCTCCTCCCGAAGAAGTATTTTATCAAAAAGAGACATTAACAAGTTTCTCTGCACTACACTAGGTAACAAGAAAACCGTATCGTTGAGGTGGAGTGGTAGGCTGAGTTTATCGAGTATTAGCACTAGAAGAGTTTTGTGTACTTTTTGAAGCTCTCTCCGTGATTTTCTTCTCTTATTGGGCTGATTACATCTTTTATTTCTCTTTATGATAATGATTTTATTTATTTATTTATTTTTTTGAAGAGCCAAAACACTATTGTAACTTTTATTCCTGAAGGTTTTGATTTAATGCCCAAAAATTAAATCAAACTAAAAAAGAATTAAAAGAGAGAAACATACTTTAAACCCAATCAGATTTGGAGCAGTTTTTATTCCTTCCAATTTCCACTCTTACCCCTTATTTCTGTTTATGTATCATTTCCAAAGTTGGGTCACATATGGGCTAGACGAGTCCACTATTAGCATTTGGTCCAGGTAGCGTGGAGGGTTTAGTGTGGGCCTGACATTGCGGGGTTGAAAGTGGGCCTCATAACAGTATGAAGGCCCAAATTTCTATACTTTTCTGGAAGAGGTTTCATATTTTAGTCAATTTTAAACCAACATATTAATTTACTAATACCTTTTTGAAAGAAATTGTGGCAATATAATAAGATTTTATATCACAATCTTGCATTCGAAGGAAGATTGTTATCTTGTTAATAGGTTCGTAACATAGTTGAATTTTGTTTTAGCTTTTCTGTGATTTTATAAGTTAAACTAAACAAACAAAGAAATTTAGTCTAGGTAATTTCGTGAATACACACTTACTACATTTAGACGATGGGCAATGGACACACAGAGAGAGAAGGGAGAGCACGATACCTACGTCAATATATTCTTCTTTTTCTCTCATTTTTCCCAAATCTCTTTTATTGTGGGAATATGGGTGTGAGTTTTGTTCGAGCTAATGTATTTGGTGTTCATCTATGAATTACTTGGATTGATGGGTGTTCACAACGGATTGGCTGAGTGTTCAAATAAAACTTAAACTAAAATTACCGCCACTAAAATTCAAGCAAACAAAATTTGAGGGTGTTTGATAGGTCTTCCTCAATTACACAAACAAGAATATGCAAAGTGGAAATGTAATCCTTTATTATTGAATCAATGGATTACAAGAATCAGAGAGCAACATTGGAAGAATAGGGAAGAGAGAGAGAGAAACAGAAACAGAATAGAGAGAGAAAGACCAATACCCAAGACCCCTTTCCCCGTTCCCCCTTACAGTTATATTCGTGACAACCAAAACAGAATTACAAGACAACCAAATACACTTGCAGTCCCTATAGTTTGTAAAGGCCACGTTATAACCCCCAGCCTTATCATTGCCACCTTCTTCAGACGAACCTTGTCCTCAAGGTTGAAAAAGAGGAAAACGCTGCCGAATGTCAAACCAGCTCTCCCAAGTAGCATCTTCAGGGATAGAATTAGTCCAGTGAATCAGAACCATGGAACAAGGCCTGTTATGCTTCTTGACCATTTTTCTGTCCAAAATAGCAAATGGTTCTAACTGGAGTTGGCCATTGTCAGCAGTGACAGGGAGACTAGTCTGGACCACAGCTCCCAAACCCAACTTTTTCTTTAGTAAGTGATAGGCGCGCAATATCTCAAGATATAAGCGCCTAAGTAGGGCGAATTAGTGCATTAGAGGCGCGATTTATTCCATTTTCCACTTGATGCGGTGTTGTCTTTTGTTTTTGGTGTTTGTGATTATTTTGTAGGGAACAGGTCGGAAAAAGCACGTAAAGTGAACACAAGGCATTGGGCATGTTGAGAACCGGTGGGACCCAAGCCAGGACGACCAAACAAGCTGAGGAGCAATTTAGGAGGCTCGGTATCGATACAGGGATTGTCCTGTATCGATACCGTGGGCATCATCTGCGAACAGAATGTCTGGGTATCGATACGGCTAAAAGCCTGTATCGATACCGAGAGCCCTAAATGGGCCGTTTGACTTTGTCACATGTTTGACTTCGGGGAAGGGATAAATACCTCGTTTTGAGGCAGAATTAGGGTTCCCAACTTTACTTTGTTTTTCTTCCAATTAGGAGCCGACTTTTCCTTTGGAGATTCTACTCTCCGGGTTACTTTTCCATTGAAGTTTTACAGTTTTATTCGCTGATTCTCGCATCGCTTTGGTAATTCTCTATCTTCTTTACTTTAATCTCAGTTCGCGGGAGTTTGTCCGCGTTCTGAGACTCGAATCTTTGTTTTAATTCTTATTCTAGTTTAATAGCATGTTTATTTCCAGCAGAATTTTCTTGTTCGTTCTAGTTCATATGAGTGAGTAGTTTCCCAAGTATGGTCGCGGGGTGATCAACACACCGTGGCCAGGGCTGGATACGTTCTTGCTCCGGTTTTCACAAATAGAAAAGGTAAAAGCAATTTTAGGTTATTAAAGAACGTCCGTTGGACGAATCCGGGCGTTGTCGGAGCCCATGTAACGCGAGGTACGGGGGACCAAAACTCGTTCTTCGCTGTACATGGGTAAACGGCGACCACAAGGATTCGCATCTTTCGGGGTACCTTTTTCTCTCTAAAATCAAACGTTTTTAGAACACTGAACGGAGCGAAACTGTCTGGACCTGGTCACCGTGTTATGAACCCTACGACCGTACTTTCTTTTAAATAATTTAATTAAAATCAGTTTTTCTCTTAGGTTAATTAATTCACCAATCAAATCACAAGGGTGGCTACCTAAGAGCCGTTTCAAAGGTCACAACCCGAGTTTTTAGTTAAGCACTCTCCGCCGTCTCTGTGGATTCGATTCCGGTCTTACCGGGTATTGTGCTACACCGGTCTCCGCCCTACGCTTGGGGCAACCCATTAATTTAGGTCTAGGATTTCGGCCAAGCAGTAAGGATACATGGAACACAGGGTGAATTTTAGAGGTAAGAGGTAAGTCAAGCTTATAGGCCACAGGCCCCACCTTTTGCAACACTTGATACGGCCCAAAGAACTTGGGAGCCAACTTAGCATTCCTCCTAAAAGCAACAGTCACCTGCCTAAAGGGTTGCAGCTTCAAGTAGACCCAATCCCCAACTGCAAAAACCCTCTCAGTTCTGTGAGTGTTAGCAAGTTGCTTCATACGATGCTGTGAGGCAACCAAGTGTTCCTTCAAGAGTTTGTTGGTAGCTTCCCTACTCAGCAAAAGTGTTTCTGTTGCAGCCACTGTTGTACCTCCAGGAGCATAGTGAATGAGGCTAGGGGGTTTATGGCCATAGAGAGCCTCATATGGTGTCATGCCAGTGGAGATGTGGTATGTGGTATTGTACCACCATTCAGCCATAGACAGCCACTTAGCCCAATCAGTAGGCCTATCCCCAGAGAGGCATCTCAAATAGTTTTCAAGGCACCTGTTGATTACTTCAGTTTGTCCATCAGTTTGGGGATGATAGGAAGTGCTTAAGCATAAGGTAGTGCCTTGTAAACGAAATAGCTCTTGCCAAAAGGTGCTAGTAAATATGGGATCTCTATCAGAGACTATGGAACCAGGCATCCCATGCAACTTGTGAATATTGTCTAGAAATGCTTGAGCCACAGTGGTGGCAGTATAGGGATGAGCCAAGGAAATAAAATGGGCATACTTACTCAACCTGTCTACTACCACAAAAATGACAGTTTTCTGAAAAGAAGAGGGCAGACCCTCTATGAAGTCCATAGAGATATCATGCCATAGTCTATTAGGAATAGGTAGGGGTTGTAACAAACCAGGAGAAGCTACTGTCTCATTTTTATTTCGTTGACACACATCACATTCAGCCACATACTGCATGACTGCTTTCTTCATGCCTTTCCAATAAAACCCTTGTTTGAGTCTTTGGTAAGTTCTCTCCCCACCAGAGTGCCCTCCAGCTGGGCTAGCATGATGTTCATGGATGAGTTTGAATCTGAACTGCTCATTATTGCCCACTATCAATCTAGATTTGTAGTATAACATGTCATGGTGCCACACATAGGGAGGGTGACTAGTAGGATTCTGTAACAGATCTTGGATAACCTTTTGCAACTCAGTATCTTGTTTCCAACTATCTTGTAAAGCCCCAACCCAATTACACAATACCACCACCAAGGCTGACACACTCCCTTGACTGGGAGAAACTGGAGTTGTGTATTCCATAACTCTAGACAAGGCATCTGCAGCTGCATTGGACTTGCCACTTCTATAGGTGATCTCATAATCAAATCCCATGAGCTTGGAAATCCATTTCTGCTGCATTAGTGTTGTGATCCTTTGCTCCAGTAGAAACTTCAAGCTCTGATGGTCAGTTCTGATATGAAAATGCCTTCCTAAAAGGTAGTGCCTCCACTTAGTGACTGCCATAACGACAGCTAGCAATTCTTTTTCATAGGTGGACAGACCCATCCTAGTGGAAGAAAAGGCCTTACTGTAGTATGCCACTGGTCTGCTATCTTGCATCAATACTGCCCCTACTCCTTTGCCTGAGGCATCACATTCTAGGACAAATAACTTGGAGTAATCAGGTAAAGCCAATACAGGAGCTGAAGACATAGCAATCTTGAGTTGGGAGAAGGCAGTTTCAGCTTCATGACTCCATTTGAAAGCATCCTTCTTGAGTAAAAGGTTGAGGGGTTGACATATTTTTCCATAGCCTTGTACAAATCTTCTGTAATAACCAGTGAGACCCAAAAATCCTCTCAAAGCTTTGATGGTTTGAGGTCTAGGCCAATTGAGCATATGCTCAATTTTGGTGGGATCTGCTGCCACACCCTGAATGTCAATAATATGGCCCAAGTACTCCACTTGTTGTTGCCCAAAGGCACACTTGGACATTTTTGCAAAGAGTTGATGCTGTCTCAGTTTCTCCAAGGTAAGCTGTACCTGTGCTAAATGATCTTTCCAAGTTTTGCTGTAGATCAAAATGTCATAAAAAAACACTAGGACAAATTTCCTTAGGTAGGGCCTAAACACATCGTTCATTAGGCTTTGGAAAGTAGAAGGAGCATTTGTCAAACCAAAAGGCATGACTAAAAATTCATAATGCCCCTCGTGTGTTCTAAAGGCTGTCTTGTCCACATCTGCAGGCCTCATCCTTATTTGGTGGTAACCAGACCTTAGGTCCAATTTAGAAAAGAACTGAGCCCCATGCAATTCATCTAACAGTTCATCAATGATGGGGATGGGATACTTATCCTTGATGGTTTCTTTGTTCAAAGCTCTGTAATCAATGCACATTCTCCATGTGTTATCCTTTTTCTTAACCAATAAAACAGGTGAAGAAAATGGGGAAGTACTGGGCCTAATAACTCCACTGTCCAGCATTTCCTTAACAATCTTCTCTATCTCATTTTTCTGGATATAGGGATACCTGTAAGGTCTAAGATTTGGGGCTTGAGCTCCAGTTTTTAGAGGAATATGATGGTCATGTGATCTGACAGGGGCTAATCCAGTAGGAGGGGTGAAGATATCATCAAAGGCTTGCAAAATGTGCTTGAGATCAGGGTGTACCTCTGTTGTGGGCACTGCTTGGAGACTGCATATTTGGGCCATCATTCCTGGGGCCTTTTTCTTGATGAGATGCTCCATTTGCTTAGCATCCACCAATTGGACCTTTGTAGTATTACCCCCTTTGAGTACATGCTGTTTCCCCAAAACAGTAAATTCCATTGTCAGATTTCGAAAATCCCATAATACTGGGCCCAAGGTTGATAACCATTGGACACCCAACACCATGTCACAACCACCCAGAGGAAGCAGCCTCATTTCAGTGCTAAAAAGTGTGCCCTGCATTTCCCATTTGAAATTCCTGACCTCTGCCGTACTAATGAGTCTAGAACCATCAGCTACCAATACTGACAAAGGGCTAGTTGCTTGGGTGTCAGTACCAACCTTCTTAGCAAATGTGGAATCCAAGAAATTGTGGGTGCTTCCACTATCAATCAAGATTTCCACCAATCTCCTCTTGACATACCCTTGAATCCTCATTGTTCTATAAGATTGAATACCTGTCAAGGCATGCACTGAAATCTGAAATTCCTCTTGTGCTACTGGCTCTGCAGTCAATTCTTGTTGTGCTTCCTCAAAGATCTCTTCCTCTTCCTCAGCTTCTAAAAGGAAAAGCTGTTTCCTCTTGCACACATGGCCTCTAAAGTACCTTTCGTCACAGCCAAAACATAACCCTTTAGACCTTTTGTCATCTACTTCCCTCTGGGTTAATTTCTTGATATTAGACATTTCAAGAACCCTAGGGTTTCTGTCCTGTGACTTAGGTTCATATGATCGTGAAGGTAATGAACTAGGGCTAGGTTCATATGACCGTGAAGGTATTGAGCTAGGGTTAAATTTGGGCACAGCTTTGTTTTTCTTAGCCAAGGCTTCCATGGTTTCCTCCTGCAAACGTGCCAAACCCATGGCCTGAGCAATAGTTCGTGGCTGAAACATCTTAACCCCTGCTGATACTTCATCATTCAGTCCACTCACGAAGCAGCTAATGAAGAATTCCTCAGTTAAGCCCGTGGTTTTGTTGGCTAATTCCTCGAATTTCTCTTGATATGCCTTTACTGTACTCCATTGTCGTAACTTGGTTAATTGACCCACTGCGTCTTCATATGCATTGCTTCCAAAACGTAATAACAAAACCCTAGAAAATTCATGCCATGTACGTAGGGTATGTGATTTTTCGTACCATCTGTACCAATTCATGGCTTTATCTTCTAGGTGTAAGGATGCTAAGCGTAGCTTCTGGTTATCATCAACAGCATTTAATTCGAAAATTTTTTCACACTTATAAATCCACGACTCTGGGTTTTCTCCAAAAAATTTGGGGAAATCCAGTTTTGGTTGGAAATTTCTGTGATTCAGATGAGGATTTACCAGAAGTGGTTGTTGCGATGGAGAAGAGGAAGATGGAGCTACCTTTTCTGATAATCCCTCATATTTCGAATTCAGTGTTGTGATCAACTGTGTGAGCCCTTCGATAGAATTCTGAATCCTGTCCAGAACTTCAGCGTGCCGCCCAGTAGCTTCTGCATTTCTCCGTATAGAATCGTCCATGCGTTTCATCTCTTGCAATCGAGTATTTTCTGCCATGATTTTCCCCCACACCAAGGATCGGAAGCTCTGATACCACTGATAGGTCTTCCTCAATTACACAAACAAGAATATGCAAAGTGGAAATGTAATCCTTTATTATTGAATCAATGGATTACAAGAATCAGAGAGCAACATTGGAAGAATAGGGAAGAGAGAGAGAGAAACAGAATAGAGAGAGAAAGACCAATACCCAAGACCCCTTTCCCCCGTTCCCCCCTTACAGTTATATTCGTAACAACCAAAACAGAATTACAAGACAACCAAATACACTTGCAGTCCCTATAGTTTGTAAAGGCCACGTTATAACCCCCAGCCTTATCAGTGTTCAACTGCACACCCAAGCCTGGGTGTGCAGCCGCCAGTGAATGGTTATTTTTTTGGGGCATAGGCTGCACAATCATTTGAAACCGCATTGCCGATAGAAACAGAGTCCAAGTAAAGCGGTCACATTGGTTTTTTTTTTTTTTTTTTGGTGTGGTTTTTATGGTAATTGACAACTACTTCACGGATTTGAATGTAAAATAAGCAATGAGGTTTTTGGATTGTGGGGATTGGGGGTTTCTTTTTCTGGTGGCACAATTTGGTTTTTCGGCGCATTGAATTTATTTTGTTTGCAACTTTTTTTCTTTTTCTTTTTGGTCTTCGAGGATAACAAATGTGTTACATGGAGTGTGATTGGTTTTTGTTTCCATCCAATGGTATCGTCATCAGTTCATCACTAGTGTGTAGTTGTAATGCAGAAGTTGATTAGTATTCTTTTCTTGCCCAGACAAATGGGGCTTAAGATGTGCTCTGAATCACATAATTGCAGATATCTCTTGGTGATTCAGGTGCCACATTGTATAAAGGAATCAACAGAGGGATAGGGACACTGGCTGCCTTAAGTTTTGCATTTCTTGTTGAGATTGTGGCTCGCCACACTGGCCACATTGGTTCTGCAATCTGTATTGGCTTTTCAGTTTTCCTTACTGGTATGTACCAGGAATTCCGTTATCGTATTCTCTATTATAATTCCACAAGACGAGGTCAAAAGATAAGACGGAAGAAATCACTATAAGAGAGTTTCTTTGCTTCATTCTCTTCTCATGGTTGTAGATCTTCTTTCATAAAGAGAAATTATTGACATAGGAGAGTACCTTACGTGTACTAGAGGCATAGGAGAATCAAACGTATATTTAAAGTGAACATAATAATCACTTCACAAGTTTCCAGGTACTTTTACGACGTACATGAGGTTCATCCCTGCAATGAGGAAGCATTGTGAGAATGGACTAATCGTATTTCTTGTGACATTTAATTTGATAACCGTTGGTTCTTATCACAATGACAATGTGTTCCATTCGGCGATCCAACGTATTTACACTATTGCCATTGGATGCGGCATATGCCTCATCGCAAGCCTCTTGATTCTTCCCAACTGGTCTGGTGAAGACCTCCACAGATCCATTATATCTAAGTTTGATGATTTGGCAAAAGTAATCCAAGGTATGGGTAGCTAGCTGTTTCAATCTGTTCACCTTTATTTTGTAAATCTGTTTGTCGAAGGTAATATATGTAGATCGGTATCCCGATTATAGTAAACAGCGAATTCATTTATTCATGTTTCAAAGTCCAGGGTGATACCTGAAGAACAAAATGGCAAAAGTGTGTGAGTATGCTAACAAGTCTCATCCTTACACTTGTTATCTTTGTTATTCTGACATTTACATGCATTTTATTAAGGATAATAGAATGTGGAAGGGAAAGAAAAAAAAAAGAGAGTTTGTGCACCATTTCCTTTGTTTCGTCTGAAATATTTAACAAAGGAGATGGTGTGAAATATTTTTGGTTTTTGAGAGACAGGGTGAAACATATTGGCAGATGGTAAGAACACATTTCTCCCTTTCTCTGTCTCTTTAAGATGATGAGCCATAAATTGACACAGCCATCACACAGGTCACTTTTACAGTAACAATTTGTGCATAGAAGCTCAAACTTCTTATGAGAAATGTATGCTTCTTGTTTACAAGCTCTATTTTCTGTATCGTAACACGGTTTTAGAGACTTTTATGGCTCATAAAGTCTACAGGATGACAGGGTGAAAATGGATGGTCTCTGCTAACCTCACAGGTATTGATACATACACACATTGTGGCACCATTCCATTTTTGAGTTTCCTTTTAGCTTTGAAAGAATCATGATTATGTTTTGGTTGGGCTTCGAGGCAATGCCCTGAAGAACTTTCACCTGCACATACTACAATTAAACAAACAAATTCTTGCTGGCACTTGGTTTCTAAATCTAGCAGCAGGAACCTCACAAAAAAAGATTATTTTCTCCATTAGGTTCCCTTGATACGTAGTGGCATGGCCTAAAAATATTGCAGCATGTGTAGAAGAATACTTTCAAGGACCAGATGCGAGAGATGTGAGCAAATCCTCGAAAACTGCTGCTCTGGATAAAAGCTATGAAGAGATGTTGCTATGTAATTCGGCAGAGGAATCCTTGGTATGTTTTTTGGCTTGTATGCCTCCTGTTAGCCACTCAATAGATATGCAAAACTGTCAAACACTATTTTTTGTTTTTTGAGCTAATGCTCACTGAGTTAAACAGGCTACATTCACTAGCTGGGAGCCTCGCCATTCCAGATATTGTTATCCATGGAAGCAATATGTGCATTTGGGAACTGTTCTTCGCCATCTTGCGTACACTGCTTTTGCTTTACACAGTTGTTTAGAGTCTCATGTTCAGGTATGTAGCACAAATGTTCAAAACTTCAAATGCTTTATTGGGGTGTTCAGGGTTGCGGGTGGAGATGTTCAGTTAGTTGGAAATTGATTTTCAGGTTAAGGCACGAAGAACAAAATCATATGTAACATTGCCTACCTATATGCATGCCTTCAATCACTTGGTTGGCCTCATTTCTTTTCACAGTACCAGTTTTTGGTTCACACAAAGATGAGTTAACATCTAAATTTTGGTTTATAAGTCCTGCCTGTATCAAAATAGATATCAAAGCTTGCATCTTTATTACTCCTCCTTAAAGAACTTATTTATTGATGGTTTCAAAAGCAGAGAACCTAAAAAGACCTAATTCTTGTCCGTAACTTTTTGGTAAATCTAAATTTACTTATTGTCTTCCTTGGCAATGAAGTGTAGTGTGCCTTTTTAACATGGATCTGTCTCTTTCTTTACCTGGGTAGAATCCGTCTTCTGGTGACCTGTAGTTTGGCTATATAAACCGGATTTTCGGAATTCTGGAGCTGGATTTTGATATGCATTTTTGGTGTTTTAGGCTCCTCAGATTGTTCGAGCGTTATTTAAAGAACCGTGCGAACACGTGGCAGAAGAAATAGTAAAAGTCCTGTCAGAACTAGCAGAGACAATAAAGAATCATCACCATTTCTCAGCCCACATTTCAGATCACCTTCATGAAGCTCTGGGAGAACTTGATGCCTCCATTAAGACTCAACCTCAGTTCTTTCTCACTTCCAACACAACAACAAAAACTGAAGCAGCCAAGCCTTCTGAGATTCTTGAACAGCAAATACAGAGGCCGGAACAGCTCAAGATTATGAGCAGAACAACAAGTAAGCTTTTGATCACGCGACTTGAATTCTCCGAGGCACTTCCATTTGCCGCTTTTGTTTGGCTGCTGATTGAGATAGTGGCTCGCCTTGATCTCGTGATAGAAGAAGTGGAAGAGTTGGGGAAGGTTGCACATTTTAAGGAGTTCCATGAAGAAGACAATGACATAGAAATCAAGGTCGATGAGGGTTCCAGTGAAAATCCCGACGGCAGCAAAGATATCCAGATATTCACAGGCAATTTGGTGGCTAAAAAATTGCAATTTTGTCGCTATTGGGGTTAAACAGCAACTTTGTTACATTTTTTGCAGCAAGAACTATTGAGGTGCCTTTTGTTTTCCATTACTTGTTTATCTTCATCTAGTACCAAATAAGTCCTACAGAGACAATTTTCCTTGATGCCATGGCACCGAGCAGCTGCTCTAAATATAATTTTTATTGGAAGAAAAAAGGATTTCCCTGTGAATTTTTTCCTCCATGACTTTTGGATCATTAAATTAGCTTGTCAAACCAAAATCACGATATTGAAATAATTACGTTATAATTGTATAAACACATAATTAGTTGTACTGAGGACGAAAAACAAAACTGTTACAAAGAAAATGGTCATCAATTAATCCTTGGAATAGAGACATAATACTGTTACAAAGAAAATGGTTATTAATTAATCCTCGGAATAGAGTCTAAGGTATAATGCCCCAGCCTTCCAGTTCTATACAAATTAAGTAACTTAGCAGCAACCTTAGTGTGAGCATCTGTGTCTACAAGCACCTTAAAAGGTTTCTGTAATTCCGTAAATTGTCTCTCAATAAGTTCCTCTAAATCCTTTACGGCTTCCAGATTACCAGGAAAAGATGATACCGTCTCAAAGAGATTACGGCGAACGTCATGCACCACAAAATCCTGTATGAAAAATTGCGAATGCAGTACTCAGACAAAGAGTGAGGAGGAGTTAAGAAACTGATCCGAAAAAGAGACATATAAAACAAAAGACTTTCACTTTTCTTTATCTGGAAGATAGAAACCAAGACAGCAGCTGTAGTTGAAGTAATGAGTTTTCATCTTGCTGCTGCTAATAAACATGTTTTCTGACACTTCCTACGATTTCTTATAAAAGGTTAAGTCAATTACTGATTATAAAAGGTAAAATCCATATAAATTGCTGAAATTTATACAATACCTGCGTATGATCTGTTGCGTACTGCTTCCGCCTCTTGTCCAACTCAGGGTCACTTGCAGTTTCCATTCCGTCACCTGATAATCTTTCACTCTGATGCATAGACAATTTTCCCCATTTCTTGTATTCATCACTCACGTTGTGGATTGCAAGAAAATATTGAGCCAGTTCTGATTCCCCAATTAAGTAGTCGTTAATAGCTCCTGCACTTCAAATCAGGCATATGAGCCAAGTTGCTTGAAGCCTAAATAAATTACTTGTTTGACCAAAATCCCAAATGACCCTTTCATTTCATAAATCAAGTTTGTTGTGTTTTGGATTAACATACCTGTTAAAGCAAGTTTGCTGCACACCTCAGCATCAGGAATCGTAGGAGGCAAAATCCCGGGGGTGTCCAAGACATAGATATTAGGATGGCTACCAATCTGAAAATTAATATCCACAAAGAATTAACATGATGAACAGAAGAAGTACAGAGAAGCACGAAAGGGCCTATATTGATACCTTTTTCTGAAAAAAGCTAAATAAGAGAGAATTTGGAATCGTTAGATTACAATTCCAATACATATTAGTTAGTAGGGTTAAGATATATAGTGTCCTTAGAAATTTCGTTGCAAGCAACCAAAGCATCATAGCGAACAAGAAACACATACTACGAAGTTCTTATTCACCCCACATCCACAAATCCGCAATATAAAGGAAGTGGAAGTCTAATGATAGGAACCGTTATCTTGGCTCATTCAAGTGTATGGTCCAGTATTGACGAGATTCTCAATACAGAAAAAAGGTGAATAGACATGCTTCCCATGAACACTCTATCAAAGGCTCAAAAGAAAGAAAAATTACACACCTTCAGGCTGCTGATATCCTTCGTCTCCCCTGGCAACGGACTCACTGTTGCATGCTTTAACTTTCCTTTCTCTTAAAGATGAAAAAAGTATGCCACAAGATTACAATCGCAGCTTCATTTTGGAGGGAAAAGTAATGAAAAACAGTACTTTGAAATCAGAATAGAATCGACAAAATACAACCAGATACCGGGATTTCCCAAGGTTGAAGTACCTGCAGCGCTAATCCGGCCAATTTGATGCAAGGCGTTTGCAAGGGCTGACTTGCCTACATTCGGAATCCCAGCAAGCATTACTGTTATGGTATGATTCGCATGATCAGTCCTCATCAATTCTCGAACTCGGGCTTGTAAAAAGTTCAGAAACTGGAAAATGCGACATCCAATCAAATAAAACTAAAATCGGTACGTAAGCATTATTGTCTTCTCATAAATGAGAGCTATTTTTGAAATTCTCAATGTTGGACACACTGTTCATACTAGAGTCAAATGATTGCAGACCAAAAGTGATCCCTTCATTAAAAATCTCTGTTCAAACAAAAGGAGAAAAACATGTCTTAAATTAGTATCCACGAGTCTTATTTTGGACTTGTTCGGAAAGTTACTGCAATTTTTAGCACAACTGCTGACTTCTTGTCAAGAAGGATAAACCATAGAAACAGGTCACACGAACAAAACACATTTATTGTATATTTCATATTACACATAATAGACTCGACTGAGAAATACTCTAAAACAGAGCAGGGATTTTGGTTCCAAAGAGCAGGCCAACTCCATTTTGAAATGCATTGTGAAAGAGATATTGTAGTTACCTGCTTAACATTCTCCTTATTATGGGCATTGACTTCGAAAGAAATGAAGTTTTGTTCTTCGAAATATGCCCTCCACACCTGCAAAAGAATGAAAGATTAAAAAACTGATGTGGAGAGTAAATCAGAAAAAATGAATTTGTTCAAGTCATTCATCTGAAAGTTCATGCGACCAACATATAGGCATTTTTTTTTTGTTTTATATCAATCAAACATTGCATGAGGCATACACTAATTTCCACACCCTGGATATCATTTAGAACCATTCATGTAACTGCAAATGGAACCATCGGGTGACTAAATGAGGCAGCATATTCGCAGCATATTTCATGTTCATTCCTCTATAAATGTGCTTATTCTAGCAAGTGGCAATTGATTTTAAAATGGACCAGAACAGGGAACTTGACAATACCAAGGCCTGTTAGGAAAAAACAACCCAAAACCTGCCCATACCTCTTAGTGAAAAATCTTCCTACTTCCACATTATTTGGGGTTTCCTATATTCAGATTGCCCAAATATATTAATAAGCTTTCACCAAATTTATAACCAACACTGTTAAAGATATTCACATTCTAATACATTACAGTAAAAAAGAGAGCTAAGGGTATAATAGAAACACAACACAACCTTCAACTCTGAGCGACTTGCTAGGTCCATCTTGTTCAAGAGTATGATGTGCCTCGAGGAATGAGGGAAGTTTCTCAACAGCTCATATTCCGAGGACAATGGAACCTGAAAGAATATTTATATTAAGGAGATAAAAATATATACCAAGGCACCTGAAAGCAAAAGAAAAGAATCTTGAACACCCACCCCAACACACACCCACACCCACACATCCCAACAACATAGTAACACACGTTGCCGTGCGCGCGCGCACTCAGACACTTATATTATGCATAAGAATTCAATACCCATCCTAGAGAGAGCTTTCAACATCCATTGAAGCTGGGAAGGGAATAAAAGAGAGAAGAAGAAGAAAAAAAAAAGACAATAAAACTGAGACTTAAGCAGACAGTGCATCATCGTACACCCCACACCCAACCCAAGATCCAAATGCACACTTGAAAGATCCAATATCTCATTATCAACTCTGCTTATCATAACGTTCTTAAACATCCATTGAAGACCATGACTAGCAGGCACCAAGTAATTCTAACAAAAAACCAGATCACAAAACGGCTGAATTCATGCAGACAAGCATAAACCACATCCGTTCAGGCATTTCATCGAACAGTTGCTTTGCTACTGACTATTATCCAACTCAAAAAACACAGCTAGAAAAGAAAGTTCAAAAAACACGAACCCTTGCATCTCTGACTTCGACGACCAGATCAACCAACGGAACTCGCTCCATAATTGCGCGAGTTGCGGCCGCCATGTGAGGGGTGTACCAACTCGACCCTCTCTTTCCCGCCACTTTCTTAACGGCTGCACCTAACTTTTGAACGTAGCTAGTTGCTGCCATTGGCTTCTGCCCACTAATTCAAAAGGAAAGAACTGAAGGAAAAAAAACGGTCCTTCAACTTTTAAACTATTTGTTATGTGTGTTGGCTATATCGCTCTACTACATAACTTGTTTGAGTTCATTTTTTTCAATCCCACAGTATACAATTCTCTGGGATGTGGTACTGAGACTATTACTGTGAAGTTAGCACCTTTATCTTCCCGTGGCCCAAGGGGCGGTGGAATTAGTGCCAGAATAAATCGAGTAGTGCGAAAAATAACCCGTGGAATTAGTGCCAGAATTAATTGAGTAGCGCAAAAAATGACCTATATACTTCATTTGACTTGAAAGTTGACATCTTACATAAGATCTTTACCGGTAATCAAATTTGGACAAAGTCTTTTTTATACCAACTTTGATAGTAATGGTTTTCCAAAACATTTAACATGACTATTTTTATTTTTTATTTTTTTATTTTTGTCTTTTTACCACTGAGGAATGCTAAAAATGGACCGTCAAAAGTGATTTTAAGACAAAGTAGACTTCTCCTAATATGCCCCTTTTTTACACGATGCCCCTTTTTTACACGATGCCCCTTTTTTACACGCGTCTGATAGACCTTTTAAGCCTATGTATTATGTTCTTAGTGGCTAACTTCGGAACTACGAAATTGAGCATTATATAAGCATCTTTTACTCTCATTTAGGGTACGCTTTTTACATCAGCCCACTTTTAGAGGGAGAGAGTCCTCATTTCTTTTTCCTTTGTGTGCTTGATGCTTTTGAGATGATTTAAGCTTGCTTTGATGATCTTTTTATTCAATCTAGTGCATTCCTCTCAATGTGACTCTAAATTGTTTTTAGTTTTCTAAAAAACTTTTATAAAAATCATATCTTTCATAAATCATGGTTTGGTGCCTTTATATCTACTTAGTCGGGTGATCCAGAGCTGTTGTGATATGGAGATCGAGATGGAGTCTCTCGTGGTGTCCATGGTTTCAAGAACGAGCACGGGGTGCTACATCCATGAGTATTTTTTTCTTTTTCTTTTTTTTTTTTGAAACTTTTTTTCCTTTATTTAATACTGATAACCCATTTTTAATCATTAACAGATGGAACATAAAATCAAAGACAAATTCTTCCATGAATCATCCTGCTGGAGTCGAGCAAAGTAAAATAGACTTCAAATTTTTTTTGTCTATACACTTAGAGTACTTGAGAGACTCTTTTTATTTTCCCCAAGCAGTTATCTTTAGGCCTTTGATGCGGTAAATACATAAGTCCACACCCGGGATTATGCCGTTCAAGCCTGCATAGTGATTGAAAAGATCTCTGTAAGTTCATGTGTATATGCATTCTCTCTTTCTTAGCAACAAATGTAATCCAAAGAGAAAAACCAGAATCGCTTACTTGTAATTAAGAAGAAAATAATGCAAAAAAATTGCGATTTCTAGCTTTGCAAGGTCTTTCCCGGGGCATAGCCTGCTTCCTGCTCCGAAGGGATGAAAAGTTCCTGCTTTGGGAGTAAGTCCCTATTCACAAAGCAAAATATGATCTTAGAACTATGCAAAATATTCTGTTCAAGGTGTTGAACATGTTATGAATTAGAAAAAAGTTTTAGCTTCTTTGCTTCATTGTCTTCGTATATTTTCCGTTGTTCCAATAAATCCTCTCACAAATCTGTAATCCAAACACAACGTAAGTAAATGAATAAGGAAGAAGGTGGTTGTGTTCAACTTACATCCCATCTTGAAGGATTAAATTCCTTTGGATCAGGGTAGATTTCAGGGTCAAGATGAACATTCCGAAACCATACCAAAACTTTCCATCCTTTGGGAATGGTATAACCTGAAACACAAGCGAGTTACACGTTTAGTTCATCGAACGATGGCTCTGTACTTGGGTACCTACAACTACAAATGTGCCCTTTGTGTTTCTGAAAACAAAACTACTATGTAATTCGCATTGAGGCATTCATTCTACAAATGTGCCCTTTTTGTTTGTATACTGCACTCTAAAATATCAAACTTTGGAAATAGAATCCAGCTAAGTCTAAAATGAAAATTCGTAACTGTAAACTAACCACTTATGCTGACATCTGCTTTTGCCTCTCGGAAGACAACAAACGAAAATGTTACCACACGAAGAGTTTCATCAATAACCTTCAAAACAAAGGAGCAAATGTGAGATAAAGACTAGAAAACAGGAAAACTTGGTTGTTTACTTAGAAAATCAACTCATTAGTAGCTGAAAGCCAGGATCTGAAAAAATTTCGTGTACCTTGGAGAGATAATGCATTTGACGTACTTCCTTAAGTGTCAACCCATTCTGTGTAGTTGGCCTATTCCTTACTATTGCTTCTTGCTCTTCCTACGATTTAGAAAGAACAGTCAAATTTGCAAGGATAAATACGAATACCATGCGAAAAAAGAAAGAACAGTGGAAATAATTATTAAAGCTCAATAATTTGATTGAAGACCCATCAAGATTTGGCACCGTTTCAGGAGCAGTTCAAGAACTTGTGCTAGGATCTGAACTACGGCATCTATAAAGAAAAATAAGCAAAATTTGATAATTGCCAAGATAGAAGAAGCACGATGGCTTACATGACAGTCGTAAACAATACCAGATAAATAAATAAAATGCGGTTAAGAAATTTAACCTAGTTTGCTGAAACTTTTGGGAGTCTGCACTTAACAGTCCAATGGCAACGCAACCATTTCGTTGTCATATAATCGGACATGAAATAAATGACGTAAAAACAGGGTTTCTAGGCAGAAAAATCTCATCTAGAAGGAGTTCTGCACTGAAACTTTTTGGAATTGTGAGCTATAATCTTAGTTTAGAATGAAAAGAACACAAATCAACACATCATTCGCTTTGTTGGAATTCCGTAAAAAGATCTAAACCATCAAACACATTGATGATCATGTGTCAAGGGCTAGATGAGGTCCATTACCTTGGCTCTTTGAAATACTTCTGGGTGTTCCTGAAGAAAGAGGGTAGCCCACATTGTGACATGGCCGGAAGATTCATGACCAGCATTTAGATACATCACTAGAATATCAATGATTTCCTCATCATCCAATCTTCTTCCTTTCTCGTCTTCAACATCCAATAGAGCCTCCATCATGTCTTTCTCCAATGTTGGCTGGCCGTCCTTCCTGCGTCCCCTTCTCTCATCCAGTACGGATTGAAAGATAGCCACGAGGTTTATTCGCGCCTGAAATGTAGTTATCATTACAACGAAAGCGTGCAACCCGTAGCAGGAATAATAGCGGTGATTGACATGCAAAAAAAGTTTTGAACTCTTTTGGCCATTGAAATAGTCTTGTTTTACTACTAGAAAACCATAAAGTAAGAAACATAAAAAGGGAAAACCTTGAGTGCTTTATAGTAAGCGAATCCGGGAAGATTGATTGCCATGGCTCGAACTCCATAATTAAGTGTTGTGTACTCCTTCTCTAAGGCTTCCATGACTTGCTCACTCTCCGAGCTTAGGAAAATGTACATAATGATCCTAAAAGTGAGCCTCCGAAGTTCGGTTAAGAACTCTATCTGTCCCATTCCAGCCCATTTTTCCAAGTCCAACTTTACATGTTCTTCTATGCAGCTGGCATAATTGGACAAGGCCTCATGACCATTGACAGCTGCAGCAGCTAACCGGCGGAGGCGCTTGTGCTCCTCATATGTGATGCTACCAATGAATGATTTCCTCCCGATGAGTTTTAGAGTGGAGCTAGGCCAACCGGGCTTGAAATATTCATCATCCGTTAAGACTCTCTTGCACGCTTCGGGTACCGTAACGATGATGCTCGGATTACCAAACATTAAGGCTTTGTATAATCCGGTGTGTCCAAATCTGCATCACATGTTTCCAAGGTAATGTAAAAGCTGAAGGCAGCAAGGTAAAACTAAAAACGTTTAATATTTAAATCAAAAAATACAAACAGCAAACTGCCGGCCAGAATTTGTTTCATTCTTGTTCCCAAATGGTAGCATCTATTTAAATTAAGCATAGGAAGAAAACCAAATAAGTTTTCAGTTGTTTTAAGTTAGGGTAAGTCTGTTAGCACAGACAAGGGAGCACAGATCTTCACGCAGGGCCCATCTCAAGTTCCGCTAAGATGATCCAAACTGCACATTTTTTTTTATAGGTTCCTACAAAAAATCAGGTCAGTCAAAAATATCGGTAAGGGTTATTCCATGCTCTTGGAATAACCTCTCGTCGTCGAATGCAATGGGATGACATTATGAGGACCAAAACTAAATCAGAAGAACAATGGTCATGTTCGGTTTGGTTTTGGAGAACCAGTCTCCACTTTTTTCCGTGGGCCCCTTAAATAGCAGTATAATTTTTTCTCTCACCTTCATTTCAAGAAAGATTACTCTAATGCATACCTTGTGTGAGATGGGTCAATGGGACCCACTTTGAAGACCCACAAAAATGGTTCGCACTGTTCATTAATTTTTAAAATATTTTTTTGAGTCGCTCCTAAAAAACCAGCTCATTCAAAAAATTAGAAGTAGTTGATCCGTCTTCTAATTATTCATTCACAATTTAGGATCCTAAATTTTGACACAAGTTTGAAAAAAAGTTAGACAGCTGGATCAAGTACTTAAAATTATACGATTGTCCTCATTTTTTTCTGGATGACTCAAAGAATAATTTTAGAACTAATGGAGGGCCTGGATCATTTGTGTTGATCTTTGAAGTGGACCCCACAGACCCATCTCCTAAAAAATGTGCACTAGAGTAGTATTCCCTAAAATGAAGTGAAGAGAGAAAGTACTATCCTGTCATTGAAGGGCCCACAGAGAAAAAGTGGAGACCGGTTCTCCAAAACCAAACCAAATATGGTGAATATTGTACTCCCTCTGTCTCTTTTTAAATGATAGGTTTGGGAAACGAATATTTTTGTAGCCGTTAAAAAATGCACCTTCCATAGCATAGTTTTAAGTTTTTTTTTTTGCATCAAATTAAAATATTCAATGAGCACTTTAATTTTGTATAAAAAATTAAAAAATTATATAAAGAAATGTGTTTTTTAGGGGTTTGAAATTACACATATTCCGATAATGATCACTTAAAAAGGGAGAGAGAGCCGTTCTCTGGGACAGCAACAGGGGCTTGTTCCCCGGGTTCCGGCGACGGTGTGGCAGCGTCTCGTCTCTTTACAGGTGGCCAGGAGTGATGGGTACGACAATGGCGGTAGCAGCATTGGTGAGGAGGAGGGTGGCGGTTTGATGAGGTGAGAGCATGGCGGCGGTGGTGGTTTTGAGGCTTCGAAGTGATACAATGGCAGCAGGCTTTAAGGTGGTGTACTGGTGGTTTTTTTGAGGCGTTTGTGGGTTAATGTGGGGTGGCGGCAGCGGTGTTCGGAGGCGTATGAGGGCGGCAGCAGTGGGCAGGTGTTTTGAAGTTCTGGATAGTTTGATGAGGATTCAGTTTGAGGGGCAGCAACAACGTTTGTTGGAGGAGTGTGAAAGGTGTTCCCGGACAGGTGGCTGGAGACGAGGTTGGGATCAAGTTTAGCGGCGGCAAAGATGGCAGTGCATGTTGAGCGGCGGCGCGTGATATGGAAGTTGAAGGGGCGAAGCAAATGATGGAAGAAGAAAGAAGCAAGTGTTTTCACTCATTAAGTTTTGGCGTGCTAACATTTCGGGAAGTGGGGTGGATTGTGGGGTTCAAGGGTCATGCATTAGTTTTTTTGGCTGCCATTTAATATCTTGGGTGTGGTGGGTCAGCATGTGGCAAATTTCGGGTGTGTTTTTTTGAGCATATTGTAAGGTTTGGGTATTTTAGACTCATGGGGTAGATGGGCTTAGGCCTTTAAGTGGGTTTGTTCTATGGGGTATCCTTGATTGGTTTCTTGCCAATCGTTGGTTTGGGTCTCGGATTGGACAATTTTTGCTCTTTGAGCTTATTGTTCTTTCCTTGCTCCTATTAGTCTTGTAACATGTTTAAGATTAATGAAATTGCTTTTGCCGTTCAAAAAAAAAAAAAAAGGGAGAGAGAGGGAGTTGATATATCGGGTTGGAGATATGACAGTGAAAATTCCCGGCCAGCATGCTCCCAATTCGGACTTATCCCTATATCAGATTGAACAATATTTTGTATATTGATATATCAGGTAGTAGGCCCTTCGATTTCACTCTCGATCATCACTCTCAACTTTGCTCTTGCAGTTTTCCTACATTAAGATAATTATAAAACCGATTTCACAGTCAAAAGGATTGACTTTGGTCAAAGGTAGAGGGTATCATGAGAAAGGAAAATGATTCATAAAAAAAATCTACTTTAAGTGATGTGTGATTGTGTTATCAAAATTATAAAATACTCCGATAATTTACAGTCAAAAGGATTGACTTTGGTCAAAGGTAGAGGGTATCATGAGAAAGGAAAAATGATTCCTTAAAAAAATCTACTTTAATGATGTGATTGTGTTATCAAAATTTTAGGAAAACTCCTATAATAATTAGTCTTA
>CM029281.1:4544568-4819568 GCA_016920895.1 Vaccinium myrtillus | reverse complement strand
AGCAACCTTGTTAAATTCCTTATTTCCAATCAGAACATGAAGATTGATGTGTGACACCCTGCCCTCAACATCCTAATTAGAACCCACCCCTAACAAATTAACCATCCACTTATAGTTACTTCTTTATTGATCGAGGACCAAACTTCCTACTTTTTTTGTATAGGGTTTTCTTCCGATCAATCATGAGTTTCCCAACAACAAAGCATTGCATGTTTAGCCAATTTGATCAATATTATTTGTGTTTTTTTCCTCGTTTTGTTTTTTTTATTATTTGTTGGGGTTCACCCCGTGTGGGCAGGTTGAGCCAAGGCCCGAGGGTTGGTTAGGGTTTGCTTGTGCAACTCTTGGATATAAATACCCTTTGTAGTCTCTTATTTGTAGAGTAGAGATGTAGTCTAGAAAGAGTGAGGCTCAGGAGAGCCTGTGTGGCCATAGATGGTTGATTGTGTTTTGTACTTAAAACAGTGTCATCCATCGAGAAGAAAAAAGGGAAAAAAAACACAATTCATGATTTGTTGTTTTGAATAAATTCGAACTCAATTGTGTCTACATATACTCTGAGCGTTGAAGGAATGGATACAGATTCTGGATTAATGCATGGAGAAAGCGGTTTATCGCATTCCCTAAGAAAGTGTAGTTGTAATTAGGGGCGGACAAGGGTGCCAGCTCCTGCACTGCTCCAAATATTGTTACTGTAACGACCCGGATTTTCGTAAATAAAAATTTCGTTTAATAAATTATTTATTAATTTTAATTTTCGGTTTATCGGATTATTTTTCTATTAAAATATTATTTTATTCTTCTAAATCGATTAAAGGAAATTCTAGCCATGTCTACGCGAGTACGAGACCGAGTAACACATCCGTTACACTACCGTAGCACCCGGGGACCGAGCCTAATACCCGAAACCCACCCAGCTACCACCATTACTTCACTCCATCTACCAAAGTGCGTCATTGTCTAGTCTTTCTTCCACACCTTGGAACTTGGTATATTGACCAAGTTAGAGAGAGAGAGAGAGAGAGAGAGAGAGAGAGAGAGAGAGAGAGAGATGACGAGAGAGAGAGATCGGTAGAGAGAGAGTGAGAGTAGTGTGTGTGTGTGCATGAAATGGTACACATGCACATGCATGAGTTATTGTCTTGTACAATTGTGCAAGCAATGGAAGGTTAAGGTTGCCACCTAAGCCTAAGGTTTTGCACACAACACTAGTTAGAATAAGCCTTGCTATTTTTGGAGTAACCTACTCATACCCACACAATACATGCATTTGTGCACAAACTACCCAACCTAAGCCTAACCAAACTAGGCCTTGGTTCCCAAGTATCTAGGGGACAAACTTCCCTAAATTAAGGAAGGAATATTCCCACCTATTCCTAGCTATTTAGGGCTACCCTTAGCCTATTAATGCATTCACATGCATATTGGGTGATTTTGGTTCCTAAAAACACCCCAGTTTACAAAGGTGACCACGCGAAAACCTACACAAATGAACGCGTTTATTTTTCCCCCACCGTGGCTACATTGTATTTACCCATTTAGTACACCTAGCCAAGCATCTAGACCTATAGGACCTAGATTCCCAGTCTAGATTCCTACCTAAACTAGGTTTGCCACCTTGGTACTTGCCATGTGCAATTTTATCATCCCATTAACTCCCATTCCCTTGAAATTTTCGGTAGAGAGAGGGTGAGAAAACCGAAAGTTTTGGGAAGAAAGAGAGAGGTCACTCTTGCCTATAAATAGCCCATGTTTTGTTCTTTTGGCCCACCTTAAACTTACCTTCTTTGTTTGTCTCCTAAATTCCCAACCAACTACTATTCTACCACCTTTCTAGCCACCCTAAATTAGTTCTAATTAGCCACTTACTTGGCTAATTAGTGTGTAATCTAGTTGGTTTAGGAGTTTTCTTCACCAAGGATAAGCTTTTCGGCTTCCGGTTTACACCCGGAAATTAAGGTAGTTTACTAAACTACTCATCTAATTAGTAAATTCTAGCTATAATAAGTTGTTCTTGTTAGTTTTCTAAGCATAATTTTAGAGTTGATTAAGTTAATTTTATGCATGTGTTAATTACTAAGCATGTTTTCTTAGTAATTTAGAAAGTGGTTTTTATTGTGCAAAGATGAACAAGAATGTTTATGAGGTTCTAATTAATTTAGTTCTTCATGAAATTGGAAGTGGATTAGTGAAATTAAAGGTGATTAGAGGTTAATTGGAAGTTGTATTTTCTTAGACAAGTTCTAGTATGATTATTTCTTGAGAAAATTAGTTAATCTTGGTTGATTAACTCATTAATTGATTGTTGTAGTGTTGTTCTTAAATTAGTGGAGTAATTTATTTTATGAAATTGTTTTTGTTGAGAGAAAGGCTATTGGTTATTTTTGGTGAGAAGAATGGAGTTTTATTTAGAAATATGAGGAGAGGATTTTTCCTTGGTTGATTTCTAGAAAGATTTTACCAAAATGTTTGAGAGTTTATTTGATTAAATTTTCTAGAAAGAAAATATTGATTTTCCTAGATAGAGGAAAATATGTTTTATTTGGAGTTTATTAAAAGAGAGAGTTTTTCTAGAAATATAAAGAGTATATTTTTAGAGAGATGAAATGATTTTTGGAAAGTTCATAAATTAGTAGAGTAATTTATGACAAGGGATTTTCTAGAAAAAGAGTTTGTGTTTGACTATTTTTAGAAAGAGCAAGTTGTTTAGTTTTATTTCTTGAGAGAAATAAAATGGTTTTGAAAGAGGACAAGAAAGAAGTGGGATTTTTGGATGAGAAATATAATTTTATTTGGGTGAATTGGAAAATAGTATTTTTGGGAAAGTTGGTATATTGAGATGTATGATTTTATGAGGGAAAAGTTTCTAGAGGAAACAATTTATTTTAGAGAGGTGAAATATTTAATTGTATGATTTTATGTGAGAAATGTGTATATGGAGAATTATGATTTTTAGAGAAAATCATGGATTATTGCATGAGCATTATTTTGAGCATGTGACACCGAGCACGTACGCGATACGATTTGTCACCGGACGCGAAATCAAATATCGGTTAATGAGATTTTCGAGAAATGAAATGAAATGAGTTTGAAATGAGAAATGAGATTTTTGTGAAATGAAATGAGATTTCCGTGAAATGAAATGAATGAGATGAGATGAGATGTTTGGTTGCCACCTCAAATTCGCGGAGAGAATTTGGAGGATTGGTATTGATTGCGGTAGTGCAGCGAAAGCGCCACCTCCAGTTCGCGGAGAGAACTAGGACGTTGGGCTAAGCTTGTACAACACACGGTGAACGGACTTGCAAACAGGCTGTTAAGTTCGGTGATGCAAGACGGCCGGGACTGTGTCGTGTGAGTCGCGGGGTGGTCGGACCGTGCAAACAGGCTGTTAAGTTCAGTGATGCACGATAACCGAAACCTCGAGCGGAAAGATTGGTATCCGTCAGCTGAAAGGAGGCGTAAACGGACCAATAACTTTCGGAGTGATGAGAGCATTGGCAGATATTGAAATTTGATTAAGTTTGCCGCGAGAGGCACCGATTTGAGATTTATGATTGATTATGAGAAAATGGTTGATTTTTGAGAAAACGGATTTATAACGAGTTAAGTTTGAAAAACCGAGCGAGGCATTGTTTTGAGAGAACGACACGTGACACAGTTCGAGACACTGTTACGAGATATTGTATCTGCGCATGTTTACTCTGATCCGCATTGACACGCATGATTTATTGCATGATTTACTGTTCATAAGTTGTTATTGCTGTTTATGAGCTTATTGTTCTAGAATTGCTACTTAGACGTGTAGCGTAGTGAACTACTGGGCTTTGCTCACGGTGTTGCATTTCGTGTAACCCTGGCATAATACCATGATGTTGCTTGTGCGACTCGAACGTATTATGTCAGACTATCTAAATGGATAGGAACAGTACTGTGGAGCCCAGTCCTATGGAACAGGAGGTGCTGCCGGAGTGGGGAATGACCCGGCGCAGGGATAGACGAAGACCTAGAACCACCCCGGTTATTATTTATATAGTGTTGGCAGACATTATTATTTGTATTAAAGTTTGGGATTAAACTTTATTCTGGTCTGTAATAACATTTAACGTGCCCGAATTTTGGGGGCGTTACAGTTACGTATAGTACTAGCGGATTCGTTGTCCCAAACTTCCTGCCCCAACTCTCTATCACGCTCATCCGAGCAATTAATAGTTTGGATTCTATCTCATCGCAAACAAATCTAAGTCATCCATGTTTATCTGCGAATCTGAGTCATCGATTGCTCGGATAGACGGGACAGAGAGTGGGGACAAGGTTTTCAGGACAACAGATCCGCTCTCTACGCATGGTACTATTTTTTAAAGTTGGAAAAATATATGGGATTGACTCCTACAACTACCGTGGATCAAATTACGGTTAATGAAGTTTTTTTTTTTTTGGGTGGGAAGTACCTTATAGTGTACAAATGAAACTATAAAACAATTTTCGAACAAACTAATAAATGGAGCAAATACAGTTGAACAAATATTATGACTAAAATATATAGGAGTACATCAAAATTGGACGAAGATAGCAAAATATTCAGCCAATTTCGAAATAAATTATTCGCAATCGGACGGAACTGCCTAAGATAAATTTAATTGACCATGACTCAAACTGATTTATTATAGCCTGCAAGTGATTTTAGCAACTTACTATTTGGCTTTTTTTTTGTGTTTTTATTCAAAAAAATTTCACATTTGTCAATTTCCCATTAAACTTTTGTGATTTTTAATTTTTCTTGACGAGAGGAATCAAAAGTAAAAAAACAAGGTCCAAAGCCAAAAAATCAAAAGGCTAACTTATTTACCAAAACAACCGATTTTTTTGTGTGTTTCAGGCTTTGGACCTTGTTTTTTGTCCGGAAAGGAAACGTCTGCACCTCTTTGCTTGGGAAAACTCGTGAAGAATAACTGTGTTTTTTTGCCCTCCACTAGGACACAACGGAATCCAACGCGGTCACCTTCCTTCAGACCAAGTTCCTTAACAAATTTAGTCCTCCAAGTGCTCATAAAACAATAATGTGGTCCATGCGGAGGATCATCATTCAAAAATTTCATTATCGTCATTGGGATGGATAGATTCCTGTCAACGTCGAAGACATCAACCTGCGTAAGACACTCGATCTCTTGTAGGGTTCTTTGATCTTTCTCCGTCATCCTTTTTAGGATACGGCTTTCGAATTCATTCAATTTGATAATCAGACTTTCGCCATCGATATCATCATCGTCGAGTGTTTTTTTCAAGTGCCACTCTTGAGAAGAAGAAGAAGAAGAAAAAGAAGGATCTTCCAGTAGCAACATCAAGGCGCAAGCCTGTAAAAACAATCAATGTTAAATAAATGTTTAGCATGAGAAATACAGCTACCATCATATCATTTAGAAACTATACAAGACTAAGTTTTCCAAAATTTTTAGCAACCCAGTTGCTAAAATCAACCAGATTTTAGCAAATGAGTCCAGCAGATGCTAAAATCATGATTTTTGAAATCAAAAAATAAATGGGTTATGTGTATCGTTTTTTGATTTTTTTTCGCACCAACTTAAAGCACTGCTCGTGTACTTTAATTCGGTGTGAAAATTCAAAAAATAATACACGGAAACACTTAATTTTTTTATTTGAAATACCATGATTTTAACACCTGCTGAACTCATTTGCTAAAATCATGATTGATTTTAGCAACTGGATTGCTAAAATCTTTTGGAAAACAAATCAGCCAAAATGGCTAGTGTAAAGATTTCATAAAATTAGTACTCCATATGATTTAAGAAGGAAAGTAATTTATGTCATAATTAAAGATAATTTTTCAAAATTGTGATTTTCAGAGTAGAAGAAAGCTTGCTTCGAAGGAAAGATTAAATTTACGGATGCAAAAAGAAAGACTTATGTACCTTCAGGTGTGAGAAAAATGTGTTTACAGTGCTACAATTTAAACATGAATATAGAGGTTTGCAAAGGGAAATATCACTCTCACCATTTTTGGAGAGAAAAAACTTCCTCAAACAAAGTTGTCTAATTTTTCCAAATTCCACCGTATAGTATCGCAATATTCTTGAAGGTTATTGCTATCTAAGTAGCAAGCCTAGTATTATATATAACTTTCAGAAGACCAATTTTCTAGCAGGCATGTCTGGCCTTAATATTAGGAATTAAGGGCTAATAAAATTTGATATATACCTTTGGAAAATTGATTACTAGCTCGATCTCTTAGCTCATAATTATTAAGACATGCGCTAGTTGGAATTTTTTTTATGAAGCTACATGCGATGCGATCGATCCATAACGTTTAAACTCGTGCAAATTTAGTATTGCAATCTTGCAATATTTTTAGTCAAGTTAACAATGAGGAGACATATAATATCACGAAACGAGTGACATATCACCGTATTGGAGTGTTTTAATAATGCTACATAAAAAATTCATATTTAATGTTTGATGACTTGATCATTCCATTGGATTCATCCGTCCCAATTGATTGGTCCCTCTTGAAAATTCCAACTCGTTTGGGGAAGATAATCATTGCACTTGTCATATTTTTTCTTTTCTTCTTTTACCCTTCAAAACATATTCATATGTTGCATGTGCTTAATTACAAAAAGTATGGGTAAAAATTGGAGAGAGATGGGGTAAAAATTGGTAAAAATTAAAGTTGTAGCCTTGCAAACAGAAGACCATCCTCAAGGTCCTAAGACTATGTTTGATGCAAGTTGTAGGGGTTGGGATTGGATTGTGAAACGATTAGCCTCGTTTTCAATACTATTAGGATATGATAGGCTTGAAAATTACCCCCTGATATTGAGATGCATTGGACTTTTTTTTTTTTTTTTTTTTTTTTTTGGGATGCTTGGAAATATAATGGATTTGGAATGATTGGTTCAAGTTCGACAGATTACCAGTCCCAATTTCGGAGAAGCATATCTTTGTTATCTGAACTCCGATTAGGGAAAAGTTTATATTGAAATTGATGCCGTGAATGTCTACTTTCTAGTGGTGGTGGTCGCAGCTTCTAATTCCAAGTCCATAAAATACTATAGCCAAAACCTTTAACTTCACCACTACATTTGGGGACCTTAACCTTTAACTTGGACCTTCTATTAGGTTACTAGGGAGATCTAATGAAAGTATTAAGAAAATTAAATGTGTTTCATTGAATCTTAATTATATTCACCTTATATGTTTATGTAGGAAACGTGGTTTAGAAGCTTGGAGTTGAGGTGAGTGACTTTGATACATAATTTACATGGTTTCGTACATGTTTTACATCCAAGTACAAGAGGTATGCTTTAATGACAAGTTTTGTTATATGATATGTACTCCAAATGTACTTTCATTTTTTTTGCACGGCAAAAAATATTTTATTAATCTTTGAAAACGGATTACAAAGATTAAAGGGACCATGGAAAGAACCACAGACCCGAAAGGGAAATAACAAATGGTTGACAAGGGGACAACCAGAAGAGGAACACAAGCCAACTTGCAAATACACTATAAGAGAAATGCAATGACTGGACCATCAGTAGCAGAAGTGAATATCAGCCAAGAGAATTAAGCTTCAATGATGATACACCAACCTTTGGATTCCATCCTTTGGGAGCCAAGTTATAGCCTCATCCTGGAATACAAAATGCCAAGTAGGCCTCCTTCCATGCAAGTAGCTTCCACAACCTTCAAAGCAGACCAGCATATTCCTTAAAATAAACCAATACATCGCATGGTCGGACAATCCAAAATGAGATGAGAAAACTAGAATAGCTACAAGACCAACAGCTTTCCCGAGTGTGGTGACTGCCAGTAGTTGGTACCAAAGACCAAGATTAGCAGAAGAAAAACCCAGAGATGTGTCTATTGCAGCAAGCAGCAACCATACAAGTAATGCAGCCCCGAGAGTGCGGTCTTTCAGTAGTTGATACCAAAGACCAAGAGCAGCAAAGGAAAATCCCAGAGATGCAGCTATTGCACAAAGAAATATAGCCAAAAGCCTCCAATAGCTTTCCCAAGAGATGAGACAGAGCCCAGAAAGTAAAAATATATGAACCAGAGGTGCAGCACAGCAGCAAACAAGAACAATACATACACAATCGTAGAAAGAGCTGGATACCAGTGGCCCAGAAAGCAATCAAATGATGTGGACCAATGCAACCAGACCATTCTCTAGATACAACCACCCAAAAAAACAGAGTTTATGGAACAATCTCTAATATTTTTTGGATCTTAATGATCATAGCAACCACCCTGGGGTGGGGATCCCCTGAGGAACCAAGGCTTCGTTCTTCAACAGATTTTTATTTCATAAAATCTAACATTTTATGACACTCCAATCTCAACACATAAAATGTAAAAGTGATTTTATGAGATTTTCATAAAATCCTCCTAAAATCTATAGGAAAACCACTACATTTTATCAGTTGGGAAAACAACTTCATTTTATCACCCCTCCATAAAATGTTCATTTTATGAGATTTTCATAAAATGTACCTAAAATCTATTGGAGAACAAGACCCAAATTACTCACAAGTTTCTAATGCCCCCACCAAGAGCGAGTGGATCTTAGTAGCCAGGCTTTGCAGGAGGGCAAGGTTTGATGGGACTTCGTTTGCAAGACTCGAATCTCTAAGCCGCCCAAACCACTTTGGGGATAAGCGATTCACCACACTTGCATTTTAGGTCCAATTTGATTTCATTTTGATAGAGATAGAAGCATAAACTGCGGTAAGCAACCTTATTAAATTCCTTATTTCCAATCACAGCATGAATTGATTGATGTGTGACACCCTGCCCTGAACAACCTATTAGAACACACCCCTAATAAATTAACCATCCACCTATAGTTACTTCTTTATTCAGAACCAAACTTCCTACTTTGTGTAGGTTTTTCTTCCGATTAATCATCAGTTTCCCAACAACAAAGCATTGCATGTTTTAACCAGTTAAATATTATTTGTGTTTTTTCCTCGTTTTGTTTTTTCTCGATTTGTTGGGGTCCACCCCGTGTGGGCCGGTTGGGCTAAGGCCCGAGGGATGGTGAGGATTTGCTTGTGCAACTCTTGGATATAAATACCCTTTTCATGCATGTAGTTGTTTGACATCACTCTCCCTTTCTCGTCGAATAGCTTTCCCCTATAGGACTGGCCCCACGTTCCAAGTGTTTCACGATTGCGGTTGAGATAATGCTACATTACCATATGCCCTTTCGTAGTACTTTATGTTTTTATCTGCGTTAAGCCATTTTAAAAAAAATAATTATAACTACCTTTCTTTATCTTGCATACATGTCTTGGGTCTTTTTATTATTTTGTTGTGTTTTAACCAGTTCATGCATATAGATGCCCAACCTCCCTTCCCTCTCCCATGTCGTGCATCTTTCCCTGTTTAGAACGGGGGCCTATCCGATCGATTCACGATTGTAGTTGAGATAATGCTTGTTTGTGCATTTCCATATGCCCTTTCGTAGTACTTTATTTGTTTTGAGATAACAACCCCTTTGTCTTGCATGCACGTCATGGTCTTCTATAAATTATTTGAAAATCCATAGTGTTTCCGTTTGCATACTCTCTAGTCACACATGTTTCATTCACACATGAGTACCAGTTTAAAGTTTAAAGTTGTCTGTTTTGTGTCGGTCCATTCAATGGCTTTGTTGTGATCCTCATAATCCTTGGATATCAGTTGGAATTGGTGGTGACGGTGGTTATTATTATTTTGGGTTCCTAGGCATCTCATTATTTCTCTAAGGGGCGTTTGATGGAATGTTGGGTGTAGCGGAGCAGTTTGGTTTTTTTGGTTCTTCTTCGCGTTGCATTGTTGATTTGGTTAGTCTAGTCTGTTGATGTTTGGGATAGTTTAATGGATTGGCTTCTTGTTTGTGATGGTGTGGGAGGGAGATGTTATTTTGCTGCAATTAAGTATGAATAAGCTAAGGGAGATCACCACTGATGTTACAAGATTCTCTGTAGTAGTTTTTTCAATAACCACGGTTGCAACTGTTTCCAGTAGCTTCTCTACCGATTTTAGAGATTTGTAGTTGGCCTTGGCCATCTAGTTGCACAACGACTAACCGTGCCGCGGAGCTCTCAACTATAGGTGTGTGTCAGACACTTCAGTCAGATTCTCTATGGAGGTTTTATCAACGGTGGAACTACCGGGTAGCTGCTCTTTGGCAAGTTGCGTGCAGGGTTTCTGACAATTAACCAATTGAATTAGCCAATTAATACGAGAGATGTATTCTTCAGTTAATTTAGTTATGTCATTTGCCTTTTCTGTTTGTATCTTGTTATTTTCAGCTTTATTGAACTGTACTCGATAGCATTTGATCTAATGAATTTCTATCTCTTTACCAAAAAAAAAATACCCTTTGTAGCTCTTATTTGTAGAGTAGAGATGTAGTCTAGAAAGAGTGAGGCTTAGGAGAGACGGTGTGGGCTTCGGAGAGGTTTTTCATGATTGTGTGTATTGTGAATATATACAAGTCTAAATTTTCCTAAGATTCCATTATGTGTGATGTGCGTGTGTGAGTGGCCTCTGAGCACAACAAAAGACAATTTGGAAATGCCCTTCTTCTTTTTTTTCGTACAACGTACTTCCATGCCTTCATGAATCTCTCTCCTTCACCCTGTTGATCAGTTGCATCACTACTTGTAAATTTTCCATTGATTTTCTCTATTTTTTTCCCGAATACACGAAAATGAGCTTGCAATTCATTATTGAGCCATCCTTTTGGCTCTAAGATTGACCATAGATGGTTTAATTGTGTTTTGTACCCTTTCATGCAATTCATCTCCTCCTCCAAAAAAGGTTCTGTTAAAAGGATAGCATGAACAACATCTAATTGTGCCTGAAAATCACCCCCTAATTTAGGTCTAGACTGCCAGTCCTCCTTGCATGCCTTTTCAAAATGGGCAAAAACCTCTGCTTTGATTCTACCGGGATCATCCACACAAGAACCCTCAATACACAGTGAATCCAAAAGATTTCTATTTTGCCTGCCATTTGCAATCATATGAAAATATTTTGTATTCTTATCACCTTTCAAAGACCAATCCAATCTTGATTTTTGTAACAAATCCACTCCAATCTCTTACCAAGTTTCCAGAATTCCTCCCTTAATTTCTTTTTCCTACTCAAATCATCAGCAGATAGAGTTCCACATTCAGCCATTAAATCAAGAGCACTGATTTGATCCTCTACCTCCTTAATGTTTTTCTGAACATCACCAAAGACTTCTACATTCCAGACCTTCTACACTCCTTTAAGTCCCTTAAGTTTTTCTTACAATCTAAACCCTGCCCACCCTTGAATATTATACTTATCCCAAAACTCCTTAACCAGCACTTTGAATTTTGGATGCAAAACAAGATTGCGTTTTCGTAAATTAACGGAAGTCTCTCTAAACAATTTCTTTCTTTTGATTGAGAGAAAATGGTTAAAGAGAGAGAGAGAGAGCGCAATGGAAGGAGAAAGTGGGTGAGGGGTGGACATTAGCTACTAAGAAAAGAGCTAATGTTCGCACTTTTTCTCTGCGGGAGACTTACACATCTTCGAAGGGGAGGAAGGTGGTGAACATTTACGTGGATAATCTATCTGCGGACATGGATGCTGAATGGTTGTGACAAATCTTCTCTAAGTATGGGTGTGTTCGTGATGCATTCATACCGAAAAAGAAAAGCAAAGGGTTTAATTCCAAATTCGGTTTTGTAAGGTTTGGTTCGTTGAGGGAAGCTGAAGATGCCATTCAATCCCTGAACGGTATTATAATCAGGGAGAAGAAAATGGTAGCTAAAGTAGCTGCATATGGTATGGTGAAAGAGTATGAACGGAGGGATAAGAAGGTGCATTCATCAAAGGTTCCTTCAACCCAGGTAAGGAGGTGAATGCAGGGGTCTTAAAACCGGTGGCAAATTTTGAAAATGTTAAGGGAGGGTCTCACTTAGAGGCAGTCATGGGTAAAAAGACTAACGGGCCAAAACGAGTTACCATTAAGACTTATGCAAACGAATGCTGTATAGGAGCCGGAGCGCGGTATAGCAAGGCTGAGATCTTTGACTGCGATGGAGTTGATTAGGGAATCTTTACATTGCGAAGGTGTTCCAGAAATTGTAGTGACGGATATGGGTGGGTTGCTTATGGGTGGTTTTAACTTTTATTTGTAGGGGTGAGGAGGTGAATGCAGGGGTCTTAAAACCGGTGACTCCAGCCTTTGTCCAGCGATGTCAAGATGGGTTCAAAAAATGCATTGAAAAAATATTTTTGTAGACATAAATTAAATTTTTCTTAAGTATTGTCAACGCCAGGTTACTCGTGCAAAGTTAAAATAAATGAAAATCTAATTAAATGTTACAGGACAACAAAACAAAATAAGCCTAGCCCAATTAATTTATTGTTTATTCTAATAGAACCCAATATAATATTAAGAAAAGTTCAATATAATATTAACAACACTTCAGTATATATGTATATTTTGCACAAAGCTTTTCATCATAAATATGTTATGTATTTTTGTCATCGTTGAATCAAAATCATGGAGCCGCCCTTGTGTGGAACTCTGATGTTTTCGCAACGGATGGGATTTGCTCAAGCAGAAACTTCCTCATAATTTAAGGTTCCTTTCGTATTCTTTTCATTGTGTTTTTGTCAATGTTTATGGCCCAAGTTCATATTCTGAAAGGAAAAAAGTGTGGGATAGCTTAGTGAATTTGCTAAAAAAAATTCCTAAACCGTGGTGCATGGGGGGAGATTTTAATGAAATATGATCAGTTGGAGAAAGACATGGTGTTTGTGTTTCAAGCAGGGATAGGGGTATGGCGGATTTCAATGGCTTTATAGACAGTTTGGAAGTTGTGGATTTATCCCTCCTTGGAAGAAAGTTCACTTGGGCTAAGTCTGATAATGATGATAAGTGGAGCAGATTGGATAGGTTTTTGCTTCATTATGAGTGTTTGTCTATTTTTAACTGGAAACAATGTGGTCTGGGGAGAGTTTTATCTGATCACAGCATTGTTGATTTGGTTAGTCTTGTCTATTGACGTTTGGGATAGTTAATTAGTGGATTGGCTTCTTGTTTGTGATGGTGTGGGAGGGAGATGTTATTTTGCTGCAATTAAGTATGAATAAGCTAAGGGAGATCATCACTGATGTTACGGGATTCTTTATAGTAGTTTTTTCAATAACCACTGTTGCAACTCTTTTCGGCAGCTTCTTTACCGATTTTAGAGCTCTGTAGTTGGCTTTGGTCGTCTATTTGCATGACGACTAACCGTGTTGCGGAGCTAGCTCTCGACTATAGGTGTGTGATAGAAACTTTGTTTGTATCGGTCATATTCTGTATGGAGGTTTTATCAACGGTGGAACTACCGGGCAGCTACTCTTCGACAAGTTGCATGCATGCTTTCAGACAATTAACCGACTGAATTAGCCAGTACGAGGGATGCATCCTTCAGTTAATTTAGTTATGTCATTTGCCTTTCATGTTTGTATCTTGTTATTTTCAACTGTATTTGACTGTACTCAGTAACATTTGATCTAATGAATTTCTATCTCTTTACCAAAAAAAATATCCTTCGTAGTCTCTTATTTGTAGAGTAGAGATGTAGTCTGGAAAGAGTGAGGCTTAGGAGAGCCGGTGTGGGCTCCGGAGAGGTTATTCGTGATTGTGTGTATTTGTGAATATATACAAGTATAAATTTTCCTCAGATTCCATTATGTGTGTTGTGTGTGTGAGTGGCCTCTGAGCATAACAAAAGATAATTTGGAAATGCCTTTTTTTTTGTTTGTACAACGTACTTCCATGCCTTCATGAATCTCTCCCCTTCACCCTGCTGATCAGTTGCATCACTACTTGTAAATTTTCCATTGATTTTCGCTAGTTTTTTTTTTTTTTTTTTTTCGAAAATGAGCTTGCAGCCATAAATGGTTTAATTGTGTTTTGTACGTAAAACAGTGTCATCTATCGAGAAGAAAAAATGAAAAATGAAAAATAAAAATCATGATTGGTTGTTTTGAATAAATTCGACCTCAATTGTGTCTACATATATTCTGAGCGCTGAAGGAATGGATACAAATTTTGGATTAATGCATGGAGAAAGCGGTTTATCGCGTATCCCTAAGAAAGTGTAGTTGTAATTAGGGGCGGACACAAGAGTGTCCCGCCCCTGCACTGCTCCAAATATTGTTAGCAAATATAGAAAACTTGATTAATTGGCAAACTTTTTCTAAGAAAATAGCCCATGCAAGCCGTCCAAAAGCTGTTTTCACAAATGATGTCAAAATTTCATACACATACACAAACTTATAGTACCCAGTTTGGAAAACCAAAAAAAGAAAAAAAAAAATCAGAGTTTCTAATATAACCATCATTAAAACACAAAAAAACTAGGAATTTGATTATTAGATTTGCAGTCCCTCCCACGAGGGTTTCGAAGTCTTGCGCCTCTGCAAGAGTCCAGTCTACTCGATTGAGTAGGGTTTATCTCCTTCTCTGCCTCTTTTCTTCTCCTCCTTCCCCATAGCTTTCCTTCCTCTCCCACCCATATTACTTCTTTTTCCTCTCCGTTATTTCAACCCCTTTTTACCCTATGCCAAACCCCCCAACAACTATGGACGGCTCACAGGTTGAGGACGATCTATCTCACCGTCTTAAATCTTTCACTCTTACGGATGTAGAACAAGATGATGTTATTCTCTCCCAAGATGATGTCGTGGAAAGTGAAGCTGAGTGCCGCTCTAGTCTTTTCGGCAAGGTAATCTCTCAGAAACCTGCAAACCTGTTTGGAATCAAGAACACCATGGAAAATGTATGGGGCAACCCAAAAATTTTTCGTGTTCTAGCTGTGGGAGATGGCATTTTCCAGTTTGTTTTCCCCTCAGAATTGGCTGCTACTAGAGTTTTACGTGGGAAACCTTGGTTCTTTAACAATCATTTTCTGGTTCTTGAAAGATGGAAACCGGATATTCCTCCTAAAGATTATTGTTTCAATTTTACGCCCATGTGGATTCAAGTATGGGGTATACCCCTCCAGTTCCTCTCTAAAGATGTGGGGGTTAAGATTGGCCTCAAGTTTGGCGATGTAGACGATGTTGTTATCCCTCACTCGGGTAGCAGAGAGGGCCGCTTCCTTCGCATCAGGACCGTGGTGGATGTTACACAGCCCTTGAAACGGGGGTGTATGATCAGATTTCCTAATGCGAAACCTACATGGATCGAGTTCCGGTATGAGAGACTCCCTATGTTTTGTCGCTACTGCGGCAAAGTTGGCCACGAACTCTTGACTTGTGATAAACGATTTCTTGATATGGAGGATGAAGTGTTCCTTCCGGCAGAGTATGGTGACTGGTTACGGGCATCGCCGGCCACACAACAGGGCCGTCGGCATGAAAGCCCAACTTCGGAGGGGCGCCGGTCAACGGCGGATTCTGTATCTGGTTCCGGAGAATCCTTGGCGGAAAATCAGGGGAGTGATTCTAGGAAGGGAGTTTCAAATTCCAAAAATTGTGGGAACCCAATCTCAACAGATTTGAATGGAGTTTCCAAAAATGATGCTCATGTAGAAATGGTTACAGAGGCTTATCTTGCGGAGAGGTCCACGGATTATGGTACTTCCAATTTTGAATCTTTGGAGGGAAATAACCTTACCCCATTTCAGGAACGAATCCTCAACCAATATGCTAAGCCCATTTTGTCTCCCTCAACCCATATTAATCCAACCTAATCCCTTTCTCCCACTTTAACCCAAGACCTCTCAAGCCCATCAGATCCATCTAAGCCTCCTCCTAGCTCAATCAACCCAAAGCCCAACATCATATTAGCTGGACCTACTTCTAGCTCGCCCATCACCACCATCCACCCGACATCACCATACCAGTCCCTACTAAATAACCCCACTACAGATATACCTCAAGCAATCATCTCACCCATTACCAGTTCCTCACGATTTTTACTTTACCCTCTCTCCATCAACCTCCCAAAACCTTACGTCCACAAATTCTGAGTGTTCCCTTACTCCTAAAAATGCCTCCCTCATAGATATCCCCATCTTGGTTGATTCTCCTAAAACAAAACTTCCCGAAACGCAATTCCGGTCTTTGGTGTTTCTAACCGTGGCGGAGCGGGGCTGCCGCGGGACGGGGTAGGGGTAACCGACAACATCCTACTCCACCCCCGCCTTCTATCAAATCGACCCTTAATCCTAATGGGAAACGCATCACGGTCCCTCATCAAACCTCTCAAACCGAGCCTGTTCTCTCTTCCCCAACAACCCCAACTGTGCCTAACAAAAAAGCCCGTGTTACTGGAGATCGGGGTGCGGCCCCCCATGATTCTAGCTGCGATATGGTGGCGGAGACCAGCCCTAAGTGGTCTCCCGCAACTCAATGATCGCATGGAATTGTCAGGGCGTGGGGAGCACCCTGACATTCCATCAACTCAAGGAGCTTTCTCGTCTCCACTCCCCCACTCTATTCTTTCTTTCAGAGACGAAGAATAGGGTGCATAAACTTGATGTGATCAAAAGGTCTCTGAACATGGATAGTGCGATTCAAGTTGATCCGAATGGTACTGCTGGAGGTTTAGCTATTTTTTTGGAAAGGAACGTCTTCTGTTACGTTGGTTAAAATGTGCCCGTGGTTTATCGACGTAAGTGTCTTCGATTCTTCTCTTAATAGATCATGGCGGCTTGTAAATGTTTATTTTAGCACTGATGATTCTGAAAGGAAGGAACAATGGGATTTCCTGGTGCAATACAAGTCATGCTTAGGGGATGTTTGGGCAATATGGGGGGATATGAATGACATTTTGAATTCAGAGGAAAAGATTGGTGGTATGACCCGTCCTCCATGGTCCTTCAGGAGATTCCAAAAGTTTGTAGACGACTGTGGTTTGGTGGATCTTGGTTTTTCAGGCTACCCTTTCACTTGGCGTAACAATCGGCCTGGGCATGAGTATATTCAAGAGCGTCTAGATCGAGTTCTTGCAACCCCGTCATGGTGTCTTTTATTTCATCAGGCCTCGGTTGTTCATTTGGATACCGTGGGGTCTGACCATAGTGCGCTTCTCTTAAATCTCAGGGCTGTCCCTCCTAGACGCCGAGCTCCATTCCGCTTTGATGCCCGGTGGGTTGAGGAGGATGAGGTTCAGGACATTATCACTCAATCTTGGTCTATCCCGGTGCATGGATCGCATGCTTTTTCAATGTATAAGAAGATACAAGCCTGCCGTTCTTCCCTCACTAATTGGAAGCGCCGCAAACGTCTCAACTCAGGACAACGCATTGAGGAATTAAAAGCTAAGATTTTTTCCCTCAAAAATTCATCATTCGGCCCCCCCTTAGCTATGATCCACGATCTCAAATGGCAGCTTAAACAAGAATGGGACAGAGAAGAACTTTTCTGGAAGCAGAAATCTAGAGTAAACTGGTTGCGGCATGGGGATAAGAACACTCGGTTTTTCCATACTTCTGTTATGAGGCGAAGAGCTTTCAACCGCATCTCTGGTATCAAGGATTCGAATGGTAATTGGATGGATGAATCTTGTACTGTGCAATCTGAATTTCAGCGGTACTTCACTGACCTTTTTTCTGCCTCCCAGGATCCCCAGATTGCCGAGACCATAGAGACTATTCCCCAAAAAATTACCGCTGCCATGAATCACAATTTAACCCGACCAGTCACCGACTTTGAAATTCAGGAAGCTCTGCAGTGTATGGGGCCAACCAAACCCCCTGGTATTGATGGAATGACCCCATTATTTTTTCAGAATTACTGGCCAACGGTGGGGATTGATGTTGTGGCAGCCGTTAAAAGTTTTTTCCATACATCTTACCTACTGCGCAGTGTCAACCACACCCTCATTACCCTCATCCCCAAAGTTACTTGCCCTACAAAACCCAATCAATTCCGCCCAATTAGCCTTTGCAATGTTTCCTACAAAATCATTACCAAAGTCCTAGCTAATCGCCTTAAGCCTATTCTTCCCCTTATAATTTCAAATAATCAAAGTGCTTTTGTTGGAGGGAGACAAATCTCGGATTGTATTTTGATTGCACATGAGCTGATGCATTCTCTCAAGAATCGGCGGTATGGGAACAATGGCTGGGTTGCATTGAAGCTTGACATGGCTAAAGCTTACGATCGGATTGAATGGTCATATTTAGAGGCTGTGCTTCGTAAGTTTGGGTTCGCTGATCAATGGGTCCGTTGGGTTATGGCATGTGTTACAACGGTGTCTTTTGCAACGGTTATCAATGGAGAAAAGGGCGAATTCTTCACACCCTCTAGAGGCATCAGACAAGGCTGCCCATTATCGCCCTATCTTTTCATCCTTTGTGCAGAAGGCTTCCATTACCTGATTCAAAAAGAAATAGAAGAAGGCACCCTCCACGGGATTCAGATTGGCCGACACTGCCCCTCCATCTCCCATTTATTTTTTGCAGATGACTCAGTCCTGTTTTGGGAGGCTTCTGCCTCTGGTTGCCATGCTATTGATAATATTCTGCGCAAGTATGAGGGGGCTTCCGGTCAGATGGTGAACAAGGATAAATCCTCTCTCTTCTTCAGCCCCAACACGCCAGATGATGTTAAAAAAGGTATTTCTGAATTTCTCCATGTTCGCATTGAATTACAAGGGGGCAAATATCTGGGATTACCATCTATTATTGGAAAATCTAAAACGGGGGTTTTTAATTATATTAAAGATCGTGTGAATGCCAAATTAAGAAGCTGGGATGATTCGGTTCTGAATATGGCTGGTCGTGAAGTGATGCTAAAGACTGTTTTGCTCACTATGCCTAATTACGTTATGAATTGCTTTCTCCTTCCAAAACGGGTCTGCAAGGAGCTTTGTAGCATTATTCGCAAATTTTGGTGGGGTTCCAAAGAAGGTGAGAGGAAGATTTGTTGGGTAAGCTGGGACAAACTTTGTGAACATAAACGTGATGGTGGATTGGGCTTTCGGGATTTACATTCTCTCAACCTGGCTTTCTTGGCTAAGCAGGGGTGGAAACTCTTACATGAGCCTAACTCATTATTCCAGCGCTTGTTTAAAGGAAAATATTTTCATAATTCCTCTTTCTGGGAAGCTGGATGCCCGAATTCTGCTTCATGGGCTTGGCGTAGTATTGTTGCGGGCAGACCTATCCTAAAGAAGGGTTGGAGATGGAATGTGGGAAATGGTGCATCTATTGATATTTGGAAGGACCCCTGGCTACCTCGCTCTCTATCTTTCAAAGTTCTTAGTCCTCCTCCCTTAGCCGATTCTCCCTATTCCAATGTGCATTTTGTCTCTGAGCTTATTAATGGAACAACGCATGAATGGAATATCCCGTTATTGAAGAGCTTATTCTCGGATCTTGATGTGGAAACAATTCTTTCAGTTCCTATTAGCTACCATGGCTTGGCGGATAAAGGTCTCTGGCACTATACTAGCAATGGTATGTTCTCTGTCAAGTCGGCTTACAACTTGGCCAAGCTTTATTCCTTTCCACGTAATTCGCGCGAGCGTGGTGAATCCAGTTCAGGTACATCTTCTGACTTATTCTGGAAATCCTTGTGGGCTATGTCTATCCCCAATAAAATCAAGATGTTTGTGTGGAGATGCTCCCATAATGCTGTTGCTGTGCTACATAATTTGACCCGCAAAAATGTCGAGGTTCCACCAGATTGTCCGAGATGTCATGCCCATCAGGAGACCTTGGAACATTTAATTTTTCAATGCAAATATTCAAAGGAATTGTGGCTTATATCCCTGTTTTCCCCTGCTGTCTCGGATTCATGGAGTTCCCTTTCTTTTATGGATTGGTGGTCGGCCATCTCTCATTTTTCGCCGGTCCGTGGAAACGTAGATGATATGAGTACTCTGCTAGCATCTCTTTGTTGGTTTATATGGAAAGCTCGCAACAAGGTGTTATTTGATGGCCGGGTTTGGAGTTGTGCAAGTGTGCTAGAAAAAGCTATGGCTTCATGCTCTGAATTTAAGGATGCAAGCCTTGCTAAACCTGTTTCCCCTACTACTCAGCCCCCTGAGCCGGTGCTTATATGGAACCCCCCTCCTCCAAATATAATCAAGTTTAATGTTGATGGCGCAACTAATAAGGAAGAAGGTGTCGTTGGTGTGGGAATTGTAGCTCGGGACCATCTGGGTCAAATCTTGGGTGCGTCGTCCGTCCCTTTCACTGGTTTTTTTTCCCCTCGTTCTGTTGAAGCAATGGGATTTCGGGAAGCTTTGGTCATTGCAGCAAACAGAGGAATTTCGAATTTTATTGTGGAAGGTGATTGTGCCCAAGTTGTTCAAGCACTTACGCAAGCAAGGACTCTTTTTTCTGATTGCAATTCCATCCTTTCAGATTGCTTGGAATTACTACCTCTTTTTTCCTCTTGCAAGTTTGTTCATGTTAAACGTTATTGTAATAGGGTAGCCCATTCTTTGGCTAGGCAATCCCTATTTAGTGGAAAATTGGAATTTTGGGGGGGTCCTGTCCCCCAATGGCTAGCCAATTTCGCCACGATTGATGTGAGGTCTTCGGACCGTGCTATCGTTTAATAAAGCTCTCTTATTTCCGAGGAAAAAAAAAAAAAAAAAAAAAAAAACACAAAAAAATTAATGGAGATCAATTAACTAGGAAAGTTAAAAACTTCTGGAGCTTATGATAGGAATAACACATAACTCATAAATACCCAGTTTGTATCAAGCGAAATGCATGCTTAAGGAGGATAAAATGGTTACAGACCTAACCGCGAAAACAGAAAATCTACAACACGGATAGTCGAGGTGTACGCAAGCTGACCCGGACATCCGGTTATAAAAAATAAAAATAAAAACACTAATGTTTTTACAGATAATGATGTTCATCAAGAAAAGCAAGCTTTCTACAATATTTAGTTATGTGCAATACTGTCAATCTTCTCTAAATCAAGATTGATGCAGAAGGCTTAATTGTACAGTAAATATTATACCATTGTAACATTGTTCTTCTTCCATATTACTCATTACCAATATTATTAGAACGATGAAAAGCATTCATGTTCCGATGAATTCGAGTCTTCGCTTGGGGAGTGGTTGTGCCTGCCTTCGTACGTTGTTATCACCATTCGACAATCTTCCGATAATCGTTCGACCCTCTTCTTCACTCGACAATTACTATGCGTACACCGATAATAGCTCCTGCATGCAATCTAATTGTTGAGGAGGGAAACGACCACAAAAAATAATAACAACAACAACAACAACATACATATTTTTTGCGTTTTGGGTGCAATCGTTTACACTTGTTAATTAGGACAATTGAAAACAAAAGCATCTATGGAACTTTGAAAAGACTCTTTTTTTATCGGTGAAATAAAAATTTATGGACGAAGTTCAGTAGGGGTACATCGAGGCAAAGGGGAGGGAGCGTCCAACCAATGGCAGAAACCATAACGGGAAACGAGCATCCCAACTATGTTGGTACCCACGACCCCGACAATCATATGGCCTCAAGGACCGGATAAAACAAAGAAAGCATATCAAGAATGGCTGGCACCTTGCCAAACAAAAAAAAAAACAGTACAATAATCTGGAATAACAGATACAGAAAACGTACTAAAAACTGGCAAAACTGCAATTGATGAATTCTGATAAGGTGATTTACTGCTAATATATGCGAAAGGAACGTATATTAGCTAATGCGTATGCAAGTGCATGAATGTTAGGACAGGGATTTCAGCACAAGGATTTTAGAATGTGATCATATCGAGCGAGTTAAAAAAATAAGAAAGAGAAAAATAAGAAAGAGAATTTGAATGAATCACGAACTGAGTTGCCCAATAAATGTAGAAATATGGGAATCTAACTCTCATAGAAACACATTTGACACTCTCATTGTATACATCTAAAGAATACCAATATATAGAGGTAATGGGAATCAAGTCTCATAAATTGTAGTAATAATGTTTAAACATAATGACAAAAATAAATATCTCTTTTATTTTGGTAACGGACGAAGATAATAATTGAGACATTTGTATAATATATTTATTTGTGTTTAAATATTTCAACCATTTATTCCTAGTCTAGAACCAAACCTATAATTGATAGTATAACCATCCTGAATTTGGTTTTTGTTAGCTATACAAAAAATAGAAGCTAGTCTAAAACGAGTGCAAATTTGTTCGCCCTCACTTAATGAGAGTGAATAAAACTTAATCTGATTGGTTGAAATGGTGTGAGGTCCACGTAAAATGGTGTGAGATTCACGAAATCAATACACTTTTTTGTAAGCATGACATCACTTTGCGGTAGGATCCACACCATTTCAACTAATCAGAGTGAGGGTTTTGTTCACCCTCTTAAGTGAGGTTGAACAAATTTGCACTCGTCTAAAACTCCAACAAGAACAACATTGCAATCAATTATCACGAAAATCTTCAAACTGGACATTATAGGAACACAAGCCAGAAATTTACAGGAATTCTTGCACAATAAAATGAGTTCATCCAACTTATAACAAATTAAATTTCTAAACCTAAATGGCAACTGAATGGTACCTTTTTTCGTAAATTCTAATTAGGCCATTTAGTGCAAATACATCAAAAATAAACAAGGTATATGATTTCAGCACAAGGATTTTAGAATGTTTGAACACATACGATATTGTAAAAATACGAATTAAACCAAGCGAGTATAAAAATAAGAAGAGCAACAAAGATCTGGCCTGTGAGAACGAGAGGCGTAGGAGCACCATCGTAAGGATGATATTCCTAAACCAATACCCATTGTACTAGAAAATTCCTCTCTGAATTTTTATTAGAAAAGGAACTTGTGAGCGCTTGGGTTGAATCTTGGGACTAATACACTACCAACCGGAGTTTATTACTCCTAAGATTAAACCCAAGTGCTAACAAACTTTCCTCATCTAGTATGCACGACCGCTTTGGGGATTTGAATTGAGTCACGAACTATGTCACCCAAGGAATGTAGAAATGGGATTCTAACTCTCATATGAAATATATGAAATCTCGCCTCTCACTTTTCCCAAGCTTGTAGAGAATACCAATATATAGAAGTTATAGGAATCAAGTCTCATAAATCGTAATAATGTTTGAACATAATGACAATATAATTCTCCTTTATTATTTTGTAACGGGCGCTGATTTATTCTCATTAATATGTAACGGCATGAAAATTAATGAGAAGTAATAATTAGGTATAAACACCCCAAATTTGATTATCTTTAATTCCTAAGCAGAAATTCGTATGTGTCCCCACTAATGAAAAATGTTAACGATGCCAACAAATTCGCTTTATTTGATTAATGCATGCTTCCATTAATTGGGTTTTACTATTTTCCCAATCCATTGAGCCCATCCAATGTTTCCAAGATCAATAATTATCCTTAAGCTCCACATATAAACCAAAGCCCATAAAAAGGCCGAAAAGAAGCCCAAATACGAGCCCAAAATAAAACTGTCGGTGCCAACACAAAAGTTGGCGGCCACCGTGTTGGACTTTCAAAAAAGTAGCGGCCGCCATATTTTGAATATAGCAGTGTCATTTTTTGCCCAATAATTAGAATATTAATTGTTGCAGCTTTGTTATGGGTTGCCATGCTGAATTCAATGATTTACCATCTGATTTTGGTTGGGAAAAAGAAAGCCTAAGCCTTGGTTCAACAAAATCTTACACCAAAAATCTATCAAGAAATCCTAAGCCAAACCCTTGTTTTCCTTCTTGTTTTATCAATGCTTGTTCTCAAGCCTTGTTTTTACATTCCAAAAGCCAAAACCCTTTTTAACGTAGAAAATCCAAAAATTATTAGCTTGAACCCATTTACTCATATTCCAGATTTCCTGAAAACCTTGTTCTTAATCCACATTATCGAAGCATTAGTCAAAAGAAAGTGCTTTTTGTGGCGAAACTGAGTTTTACTCACTAAATTCGTGCTTTTAAGGGTAGCACGTCCGGGCGTTGATCCAAGAAGTTCAGTCTTTGCCCTTTTATTATTACCAGTAATATTTCGTTTATCTAATACTACCCTCGTGTGTTAGACTAATTTTAGTTCCTTTTCCCCTCTATCGTATATAATGATTAGTAGAGACTAACCATTTTTGTTAGTCGGGATGAGAGTATTTTTAAATAAAACTTTCTCATCCCGTAACTTAGCTCCCGAACCAAAATTATCTCTGGGAATGACGGACCAGTCATCTCAAATGAACGTACGTTAAATTCAGTTGCTTGGTTAACCTTAAAATCAAGTGGCGACTCTAACGAATGCGATGCTTTAGTAATTTCAAGGTTTCTAGCGCAGGACTTCGGTGCGCATAGTAGGATATGAGTATATTGTTTTCATTGTCAAAATTTACAATCTATGCCTATTTAAGAACCCAAGCTATAATTGATATCACCGTCCTGAATTTGGATTTTGTTAGCTACACAAAAAAATAAAAGCTATAAAGTGCAAATTTTCAAAAGAAACAAAGTTGCAATCATCATGAAAATCATTCCCAGAGGAAATTTTATGGTACGAACGTAGGCCAAAAAATCATTTCATCCAACTTATAACCAATTAAATTTCTAAACTTAAATGGTAATTAATCTAATTGTACCTTTATTTCGTAAATTGTACACCTTTTTCTCTTGTTTTGGTTCATGAAAAAGGGCCCTAGATGAATGAACAGTCGCATTTTTATTTACTCCACTTGTGAGACCAAAGAAAGTACTGCAATTACTAGCTAGGAATCAAGTATAGGGTGTACTTGCAAATTTGTTTCTCTATTGTTAATTGTTACTTTACTAGCTCTAAAAGAACATAATCAAAGGTAACCATGAAAATCATGCATTTTCCTCACACGTTAATTGTTACTTTACTTTGCAAATTTGGTTCTCCCTTTTAAATCCATCTAAACTAAGTCCACCTTTTCTTAATTATCTAAATGAGCTAAAGCCAACAAAACTACGGATTTTGAGTTAAATCGCGCATTTTCCTCACACGTCCACTGAAAGTTCAAATATTGAAATAACTTGTATAAAATCCATATATAAGCTATAGACGGACTTTTAATGAGAAACTCACCCTCAAAACAGATTGTTTATTAAATAGCTACATAAACAATGATAAGTCTATAAAAAAACTAGAAATCAATTTTAAATTTAATATGGCCACTTTATTTTATGAGATTCATAGTGAAGTAAAGGCTTATAAAATTTTGCCATTTAAAAAAGAAAAGAAAAGAAAAAAGGCCTACAGAATTTCATGAGAAATGTAATCTCAAAGGAATCGGACTGTAATGATACACCACACCCCCCACATAATAGATGAATTTATACAATTCTATTAAGTATATAGCTAGTCAAATTGAATTTCCATATCATATCAAACAAACAAACAAAGCCCTATAAGTATAAACTTATGTTAGACCCAAGGCTCTAGCCATGGATGGGGGGCTTTAGCGTCGAAAGAAGAGGTCTCATGTTCGAGTTGATAGATCAATTTCGGTCTGCTGTTGTAATTCACTAACCACTAACCTATTAACCGTATCGCTGTTGCAAAAAAAAAAAGTACAAACTTATCTAAAACAATGAAGGGGAGATGGAGGAGGATATACATACCTAGGGTGAAGGCTATTCTTGACAACTTTCTGGCCATATTTCCTCCATTTGTAGCCATCATCAAGCACATCCACTTCACTCCTTGTTTGGAAACAAAACCTTGGCTCCCTTAATTTTCTCCTCATTTTCACCTTTCCTTTCTCTCCACACCCTCCGGATGATGAGTTCCTCCACCTGTCAATAAGATGTACACACAGATTTTAAACCACTGAGAAAGAAAAAAAGAAATCAAAAGTAATGGGGGAAACTGAAGATGCACTAAGTATGTTGGTGGGCAGATGTGGATTTCATTTTTTTCTTTTTCTTTTTTCAACGGTTAGAAGTGTCCGAATCATCTTGCGCGTACCTCGATTATTCTCATTCCCGGTCATATCAAATGCAGAATATGGGGATTTCTGAATTACAAGAGATCAAGTACTCATTTTTTCCCATATACTCCCTACATGAGAGAGAGAGAGAGAGAGAGAGAGAGAGAGAGAGAGAGAGAGAGAGATCTGTATCACAAGATTCACAACAGAAGCTTCCAAATGCCCTCTCAGAATCTAAGGAGATCCGATTCTTTTTTAATGGGAAAAAAAATTATTAATCTTTGAAAGTAAATTTTGAAAAATTTAAGTATTTAAAACATGAGGCATCACGACGGAGAAAAGACCAATCACAACAAAGGCAACTCCACACTCCGACAATCATATGCCAGCGCTAGAACCGAATGGAAATTACAATAACCAAAGACTGGCAAGAAGATCTGATTCTACGTGAAAGATAGAGGTTTATTAATTCAGTTCGATCAGAAGATGCTTTTTGTAGATACAATCACCAAAAAAACTATGCCAGAAGACTCAGATCTAGCTGTCTAAGACCATGAAAGCTTTTGAGAGAGAGAGAGATTACCATGAAGTCGCGGCATCGTTTGCATTACCGCTGCAATTCTCATCATTAACAGTCTTTGGATCTATTTGTCCCACCTAAATCAAAATTCAAATATATAAGATGATATCACCAATGTTTTCTATTTAAAGAAAATCCCAGTAATTAGGAAAAGAGAAAACCCATATCACAAAGGCTAGTGGTTGTGAAGCACTAGCCGTGCTTAGTACTGTAAGGTTGCGAGTTCAAATACTACGAAGAAGAAGATGAGTTTGATACAAATAGATTCTTTTATTTTCAAAGAATTTTCCACACAAAACAAGAAACCCTGCATCAAGAACTATAGGAAAATGTAATTAATTTGATATAACTTTCAGCAACCTGGTCGTTGTTCCAAGCAGCAGGTCTGCTATCGAGTCCGGCATGGCCAAACCCTACGGCGGAATCGTTATCGCCACCGTTTCTGCTCGGGTGGTGGTTGCTGGTGGTACCGCCGCCACCGCCAAGCGGTTGAGACATCTGGCAATTACTAGGCTGCTGTGAAGGGGCCAAGAAGCCCATAACCTGATTCTGATCATCAAAATGAACAAAACCCATTTCTTGGATCACGTGCGGAGCCGCCGCGAACGACACCGGTATGTCGTAGTTTTGCAACCCTGATCCTCTCTCTCCTTCCATAGTTTTTCTGATGGATTGATTGGAAAAAATTCTATCTTGTTGGGGTGGTTTTAATTTGTGGATTTTGTTGGTAGTAGTGGTGGGGGTGGTGCATGTGTATAATGTGTACGGGGGATGTTTTAGGGTCAACTAGTAAACGCTGGAAAAATATGGATCTGGAATGTTTAAGGGGAATTATTTCCCTCTCATCTTCTTTTAGGGTTTTTTTAGGGAGTCTAATGCCTGTAGACTATAGAAGACATGCACAGTGTTATTACTAGAGGAAAAACTTAGGTGCCGGCTTGGTACCATGTGGCGATACTCAGCGCACATCTCAACAGTTTAAAAGTATTTTGGAAGGTCCAGATTTGAGAAAGAGGGAGATATGAGAGAGGGAGAGAGAAATCTGAGCCGTCCAAAACACTTTTGAACAGCTAAGATTGGCACTCGGGCATCACGTGTATCCTACACTAATTGCATTTAAAATTTTCTCTAGCAGTGGTGTCTCTTTTTCTCTCTCTCATAGAATACCTACAAAGTTGAATGAAGCGACAAGGATGTATGACTGTTTGAATAATTACTCAAGCATAAAAGAATCCGATTATGGATACCCATCTAAGTGGTACCAATGGTATACAGATCACATTGTAGGGTTAATTTCGAGGTCTCACACAAGTGATCCGAATAGTTCATTAACTTTAACATAATTTTCTGACAAGTCGTGTATAAAATCAGCTCAATTGGATAACTACAAGAGCCTAATCCAACCATCTAATTTCATTCAAAATTCAGGGTCTTGGGTTCTGAAAGAAAAGCTTGACACTTAGATAAAAAAAACTTACAGTTATCCAATTAAGTTCATTTTTTTGAAGAGATATTTTAAAAATTACAGTATTTTAAAATTATTGAACGGCTTAGATCATTTAATGAAACCCTGAAATGGTCTACAGTGAAATGCGAGCTATAAATAATCGATACAACATATATCGATACTCATAGTATCATGCAGCATAAACCAATGGAAAAGTTTGCGTGTATTGGACGATTTAATTATGAATACATTGTGTCTAAATTTGTGTATATAAATCCGCGCACGCAGCATTGCTTTAAAACACTTGATAAGGATTCAAGTTGTGTTTTGTTTATTTTTTTGTTTTGTTTTTTCAAAAAAACTCAAGAGGTAAGAGGAAGGTCGAGTTTTCGCGAATTGGAGCACTATGAGAGTTTTTGCCTCTTAAAAGTTCTCTCAATACATTTATTTTCTTATTATTATGATTTCATTCGTATTGATAATGAAATTTTCTTTCCGTCGACAAAAAAAAAAACATCGATGAAGAGTTTTTTCAGCTTTCATAACTTCATAGAATATCAATCACATAAAAAAAATTATATATTGATTGGATATCGATTGATAAACAATTCCCAACATGTTTATCTTGAGAAAAAGAGTTTCAAATTTGACTTCATTTATCTTGGGATAAATATAATTTTGGCATACTTACCCTTCTCGGCGATTTTTTTTTTTTTTTTTGTGCAGCGTCTTTCCGTTTTTAGGTCTCGGGCCGTGTATGTTGGTGTGACCTGATCTTTTTAATCTTTGTATCTATATGAAGATTAATAAATTTCTTTTGTTGAGGGGAAAAAAAAAACCATGGTCATTTTAGTAAATTTCTTGAAACGTGTTTTCCGTAATCGGATAATCCATTAGTTATGGGTAATCATAATCAGTGAAGAATATGAGTATTTTTTATAGACATGTATTATTTTAATAAACGACTCTATGTTCATTTTATAAGTAATTTCACGTGAAACGTGTTTCCCATTTTCAATTATCAAATACATTATTTAGTCATAATTTTTCATGAACTTTAAAATAATCAAAACGCACTTGTAACCCTGCCAATATTGTCAATCACATTGTCACAAAGTAAGGGACGAAGTTGCCTTAGCAAAGTTCATTAAAAACAAAAATAATTTAAAACTGACAGATTTTTTGAATTATTTTTTACTTTTAAAATTCTTCTCGAAGTGACGAATCAATAATTCACAAAAAAAATTGATACAGAACCAAAAAAAAATGCGAAAAAAATTAAATAAGGTCACAAAAATAATTGGGATTAATTATTTAGCCAAAACAACATAGCATGAATTTTGGAGAAGTTTGATTTAAAAAAGAATTTAGGCTCTTATTTCAAAACATGATTTCTCTTGAGTTTTTTCTTTCCTCTCGCAACTGTAATACCCAATTTTGGCCAATCAATTTTCATTTTCAGTACATATTTCAATCGTTAGAATTGAAATCTTGAGGTGAGGAAATTTCAACAAAATCCAAAATACACCAAGATACCGATACTAACATACTATTAAATGGTTCGGATTATTTTTATGGGACCCGTTAGTAGACCTATCTATCTTTACATAAACTCATCAGTACCCATATTGGGGACTCCTTCATTTATTAGTAAGAATTTAAACCCCATGGTTCCGGTCCCCTTTCCCTTGGATCGTATGGATCGAGTAGGAATTTCCTTGGTTGAAAAAAGTAATAAGGGATTTTCTTCTACTATAAATAAGGTCTAGAGTTTGGCAAAATAGTTAAGTTCGGATTATTTCTTTTCCATATTCAATTTTTTTTTTCATATTTACTACTAGTTTTTGCGTCGGTTTTTTATGGATCATAGATTCATCTGGATGAGAGGAATCTAAAAACTAAGCAATTATGATCAAAACCTTAAGAAAGTTCACTAAAAATTAAAAAAAAAATCCAAAACAGACTGACTTTTTGAATTATTTTTGCCTTTATTCACAATAATTTTAGTTCGGTCAAATTTTAGATTCCTCTCATCGAGACGAATCAATAAATCCACAAAAAATGTAAAAAAAAATTTGAATAAGGACAAAAAAATAATTTGATTTAATTATTTAGCCAAAACAACCCATAGTGTCAAATTTGGAGAAGTTTGATTAACAATTTAGGCTCTTATTAATTTCAAGACATGATTTCTTGAGTTTTTTTATTTCCTCTCGCATCTGTAATACCCAATTTTGGCCAATTAATTTTCATTTTCAGTACATTTTCAATCGTTGAATCACATTGAAATCTGGATAGATGGTGAAATTTCTACAAAATGCAATAATCAAAATACACCAAGATTTTTTTTTTTTTTTGTCATTCGTTATTCCTAATCTATTACATGGGAAAAAGGAGAATGAAACTCAATCCCAGAAAGACGTGTGGGGTATCCCAAAAAAAATATACACCAAGATTTCGTAATTATTTGAAGATTTTTGAATCTCTCTTTTTTCAGTAGGAGTCAATGTCATTGAAATACAAGGTACTGAACTTATATGATCAGATTCCATGCCAGTGGCATCATTTTGGTTTATGGTGCACATCTTCTTTCTAATTCTTTGGCATCATATTGATATGCAGGATGGGTTTTAGGCTTCGTTTTTCAACAGATTTTTGTTTCATAAAATCTCATATTTTATGACACTCCAATCTCAACACATAAAATGTAAAAGTGATTTTATGAGATTTTCATAAAATCCTCCTAAAATCTATAGGAAAACCACTACATTTTATCAGTTGGAAAAACAACTTCATTTTATCACCCCTCCATAAAATGTTCATTTTATGAGATTTTCATAAAATGTACCTAAAATCTATTAGAGAACAAGGCCTAACTTCAATTCGATCTCTACTCTTTCTTTTTTAAAATTTTTCATAAAGAGTGTCCAATGAACCGGATGAATTAACCAATGTGGGCTAGCTCAGTTGGTCAGGGTTCTTGCATCTCATTAGAAGGTCAGAAATTCGAATCTCTCAACCTGCGTGCAGGGACTTTCCCTTTCTTTGTTTCTTTCTTTGTTTATACCCTGTAACGGACTTATTTCTTATATTGATTAAGTTGTTGGGCTTGGTTATCTTGTGGACTCTTACAATTCATGTAGTGTCCCGAGTTGATATTTTGTACTTCATATGTGATGTAATTGATCTATGTTCTATTTATTGACAAAAAAAAAAACGGATGAATTAATTTCTTCCATTCCTGCCCCAGTCATTTTTACACGTTTGCGTGAATTGAGATTGTCCCAAAGATAAATCACTATCGAATAAAATCGACCCGCGACATTAATGTTGTCAGAATATATATTCCTACCCAGATCATTCCAACACAATCTAATAATCTGATGTTGTCATAATATCCACTGCTACTTTTCAGTTCTTTTGCAGAATTTCCTTTCATCTTCTCAAAAAAAATTGGCTAAAGTTTTTTGGCTCGTTCAAGAATGAGTATCATCATCAATTTAATTTTCTTCCAATGACGACCACATAAATACATATAGTAGGAGAGGAATACATAGGGGGGGTCTAGGGTCTAGGTCTAGGGGGGCAATGAGTGGTGGGGTCTATAAAATATTCAGCAGTCCATGTCAAATTGTTTGATGGAAGGGAAGGCGAAAGAAAGAAGAGGGGTAAAATGATAAGCCTACGAAAATCCAGTGACATCTATTTCCAAACCGGTTGACATGCACTTCGACTAATTTTGATGAACGAATCTTACCGTTCACTACTGAGAGTTCAATTAAAACCAGAGCAATTGATTTTAGGAAATATGTATTAGGATTTCGAACAACGCGGTCAATCCTACAGCGCCCTTACGGATCTTGGGAATAATTAATCACAGAACGAAACAAGCAAACAGTCGTGCGTAATGAAAAACCGAAAAAAAAAATACGAGACACAAGATATTCGTGGAAAATCTCAACGCGAAAAAAAAACCAAGAGAGCTACATTTAGTCCACTATGAAATCGAATCAAGAGTACAAGTCTTTTTGCAATCTCTCTGAGATCTGCGTTTTCTCTCACCTCTCTATGTTTTTCTCTAAAAACTCATAACCCTAGTTACATGCTAACTGCAATATAAATAGGTCCGGTCCTATGGCCGAAATTACACACTCAAGTCCAAAAAATATGGGGCTCCGCCTCCCACACTCCCGGGCTAAACCACTGCTGAAGGTTGTCTGCACCCCAACAAGATGGTGGATAAGCGGTCTAACAAGTGGTATCAAAGCTAGGAGGTCATGGGTTAAATCGCAGGAGTGTCATCGTGAGAGAGGAATTGTTGGGCCCAGAGTACCCCGTAAATTTGGTTACACAAAGTAATTCTCTACCAACAACTCTAAAAACAAACTTGTAGGTGCGATGTCAAATCTCATAAAATACTTAATTGAAAGCCTTTTCTAAAACCAGTTAATTTTAGGGGAGACAATGGAGAAACGGTCCGATGAGTAATATGAACAAACTCAAAAAAGTTAGAGGTAATTAAATATTCATCCATATTTTGGATATCACGTATGTTTTCATCCTCCTATTTTTACGGGGTTATGTTTTCACTTACTTTTTTGTGCCATTGTGCTAAATCGAGGTTTTCGGATGGTTCTGCTACAGTTAGAATTTTTGGATGGTTTTGTCGAGGATTCAGTGATTGAGATGGCAGGACGAGGAGGAGGAGTCGGTGATTGAGATGGCAGGACGACGAGGAGTCCGTGATTGAGTTTCATCGGGACGGCAAGGATGGTGGAATGGACGACTGGTATTTGGGATTTCTAGAGTAGATTAGGGATGGTGGAATGAACGAGATATCAGGGATTGGTTTTTATCCCCAATCCCGTAATTGCAGTGGAGGACCTCCTAATTTTGAGATGAAATTATAATTCCTAAAAATGCTCAAGATGATTTTCTAATTTCAAGTGAGTAAAAAGATGATTATTTAAGTACCAAGAAGTTAATAACTCCGCGCCTATAAACCCCAGCGGTAAATCCTGCCAATCCTTGTTCTCTATAGACCACCTTTTCTCTGCAAAAAGAAGAAATAAAACTACTCATAACTCCCACATTTCACTACCCCCCCCTACACACCTCTGACCTCTCTCTCTCTCTCCTCTCTCTCTCTCCTCTGTTACTTCATCATCTACAGTTGTCACTCAATAATATTCCCATGATAAGACCCACCCAACACCCCCCACAATACCAGCAACAAACACCGCTCTCTCTCTCTCTCTCTCTCTCTCTCTCACACACTCACACACACTGGCAACGACTACTGGTTGACCAATTTGAAAGAAGAAGAAACTACACACTAACTGAAAATGAGATAAACTAGTAATTACGAGGAGTAGTAGGGAACATGAAAAGTTTTTCCGAAATGATCCAAGAGAGACGAATCAGAATCTCGACAATTGATTTGTCTTTCTTAAACCATTTCGGGGAAAACTTTCGTAGTCCCTAACATTTTTTAGAAATAATTTCTCATCTCCTTTGCGCGTGCAAGCGTGTGATCATGCATGAACTAAACAGCGTCGTCGAATTGGAAGCTTCACTACTGCATTGCACTAGGGTTATGTTGATCGACATTGGCAGTTACATGATGTGCAAGAAAAGGGAAAGGATTACGAATTCATTTGCGTGAGAAATTTCTCGAGAACAGTGGCGGCTCCAAGAATTTTTAAATATAAAGATTTCTGTTAGAACATATATTGAACTCCAAAAAAATTGTTGAAAATTGTTGTTGAAGCAATTCAAAAGTTCTATACCCTTTTTTTTTTGTAACGCCCTTTGACACGCGTTTTCTTTATTAAACTTCTGTATACTCGACGCTCTTGAGCTGAAAAAAAAAAAAGAAAAAGAAAAGAAAAGAAAAAAAAGAAACAGGAAAGGCAATCGGAATAAGATTGTGTGAATGTGACAGCTGAGATGATGAACTGTATCTATATATGCCTTTCTTGTTAGGATTTTCGCAACCCTACAACACCTCTACGGATCTTAGAAACAATGAATCACAAAACAAAATAACTAGTAATCGTGCGTAATGATGAAAAACGGGAAAAAAGCGAAACACAGATATACGTGGAAAACCTCAACGCGAGGAAAAACCACGGGAGCCACACCAGTCCACTATGAAATCAAAATCAAGAGTACAAGTCTTCTCGCAATCTCGCTGAGATCTGCGTTTTCTCTCGCCTCTCTGTCTCTGTTTTCACTGAAAACGTGTTACCCTAATTACAAGCTAACAGCGAAATAATTAGGTCGGGCCTATAGCCTAAATTACACACCGAGATCCCGTGGGGCTCCCTCCCCCACACCCCCGGTACTGCTGAAGGTTGTCTGCACCCCAACATTTCGGTATACAATTGAAACCCGCATTTCACAGTACAAAGAATTCCAAATTGCTGATGTACTTGGTCGGCCGGCCGATTAGGAAAGATAAAAAAGCAACCGTAATATTAGAAAAAAGAAGGTGTCTAGCACCCTTTTTGACAAGATTTTATCTGTAGATATATGAGAGGTGATCCGGGCTAGGATATGGTGAATATTTGAGCTTGTTTGATAGTAAGATCCAAATATCACATTCACATTCATAAACAATCAAAGTTCAGCTATGGCACTTTTTATTTTAGCTTTGAGGCATTTTTTTTTCTATTGGGGGTTTTGGTTGATTTCTTGCCGGCTTCGGGTTATTATTTTTCCTTTAGTTCCTAACGCCAAGTGTTTATCGAGTGAGAGATGCCTTTCGTGGCTAGCTCTCTCTCAGTCGTGATGCCTCGTGTTTAGGATCCTTTTAATTTTTGTAATTTGTTTTCAAAGATTAATAAAATCTTTTTTGCTGTTAAAAAAAAAAAGTTCAGCTATGGCACCCTACATATAAACTTATCAAATCAGTAATTTATAGTACTCTCTCCGTTCCAAATTGTTTGTCCCTTATACTATTTTGAGATGTTTCAAATTGTTTGTCCTTTTTGAAAAGTCAAAGCAAAATTTATTCAATTTTTCAAAGTAACCCTTTTATCAACACCAATCATTTCACTCAAAAGTTGGCATCTTTGCTGTCCGCGTTTGGACTACAGGAAGCAAGTCGGGCCAAACTTAGCGGCCCCTCTTAGCTGCAAAAGTGTTTATAATGGCCCAGATTTACGTACGAAGGCCACTGTCAAATATCAACTGTATTTTTGCCACTGTTATCAGCTAGCCACTTCCGTGGAACCAAAAAAAGTTCACAAATAGTGAAAGAAAAGATCTCATAGCGTGCTCCGTGAAACACATATTCTAATTACATATAAAAGGGTATTCGTGACAGGTTACGCGTATTATTTAAATGCATATAACATAGCTCATTCCTCGAAAGAATTTGACATATGCTGAAACTGTTCCTGTAGTGCATATGAGCCACCCATTAAGTTTGCATATGGGACCTGCACACGAGTGTTTTAGTAATGTCCCAAACATGAGGAGCAACAGGAAAATGACACAGTGACCCCATTATAAAACAATGCATTGCCAGACTTAACACCCTGTTTGGTTGATGAATCTAAATTCTAACTTAACAAATGACACAGTAACAGTTCCAAAAAAACATTCAGCAACAGGAAAAGGAAGTTTACCTACGGACCGACATTCTCATGATTTCAGTATCAATTTTCAAAGTTGCAATAATCTTAAAGGAAGGAAGGAAAGAGAGGGAGGCATTATCTGTGCTGAATTCCATGAAACAATCATGGCCTTCAAATCAATGTCAAAGGTCTTCTAATATATAATGATGATAGAGTGAGGCATCAGATATTTGGTGGGTCATTATTGGTCTCCACCCCCCCTTGTTTCCCTTGTGTTCATGTTTCATAAACAGAGATGTTGAAACTTTTGAAGTAAATTGTGAAAACAATTCTAACAGTTGAGACTTCACCATCCCTCACCAAAACTTCCTCAAATTTTCCTCACCAGTCCAGCACACTTCAATTGTTTTAAAAACCCGCTGTCGGTTTGGTTTTCGTGTTTCTGATACCCCCAAAACAAAAAAGATGAAGTGAAAAGTTCGGAATCACCGTTTCTTCGTACTCCTCATTTAATTGCCATGCGACAATGGTGGTGGTGTTTTGAGGAAAAATCTCCAAACAGTTTTCCTTATTGCTTTATGTTAATTTCGTGTCGAAGAACATTTAGAAGACCAAAAAAAATGAAAATAAAAAATGGATCACGTGAAGATGTCGAATAAACCGATGTATCTTAACTAGGAGCATGACATAAAACATGTGGATCCAAAATCATGAATGCATCCAGTAGGACAATAATCCAGATGAATTGATGAAATTTTGTCTTTGCTAGCCTTATTTTCACTTTCGAAAAAAACTAAAAAGGTGTCACATCTGGGTTTGAAGTTGATAATTATACCTCAATGGGGTCCAAGTCATGAGATAGGAAAGCCTTCCACTGATTATACCCAAATTTCAATAGCTTCATAAGTATTTCTTCAGCCACAGACATTACCAACATGCACTGCAGAAAATAGAAAAGGATCCACATCAATTTTGCAACCACCGTCAAATTAATCAGCATTGAGTAAGTTCAAAACATCTATCTCTGCACAGTCAAATCCTAAATGGCATTTCAAAAGGCAGAGACGACATAGGTAAATACCAAGAAGCACATATAAGAAAGTGGCTAATTAGGACGCATAAATTGGCCCGGACATCCTGAGTTATAAAAAAAAAAAGTAGAATAGATAAAGGGTTTCCATTCTCTCAGACACTACGCATGCGAGTTTAGGGACTTATCTGGCCACGGGTAAAGCACAGTCCAGTCCAGGGATCACAAGGGATGGATCCCACATCGGGCCTAGTTAACCCCACAAACTTTTAGATGGACAACACTTTAGTTGCAGTTTAAGGGTTACAAACTGAGAAAAATAACGGGCTATTAGCAAGGCCTAAAATTAATCTCATGGGCAGGACAATTATAGCAAGGACCAATCTTTCAGAAGTGGAAGTCCAGGGGTGTTCAAGACTCCCCCCCAAAGCCCAAGCCTGCTAAGTTGTGAACAATAGAAATCCTATTGTCTACATGATGGATGTAGCAAGGTGACTAGCATGTGTCCTGTTTTGAGAAACACCTAAAAATAAATAAAAGCACAAGTCATCTAATGGATCACCTTCACTTACTGTAGGGAATAGGGATTGAATCCATTATGCACATCAGGGGCATATTAGGTTTTGTATATCTTCACAACATGGATCAACTCCCAATTCTGTCGCGTCTTAATATAACTTTCTGTGTCGGAAAAGGAAATGATATACTATCTAACAAAGACCATTTAGCAACAAAATCAGCACTGGTTTAACTCAACAAACCAGATTGATGCTTTTAAACAAACCAAAAAATGATATCATACTTCCAAAATTGTAGACCTATTCTTCCAGATTAACCAAGCAAAAACCTACAGTAAGTCACTAAGTCGGTTTGGATTCAAAAGCAGCAACCATATGAATCCTGAGAAGCTGATACAAGTCTACTGTCAAACTAAAATTGAAAATTTAGGACTGTGATTACCGTCAAGCACTGGGCTTCATTGTCATTGAATCTCACATTTCTAACCAGATCCTCGATCTCAGTACTAGCCAAAGCTGTACCAAAATGGCTTTTTTGGCTGATGCTTGGGGAATGAGATTACAACATTTGGAGATGCTTAAAATAACCAAATGCCTTGTGGAATTGGTTCCCCCTTACGTCCGATTGTCCAAGAGAGAGTGACTTCCTCCAATACCTTCCCGAGGGAGAGGAAATATTTAAAATAAGTTCAAGTTTCATCCCACAAGAGTTATTTATTTAGGAAGAAAAAAACATCTGACATGAAACAGCCACAAAACCACAGTTCCTTTAGCCTTGAGACTCCAACGACATAAACTGCCAAATAAATCAAAACACAAGGAAACTGTTTACAGATGATTCAATGTATTTGGTTACGCAGGAACATATTTCAGGACAAATCCATTTGCAACATGTGACCAACCCATCAACCTTCATCATGAATCTAACTGTGTTACATAGACCCTGGTACGAGTCTCAGGAGCAATATATGTCTTACGTGCCAGGACCCAGAGTCATTAGGGTCCAATGTTAGGGTAAAACTATGCGTACAGAGTTCTATAAAGCAATTTATAACCAAACTAGTAGTATGCTTGAGGGACCAGTATCCAACTGCACCTCCTGGGTGCAATCTCATACTCTTTGTCCATTTTCCCAATAGGAAACCAAGGCGCAGATGCATAAAATCTCATTTCGATTCACAACTGTTAAGTTTGTGTTAAACATAACTTCTACAAAGCAAGTGTCTAACTAATATGGCATGCATTTTCAAGATTATAGAACTTTATTAAACAGATTTTCAAGTAACTAAACATTGAATATCTTATCAATGGAAGTCATCTTGTTTGGACCATCATTCATTTTATCTAAAAAGATGTAAAGAAGATGCTTTGTATAAGGATCATAATTCAAATGTGTCGTAATCACCGTTAACTAGCATGATAACAGTAAAATGTTCAAAAAATAAAGCAGATCAATTTCAACCTTGTAGCATGTCTGAATTCTACCAAGAAACCACACAAGAGGAAACATTGCCTTACACAAGAGACACAAAAAAAGTCATTCTCAGTAGTTTGTCGATATAGCTGTTCACAATGAATAGCAAGGGCTTCCAGATACGGAAAATGCTTAAGTGGATTAATACTTGCAACTGGCATGGAGTGAAGCCTGCACACAGAGTGGTAATTACTTAAGATTACAAAAGCCAGTATGGATAGTAGGCGGCAAGCACAAGGAACAGAAACAAGAAAAGAATCAAATTGCGTACATATCTATGTGGGCGACCAACTGATTAACTACAATAAAACAAAAGGGCATTGCACAATCCAGGCTCCATTACTACCACATCACCCCTGAGCATCTCAAACATATTCTTGATCGGACAAAACAAAAGTACATACTCGTAAATTACACACACGGATACACACACAAAAAAAAGGGGGGTGAGGATGCAATATAACAAAGGGTAGCAAGAAGTCCACCAATAAGAAACATATACTCGAGTCAAGACTATGACTAAGCAACAATAAAGGGTCCTTTGTGACCTGGATTCCGAAAAGCTGAAATGAAGGACATTAAGGCAAGCAGTTTCATGATACCCCAATCAAATATTAATCTTTTTGTATCTCAAGGTGTCTGAGCGAGCTTATGCACAACTTGACTAATACAAGGGACCTATCTCATCGTCCAATAGCCAGGGGCCATATCAAGATTTGGGCAAAGTCTAGTAATGACTGGCCGGCAAAGAATTGATAGCACCCGGGAGATCACAAACATGAGACAGAGAGCTAATTCTAAGTCACAGATCTTGACCACATTACCCTGATGACAACTTGTTAACTCGATTGACTCGGCATAGTCCTGGTGCACTAAACGGGGCACAAACTTTTGGCCTTAAGCATGGGCAAGGAAGAAAGGAACAACACCTCTACATATCAAAGTCTCTTCACATCATTTGTAACACATCAAAATCTCTTCTTGGAATGGTATTTATCTTCATCCTCTAAAATTCCTTAATGGTGTTAGATCATTAACAACGTAATAATTCAGTATCTAGAACTATCATGATTTTTACACGTCCATAAACAATTTTTTTTTTTTTTTTTGGATAAGTAACTCACACAGCCATAAACATAGTGCGGAAATTATATGAGCATAATCTTACAAAACCTGACCTCAGATTCTTTAGAGAAGCCTTTTACCTCATGGATTCGTTTGAGCACTGTTGACTCCAATAGTTGATTGCATAATTTAAAACCCTTCTTGAGGAGAATATTATTCCTGTCTCCCCCTCACTCTACTCATTTAACAGATTAGGGTAAATTATGATTACCTTAATTTCTTGGGTTAATACGGAATTTTAGAAAGCGTTATTCCCAACGCTTCTAGTGTAAACAAACTTATAAAAGTATCCAAAAAATGAAACCGTATAGCGTTTTTTGCAACTACGCTGTAAACATAAGCACCCAAAAATGTAAAAATTTCATATTAATTGAAAATGGATTGGTACTTGATCTTAATGAATTTATGTTTGGGTTTGGATTGTACTGAATCAAAACCATAATTACCAGTTTCAACAGAATGCCTTTCCTGTCCGGTTTGACACTGGTGTCCAGCGCGCCAAACATGAGACAACCTTTGCAAGTAATTCAAGTGATTTTGCAGGTGTGTCCAGAACTGCTTCATAGTACATAGATTTATAACAGTGTTATACTTTTCGTTAAGTATAATTATATTACAGAAGGAAGTAAGGCACAAGGGAATGCCACCCATATATCAAAAGAAAGTCTCGTGAAGAAAATTTCCACGTGTATCAAAAAGATTTTGTGCCATCAAGCCAATGGTCGAGGTGAGTATTACATTCCTTCGTCTCCAAATTTACAAGCCAGTGAAGCTAAAACTAAGCGGACTTTTAAGACTATATAGCGGCTCCACACTCCACAGCATCAAAATGATGTCGATTAATGTCCCGCCATCAAAAGATCTATTATAACCTGTTATGACCTCCGTCAGTCTGTCAAACCTTCATATATCTCACAGGCCAAAGTCCTCAAGAATTCAGCAACAACTTTTAACCTTTTAATCACATAGTTTTCATGATATCATTGCAACAATCCATGTTAGTACGAAAATGAGCTACAAAGAGAGAGATAAATAGAGACTAAAAGTTTAGTGTTCATCACATATCAAAAGAAAAATTCTAACGTTTTATTCTTTTAGATAAATTAGAAGAACTCATTGATTTGTAGTAATTAGCGGCAAAAAGGTTGAAACTTTTTCAACAAACATGCATTATTTTTAAGTTCTCATTTCGCTCTTTTTGGAATGGAGGTACCAGTATGTTTATACACACAAAGATATGTCTATATATACATATGAAAACATCCACAAGTGTATAAAGTGGGTTTCAAATTACTTTCCTACGATACACGATACGTATCCTAATTTGAAAACACTCCACAAGTTGTGTGTGTATGTATTTCATGTATACATATGAAGATATACTCAAGTCAACAAGGTGGGGTTCAAATTACTTGCCTGAGACTATGAATGAACTCAATAACGTATATGTTCCAACACACACACACAAAAACATACCTCTGAAAATTTCCATAAGTAAATAAGGTGAGGTAAAAATTACTTGCCTGCGACTATGAATGAGATCAATGATGTGGTTCCAGACAGAAAATCGAAGTTGTTTGGGACTCAAAACCCTATGAATGTCTTCTTCTCGTAAACCATTGGTTCAATCAGTCACTTCTTTGAAGTTAACGCAATATTGTTGGACGGTGGTGGTGATGGTGGTCGTCGCCGGTGGTGGCTGTTTTCGTCATCGTCTTCTCACACCCTCTGTTCTCTGTATCCAGTGTGGTTCGTTCTATCAGTCAGTTCTTTGAAGTAAAATTTGGATTTTGGGATTTTTTTTTTCCACGTCATGACATAGGTTGAACCTATGTCATGCCCCCTAAACGACGTCGCTTTTTAGTTTTAACTCGTGGGTGCTCCAAGGACGATTTCTACCTGTATAGATCATTATTTAATGATCCGAGACATTTTTCTTGTAGAAATTATTATAACGCAAATGATGTATAAATATATCGTAAAAAAAATACATTTTAGTAATTAATCTAAGTTAATTTCTATTTCTTAAAATGGATCCGGATACATTGAATCATATCTCTTTCCATATCAACAACTCTTAGGGACTTTAAGTACGTTTTCTGTCTATCTCAGCTATATTTTAATGATCCGAGACATTCATATTGCGGAACGCAAAAAAATGCAAATCACGTAAAAATTTCATATTAATTGAAAATGGATTGGTACTTGATCTTAACGAATTTATATTTGTTAAAATAGGCTTGGATGTACTGAATCAAAACCATAATAACCGGTTTGACACTGGTGGAACCGAACAGGTCATCCAGCGCGCCAAACATGACCGTCTTCGCCTCCTCCCTCGCCACCATCGACGGTTGCGGAGGAAGGCAGTGCATCACCGCCGGTACACAAGTCTCCTCACCAAGCCCAGACCGCTCAAGTATCTTCCTCTGGAACTCTAGTGACGACTCGTCAAAATCGCCAGTAAGCTTCGAATGCTCCATGAACCGTTTATACGGGTCTGGGTCGGCACCGACGTCGATTATATGCAAATTCGCTGATTTTGGATTTCAGAAGAAAGTTGAAGAAGATGGAAGGCTTCTCCCTTAGTAATTACGATCCTAGTTCTTTGAGTCACTCCTTTATGGAAGAGGACACTAGATCATCTATGCAAATTTTGCTCTGATTGATACTATTGTTCTTGACTTGCAGGAGAACTCTATGAACAACTACATCTTGAACTGGAAAGCGCGTTGAATTTAGAACAAAGTAAGCATATTTCCTTGTCATTAAGCATATTTCCTTGTCATTCTTCATTGATAACTGGATGGATTAAATTGGTGTTGGGGTAGTTCGGATGCCGATTGGAACTCAATGATATCTTACTTGTATGGTTTTGTAAAGGGAAATTCAAATCACACCCAATCTCTCTGAAATTGCATTATTTGTGTTTGTGTAGATGTGGTAGGACTTAGGTGGATTTGATAATTGATTTCTAGGGCTCCCAAAGTTGATTCTCTTGCTTTGCTCTGCATCTTAACCATTTTCTACCTAGAAATCAAGCCTCACGTTTGCTACCCATTAATACGAATGTTGGGTGGGGAATACATGTTGTGTGGGTACATACTCATCTCTTTTCAGTTATCTCTGTACCTTTTTAATTACATGTTTTTGTTTTCTTGCTTTTTCTTGGAACTGCTTTTGCTTTTGCTTGGTTAGTTGCTTTTGCTTGATATGAGTAATTGGTTAATTAGAAATCATGTTTGTTGGTGGGAAAGGCCAATAGTAAGGGAGGGTAATTTGTTTAAGTTGGGTTTGGATTGTGGTGCAAAGGCACGAAGCTACCCCTCACTCTTACTGTCTCTAAATTCAGGTTCAATGGGTGGAATGGTTGGAGCGGGGCAGCATGACCGGTTTTGTTTCATTTATGAACAAAATATGTAAGACAAGAGAATCACTTGCTTCATTGAAAGGAAATGCTATCAGTGGAAAGTGTTTTTCCAAGAGAAACAAAGAAGAACAGATAGTGTTTTTTGATCCTTGGACTAAGGTAACTTTTAAGTTTTATCCTTTAGGCAAGGGCACCTGTTTGTCTAAGAATATTCGAAAGTGTAAAGTTGAGTCAACAGAGAAGTAGTGCAGCTTAATGTGGTGATGGTCTTTCCCTCTCACTTGCTCATTAATACTATTGAGCTACTAAAAGCCAAATGTTAGTTTTGGCTCTTATGTTCGTTTTTATGCTCATTAAACGGCACGCTTCACCATCTCACTCTCTGTCTCGCGCGCACACACTTACATTCTCATGAGCAAATGTGAAGATCAGACGCTAGAAATTTGAAACTCAAAAATCCCCATGGAAAATCCCAGGGAATATCACATAGTGAAATCAATGGGAAAACTAAGTTAAAACACAATCACAAACTAGATGTGTGAGATGTATGTTCAACGGCTCTGTGATCTTGAAGGTCAGGTTCTCTCTCTCTCTCTCTCTCTCTCTCTCTCTCTCTCTCTCTCTCTCTCTCTCTCCACTCACTGTTTGCATGATTCAATTTATTTGGTAGAAGCTGTGAATTCCCTTGAATTCCTAATATAATTTTGTTGCTTGCGGAAGGCTGGAACTATGCTTTGCGAGTCCTTGGTATTGTTTTATCTTCCTCTTAAGTGAACCATGAAATTAGACAATATACAAGTTATAGTCTTCACTACTTTTTTTAGGATGTTGCTGTGACTATTAAAGAAGTAGAAGGAGCTTTTTTGGCCGTCACAGGGCAAGACACAGATTCAGTTTTTTGTTTATTCTTGTTTGATTTTTCTTTTCACTCCCTTTCCCAACTCTCGAAAAGTTAACCAAAAAGATCAATAAAACCTATCTACTAATTAGCACAGTGGCTATCATGGAGATTGGTAGTGTGGACACAGTAATTGATGATGTATACTATTATTTGAATTCTGCAAACCACTACTGCTAGCACGGCAGGCCACCGCTACTCAACCATCACCGCACACCACTTCCTCTTCCTCGACTTTTGGTTGCAATTAGGGGCAAATGATTATTTTCTTTTGGGCTAATAGAAGAAACTGAGTATGCTTAGTATATTTGCAGTTGAACACTTATTTGAAGTTCTATTCAGACTTTAGGGAAAAAAAAATCCCACTTTGCCCTGCGGCTTTGAGGTTTTGAGTTTATGTTTCAATTTTTCCGAATTTTCCTGGAGCTACATGTGGTATGATCTCAGGTGGCATAATTTTTCAATAGGAGAAAATTTTGACTGCTTCTGCTGATGCCGAGACTGGTTAGTGGCCCTCGCCTTGCCGAAACTCTACAAAGTACTCTCATCGCGCCAAGACCCCATTTCTAGGAGAATCACTTGGGAAAAAATTGGCGTTGGTGTGTGCACATGAACAAGAATAAATGGATTGGCATTCAAAACAAGACCAAAACCACGAGTCAGATGGCACATTTGACTTCTCGGAATCTTATGAAGACGCCTGTGTGCACTCATAAGTCCTGACTCTAATGAGTTGGATGCCACATTATGTTAACCATCAAATGGGTAACCTAAAATATCTAATCAAACTAGCAATCTAATGGGGATATTTTTGTTTCTGATCTATCCTAACATTACAGTTCTTGCCCGAAATACTTGTTGCAGTTACAATGAGGGAGGATGTCTATTTACAAGTTTAAGGCTTTTGGGTTTTCATAATATCGATTCATTCTAGTAAGGGTAACAAAGTAGTACTATTTGGAGGGGAGCTGCTGGCCCATCTTGTTTGTAAGATATGTATCAGGTTAATGCATTTGATTCTAGCGCTGTCTCATGCCTCAATGCTTTCTGACTCTGGACACTACACTCTGCTGCTACACTGAAGCTGGTTCAGTACCTAGAGCGCTGCTACACTCCACTCTGCTGCTACATGTGGTTATCTCATTTATTAAGTGATGCATGGAAATCCTTTTCTTGTATGTTGATTATCTGATATAAGCTCAGAATTTGGTTGCTGCTATTGCTGTTTCGCCAACCCAAGGGAATGCTTATAACTCAGCTTAGCGAAGATCTTTTGTGGTGCTATTTGCCGTATATGATCCCTCAATGTGCTATTTGCGAAGATTAGTCTAGCATTATATATGATCCCTCAATGTTCTTATCTTTCTAGTTATTCCTCTCATGTGATTTATAAGCAGTTACAACGATTGGGAACTTGTTGCAGTTAGTGATGCAGACGATGACCCTATGCGGATCCGGGGGTCCTGTAGTGAGTGAGCTCACTACATGCGTGTAGTAAGCTCTCTCGGCCGTCTGATCCGAGATCAACGGTCCGGATTGTCTTACACTTTAAAAAACACTTTTTACATTTACTTTAACTCAAATTTATCCGGACCGTTGATCTCGGATCGGACGGCCGAGAGAGCTCACTACACGCATGTAGTGAGTACCAAAAGTGTGTATTGTTGCGCAAATCAAATGAAAGTTTTACAGACTGTCTTATACTACGTTTGGTTTGATCAGAACATGCTATAGAAATGGGTGATTCTATAATTAAAGTGAATGCTCGACTTTAAGTTTCAATGGTTTGGTTTGAAGTTGATATAGGTAATTTCCTCTCTCTCTCTCTCTCTCTCTCTCTCTCTCTCTCTCTCTCTCTCTCTCTCTCTCTCTCTCTCTCATTTGTTCCGGTCACACTGAAAGAAATGAAGTTTACTGCGTATGTGATCGTACTCCGGCTTACGCATCAAAAGAGGAATCAGAGAGGGTAGTAGTTTCCGAATTGTAACCACCATAATCCGGTCTATTCATGGCATTTTTCGTGGTTCTTCTCAGTTTGTTTATCAACGTTCGTGTTAGGAAATTCCTAGTTTCCGATGATTTGTATCCCCCTCTGCTCAATGCACTCTCTCCGGTCTCTACTTTTCCCACATCCTTTCATTTTTCATGCAACTCTTCAGAATGTAAACTAGCATCAAATGTAAATTAGCAGAATGACAACAATTGAATTCCATTATATAACACTACGAGACATTTGCTAATTTAACATGGACTAAACTTGGGAAGAAATCAATAAAGAGCTAGACCCAAATTTGTGACAGCTTCAAGCAGTTTTCGACAGAAGTAGCTACAGCCTAAAAGGTAAACCACTGAAAGTTGAACAATTTCTTCAAATAAAACTTGAATAAGGTTATCCAACAAAGACAACTGTAACTGAAATCCAACCATTCTGCACATTATTGTCTTGTATTAACAGGATTTCCATCGCTCACCAGCACTGCCACTAAGCTAAACCCTAAGCTCAACACAGAAATCTTTAAACTGAATGTATCGGGTTGCTGCTGGAGTCGACACACAGACTCCCAGAGGGAGCAGGATTAGCATGGAAAGTTGAGTGCCTGTTGGATTCTTCAAGTAGCTTGAGTGAGAGAGAAAATGGTTCAGCGTTTCCAATGGATTCCCCCAAACTGAGTTTCAACATGCCAACCAGCTCATCCACATTAATTGGGCTCTTCAAATGTACTGCTGTTGGCTTAAGCACCTCATGTGTCTCCGTTTTAACGGGTTCTGCAACCAGCCCAGGCCAAAATGGAACAGAAAATGGTAAGAGTTGAGGGATATAAGCAGGAATAACAACTGGATAACAGCACTGCAAGCTGTCCGGCTTTTGTGGGACCTGTTCGCCGTCGTTGGAGGTTGAATCCATTGATTCACATTCTTCATCCAAAGCAGCAGGTGCAGGCAATGGGTTGGTTGTCCGTGCTTCCACTTGTGGAGGGTTTACCGCGAAGAAATCATGCGATTCCATTGGAGTATCGCCAGACTGCAAAAAATGCACGAAAAATAAAGCAGGCATATGGGTGACAAGTGCTACCAAAGACAAAGTCAACCATTTGGGCATCGACTGGGTAGGGGTGAGGTGCAGGTAGTGTGTTTAAATGTTGAATTCATCTAATTCTCTTGCCCTAAAAAAAGTAGGAAAGCATGAAAAGATAAACTCATACAAAATTCTGATTTTTCTTGAATACTTCATTTATCTTTTTCAGGGTGAAATGATGTCCATATGCATTATAGTATGGTAAACCCCACTCCTTAGGCGTTTTAACGGGTATATGAAGTGTTTAATGCAAAGTTATAATGTTATGTGATAAGCTCAACTACTTATATAGGCATACATAATGGGAGGCGTGCTTATAAGGGTGCGTGGAATTATGAGTGTTGGATACATATCCCACACCCTTGCTCAAATGTTGAGGCTCTAACTGCCAACATGGGTGCTTCACAAATTTAGAAGAACCCAGGTCGCAAGAGTCCAAAAACCAAATTTGCATCCATGTACAAAAAGAACTAGTCAACTTCGACTGACTGGGACTCAAGGCTTAGTTTGTTTGTCTGGTTTAAAGAAGCCTAACCATATGTATCCTGCCGTGAACATTTGGAAAATAAACTTGTAAGCCTCCTCTTAGGACTTTTGAAAGTAGAGTAATACACATATTAATGCCCATTAATCCCAATGTATATTAGACCAGAATATCTAAAGGGTTAACCATACACATGCAGGATGAATAACAGAGAGAGAGGTGCGACTCATTCATATATGTGACACAAATCATGGACATGAACATGCCACTAACTTGTGTTATCCATAGTCATAGGGATATTTAGTGAGGAAGGTAAACAAGTGGCTTGGATAAATGCATATAATGCTTTTCTTTCCTTTTCTGTTTGTTTCTTCTTTTAAGGTCATAAAAAGACAAGGAGACGCTCCCCTTCCCCCCTTCTTTCTCTCTTTAAAAACTCTTACCCTAGCCGCCGCTCATGTGCTTCTTATCACGGCTCGGTGGTTGGTTTGGCAGATACGAAGGTGTTTTGGTCTCCTCGGTTGCCATTCTCTTGGTTGTTTATGACCCCCGAAGTGGCGGTTTCTTGGCAGCTAATATCAGAGTCCGGCTGCTCGTTAGGGACGATCCGACGTGGCTATTTTCCTTGGGCGGCGGTTTGATGGCGGCGCTCTCAGTTCTCTTTCCCTCAGCGTTGGCTTGTTTCCTTTTAGCCGGCTCCTTTTTCCTCCGTTGGTTTCATTCCTGGGTGTTCCCATTAAGCTTAACGGCGTCGGTGGTTGTTGTGGCGGCCATTGTCACTAGGTTTTCTCCATCATCGGCTCATACTCACCCGCTGGGTCACATTGTTGGATGGGACTGGTTCGGGCCTAATGGCAAGGGGTGAGGTCTGTTGGGTGGCTTGTTGGTGTATGGGTGACGGCAGTCGCTCTAGGGTTTGGGGGGGCGGCAGATGGTTGCTAGGGTTTCCATTTTTGGGCTTTTGGTTCGGGCTTTAATGTTGCATTGGGTAAGCCCTTTGATGTACTGAGCTTCACTTGTTTTTACTGTTTGTATTGGCTAGGCCATTAGGTGCATTGGGTTTTGCCCACGGGGTGTTTTTTGGCCTTTGACCCATTAGGTGTTCTAATTTCTTCAACCTCAGTTGGAGTCCCCTCCCCTCTCCCCCAACTTGATGTACCCTTGTCAAGTTCCACTAATAATTTTTTTGCCGATCAAAAAAAAAGTCATAAAAGATACTTGCTTCCCAAAGGAAAACAATGAAGAGTGAATGAAAGATGTTAACTTCGTCTGCAGCAATGTCAAATAGGCTGGAACGTTGTTTCCTCCTAGAAACATTGGTTTGCCAGATGAAATATTTTTGGGTATGACTGGTCACTGGGTTGGTGTTCTTGATATTACGTAATTGCATGAAACTCCACGCCAATCACCTTTCCCAAGCTTTTGCAAACCAAGTAAAAATATCCGATGTTCCTCGTCAGTCCATGGAACACCTGCCAATCAAATTGAACATGGTTCTAAGGAGAAAAAAAGACATAATAGAAGGGGGATGAAAAATTCTGGGTACTCAGAGCAATAAACAAGAAACTCCACATTACACACAGAACATAAGATAAAATTGTTCCCCATATGATGTGCATTCAGTCCAGGGTACTAGGTGATTGATTCATAATGATAAATTACTGCATAAGAGACAACCTTTGGAATGCATTCGAGTGATTTTGCAGTTGTGTCCAGAACTGCTTCAAAGCACATAGAGTTATAACAGCATTATACTTTTGGTAAGTATAATTATATTGCAGAAGGCAGTAAGGCACAAGGGAATGCAGCCCATATATCAAAAGAAGGCCTCGTGAAGAAAATTTCCACGTGTTTCAAAAAGATTTTGTGCCATCAAGCCAATGGTCGAAGTGAGTATTACATTCCTTCGACTCCAAATTATACAAGCTAGTGAAGCTACAACTATGTGGACTTTTAAGACTATATAACGGACGCAGTCCCTCCACACTCCACAGCAGAAAAATTGTGTCGATTAGTTCTACAACTATGTGGACTTTTAAGACTATATAACGGACGCAGTCCCTCCACACTCAACAGCAGAAAAATTGTGTCGATTAGTTTCCCGCCGTCGAAAGATCTATTATAACTTGTTATGACCTCTATCAGTCTATCAAACCTTCATCCATCTCACAGGTCAAAGTCCTCAAGAATTCAGTAACAACTTTTAACCTCTAATCACATAGTTTTCATGATATCATTGCAACAATCCATGTTAGTAGGAAAATGAGCTAGAAAGAGAGATAAATAGTGACTAAAAGTTTAGCGTTCATCACATATCAAAAGAAAAATTCTAACGTTTTAGTCTTTCAAATAAATTAGAAAAACTCATTGATTTATAGTAATTAGCGGCAAAAAGGTTGAAACTTTTTCCACAAACATGCATTATTTTTAAGTTCTCGTTTCGCTCTTTTTGGGACGGAGGTACTAGTATGTTTATAAACACACAACTAGATGTGTATATATATAGATATGAAATTAAACATAAGTACATATCCTAATTTTAAAACACTCCACAAGTTGCATGTATGATGTATATAGTGAACACGCAGGTCTACAAGGTGGGGTTCAAATTACTTGCCTGAGACTACGAATGAGGTCAATAACATATATGTTTGAGCGCGCACACACATATGAAAATGTTCATAAGCATATAAGGTGGCTGCTAATACATTTTTGTCAAGAAAAATTCAAACTTTTTTAGGTAAATTAGAACTCACTGATATCTAGTAATTGTCGGCAATTGATATCTAGAAATTAAGCAAAAAGGTTGAATCTTTTTCAACAAACATGCATTATAATTTAAGTTCAGTTTCACACTTTTTGGACGGAGGTACTAGTATGGTTTTACACACAAAGATGTGTCTATATATACATATGAAAACATACACATGTATATAAAGGGGGTTTCAAATTACTTTTCTACGATACACGATACATATCCTAATTTGAAAAAACTCCACAAGTTGTGTGTGTATGTACTATACATATGAATATATACGTAAGTCTACAAGGTGGTGTTCAAATTACTTGCCTGAGATTATGAATGAGCTCAATACTGTATATTTTCCAACACACAGACACAAAAAAAAAAAAAAAAAAATACATATGAAAATGTCCATAAGTAAATAAGGTGGGGTAGAAATTACTTGCCGAGACTACGAATGAGATCAATGACATGGTTCCAAATAGAAAATCGAAATTGTTTGGGACTCAAAACCCTAAATTTAGGGCATTCCAAGAGCAATGGCGTGGTTACTGAAGACTGTAAAGTTCCGATCTTGCAGAAAATTTCCTTCAATCTAGCAGAGGTTACTGAAGTATCGATGTTCTTGACAAAAAGCTTTACATTGCTTGGTGTTCTAGTTGGAGGGTCTATCTGATGAACCACCTGGGCAGGTGGATCACAACTCCCTATCAGTCCATCCGAACTTAATTTTTATCCTAATTTCTGGTTCCATTTATTGCTAAATGAATGAGGTACATCGACAAGAATCCCTTCTGATTCGGAAGCAAACCTAACAGTGCCATTTTTGTTTCCCAAAATTCTGTTTTCATGTTCCTCAATCTTGGAACAGTTGTGATGAGAACTTCTCATTAATTCTTAGATTTGAGGCATGATTAGACTTCAACCCTTCACCTTCTTCTTGTCTGTGAATTCTTGTAGCTGGTTCACTTTCACAGGCAATTGATCGAACAGTTGGTCTACCTTCCCCATTCTCCATTTCCAAAGTAATCTTCTTTGTGGTAGTTACTAATGGTGCATTAGTTGAATTACTGGGGTCTTGATTGCTAAAGGGCAATGACATACCTGAATTCCTCGATCTCCTTGCAAATTCGATAGCCATTTCTTGTAATTTGGCTAGACCCATTGCTTGACCCATGATGGAAGGATGAAAAAGTAGAACACCTTCTTGAGTTTCCTCTTTGAGTCCCCTTTTGAAGCAATTCAACAAATTTTCTTCCAGTTACCAATGGGTTCTATCAGTCAGTTCTTTCAAGTTGACGCAATAATCTTGGACGGCGGTGGTCGTCGTCAACGTCGCCAGTGGTGGCGGTCTTCGTCGTCTTCTTCTCACACCCTCTGTGTTCACTGTATCCAACGAGATAGGAACGAGGTGAAAGTAAAATGTGGAATTTGGGGGTTATTTTATTTTCCACGTCCCTAAAACGACGTCGGTTGATAATAACATCTTAGTTGAATACTACAAGGACGATTTCTACTTATATCGATCATTATTTAATGATCTGAGACATTCTTTTTATAGCAATTATTATAACGCAAATGATGTATGAATATCTCGTAAATAAAATATATTTTAGTAATTAATCGAAGTGAATTTCTATTTCTTAAAATAGATTTAGATACATTGAATCATATCCCCTTCCATATCAACAACTCTTAGGGGACTTTAAGTACGTTTTCTATCTATCTCATTGATATTTTAATGATTTGAGACATTCATATTGTAGAACGCAAAAAAATACAAATCATGTAAAAATTTCATATTAATTGAAAATGGATTGGTACTTGATCTTAATGAATTTATGTTCGTTAACATAGGTTTGGATGTACCGAATCAAAACCATTATAACCGGTTTCAACGTACTAATGCCTTTCCTGTCCGGTTTGACAGTTTGACATTGGTGGAACTGAACAGGTTATCCAGCGCGCCAAACATGACCGTCTCCGCCGCCGCCATCGACGGTTGCGGCGGAATGCAGTGCATCGCCGCTACCCGAGGAAACGGAATTGGTCTACTCATTAAGGACAGACTTACACGCTTCACTCGCCTATGGCTATTTTTTGTCCATTTCTTCTGCGTCTGTTGATGATGCTGAAGCGGATTTCACATCAACGGGTACTGGTAGATTTCCACTGGCCTCCTCACCCAGCCCAGACCGCTCAAGTATCTTCCCTTGGAACTCCCGTGACGACTCGTCAAAATCGCCAGTAAGCTTCGAATGCTCCATGAACCGTTTATACGGGTCTGGGTCGGCACCGTTGCGATTATATGCAAATTCGTTGATTTTGGATTTGAGAAGAAAATTGAAGAAGATGGAAGGCTTCTCCCTGAGTAATTGCGATCTTAATTCTTTGAGTCACTCCTTTATGGAAGGCTACTTGGATGATAACAAATGCAAGTGAAATAGACAACGATAAAAGCCAGAAAGTGAAAACAAAGATATATATCAAAATCGAAACAGGCTTACAGATCGGTGCAAGAGAGAGAGAGAGAGAGAGATGCCTGGTCGGAGCAGCAGCGCCGGCGAGTGGTCGGAGAAGAAGCCCCTCATTGCTCAACCCACCCCATTAACCAAGTGAGCTTTAAATGCGTGACCGTCGACGTCGGTTCGAAGGACCTCGCGTGTCCGAAGTGCGACAGTTAAACCCGGTTGACGCCGTTTTGAAAAATGAAATTGACGACAATTAAATTATTGATTTTCAATTTTTCAAAAATAGAGAAAGTTATGTGATGAGGACAACAAGAAGTAATAATTAAAATGCTCGATGAGGGAATTTGATAATTGCAACGATCATAATCAAAGGGCAGCATGAGTCGTTCAAAGATTAGTCGTTCAAGAGTCATCCATAATAGTTAGTAGTTCAAAGGTTATCCATGATAGTTGGAAGGTCGGGGGTCATTATGAATCTAGTATTTGTATTAATATTCATCCAGATACATTAAACACGTTATGTTACTTCATTGCATGTAGTCTTGGTTAGATTCTATGTACGTATTAATATCTAGTTTTATTTAATGTATTCATTGACTAGGTTCATGTCATTTAGACTTCTATGAATTCGAAAGGCCATTGTTTAGCCTAGAAAGATGGATGAAATCTTTCATAATAGTGAGTAAATGAATTGAGTTTACAAAGCTAAGGCCTTTGTGAGTAGAATTTAGGCTGCTGTCAGAAACTGCATTACCCTTGCGAGGGTGAAGCTCTCTCTCTCTCTCTCTCTCTCTCTCTCTCTCTCTCTCTCTCTCTCCATCTTCTTCTAATTCTTCTTTCTCTTCTTCTTTGTGCACTTACCCCTATTACTATTCTTATTTTTCACCAAAAACCACCATGATTCATATTGTATGCAGTAATAGTTGGCGTTCAAAAAACCGTCCTACATCATTATTAAGCGGTAATTCTCCATCCCGATTTGGTCTCCTATCCTCAACTCGTAACCAAGAGTCACTTCTTCCACCACAATATCAAGGTAATAGACTACTATTTTTGTACATCTTTCTCAAAACGAATTATAGTGCAGAGGCGCACTACAGCACCCCCGACTCCTATGATATCATTGAAATTTTCTATCATGTAATTACAATCCACTGTAACTCGTTTCATCAATGAGGCCCCGAGGAAGCCAAAATATTCAACAAATCTCAGGCATGCAATTACCAGACATCATAGTTAAGCATATCATTCAACTCAATTCTGGCTAATCTCTCATTTATCAAACTCAAATGAATTAATAAAAGTTGCCCATTGTATTCTACCAAAAGTTGGTCCCCATCATCACTACCAACCACAGGTTAGAGAACACATTAGTTACTCTTGGAAACCAACTTTCTTTTGAGAAATTCCAAACATAGCATGACTCCCCCCCGGTGCCCGAATAACTCCTGCCATTGCTAATAAGAAGTCCTAAGCAAAGTCTGCCGGAGGACATCTTTTTCATCTAAATTCGCCTGGTAACACAAACTTGACCTCCTTCAATTTGAGAAAAATTGGTACACGACGAAGTGAACATATTGCTCTAAATCTCACTATCTTTTAAGAAGGCTATATGACGGCAAATCTTCAAGCCGTTTTATGCCATCCTGCAGAAGCTCCGTTTCCAGCTGACGTCGAGTAGCTTTCATCACCGCCTACAAGAAAATATGAGAGAATGGAGGTGAGATGAAAATAACACATCATCAAAATAAGGCTGAGACAAGCCAAGGGGGGACTGGACAGATGAGAACTAACGAGTAGGATTTTTCACTCTGAGGTATTTGTCCCTATCTGTATCATAGGCATTCTGGTAACTGGCTCTTTCAAAAGCATTAAGCGACATGCATTTCTATACAGATACTCTTCCAGCAAAAAGGTGTATCACAAGTGCGAAATTAACCAACAATGGAACGTTCTATGATATGTCCCACTTGTAACGTGCAAATCTCAATACAAATCCTAGCCTGTTAGGTATTATGAGGTAAATGCGGATCAAATCGTACACAAAATGCTTTGGCATTCTTCTGAGCACAGGTCAAAGCTTGATGTGCAAAGCTGAACACATCACCAATTGTGCCTCAAATCACGTGAATTTGTTCGGGGAGACTCTGAGCACAGGACCATTATGTGGCTCCTAATGCAAGTAATTGTATAGCATGCATGCTAAATGCCAAAAAATTCTATGAATGCAGGGATAGACGGAAGAATTCAAATGCAGTAGCTTTTTCCTTATCCCTACTGCTACATTTCTAATAAAAATCGACTCATACATTGAAGTCCATATACGACGCATGCATGGCAAGCCATTGATGATCCATCAACTTGAACGTTATACAATAGAGAAGGTCGAATACTGATTCATCTTCTGCACAAGAGGGAAGAGGGGGGATTTAATTAGAACCAGAAAGGGCCAACAAAAAAGAACCATTTTTTGGCATAAAACAGATCGCTCCTTAAATGAAATTCATTCAGCGCCATATATTTGCATTCAGGGTACAAATTTGGAACCACCTTGATAAGCAGATGCTCCACACTGGCAGCAATATTTGTTTTTTTCTCAATTTTCCCTTTTTCTTTACAATAACAATTCAACGAATAGAAACCATTTTGTAATCAGGACTTGGCCTACCTGCAAGAAACTTCAAAAAAGTTGCTCCTAGCAATGACCGTGGTTTTACTGCAGAGTTGAAAAACAGAATTAGCATATGAATTGCATTAAAGCGAATCAGTTACCTAGTAGAATATTTGACAGATATCTATAAAATTGTTAACTATGTTGAAGTTGGAGCCTTCAATTCCCCCACTTTGATCATCTTATGATTTAAGACCAATGTTATTTAAGACTTGAGAGGGACGAGAAACCATAATTTGCCTGTGCCATGAAGGAGGAGTCATACTATCAACTTTCTCTTCTAGCCCCCTCTTTCGATGGTGTTTTCATCCTCAACATGATTAAATTTTACAACATATATATCCTTCATTTTTTCTAATCCAAAGGTAGCCTTACTTCAAGGCAACACCGTACATATAAATGCAACAAAAGTATGCACTGCACTGTTTCAATTAAATTTAAATAAACACCTTCAAACTTATATTATGCCATTAAATCTCTCCCAAACTCGAATGAGCTGCTGTCTCAAAAAAACACCAAAGGGGCAACAACTAGGAGCAATAAAGCAAACCATAATTCACAGCAGTTTGTAAAGAGTGTAGGAAAAAGCATTACCCGTGATTTCATCCACCATTATATCAAAGCATCTTATGTTGTCTAGTTAAAAACTAAAAAATATTATTAGTTAAAAACCTGCTTCAAGATCAAGCATCTGAATAAGCATGAATGTGATGTTCACACCAGCGACAGCAAACGGATATTCCCACATGGCCCTGTCACCATCCTGCTTTAGGAGAAGATCCCGAAATGACTTCTGCAGAAATTATGTGACAAGACATGTTACATTGTAACACGAATTCCAAAAAGGGAGAGAATAAAATAGAACAAGGCCAGGTTTAGACTATGCAGTGGTATGCTTGATTAAAACTTCACAATTAATGCTAGATATGAAGCCTAATATGCTTCACTTTGTAGTTAGAAAAGTCATTCAACTAAGCAGCACTGGATAAAGAGAAGTCCATCATTTCTGTCTCAGCATGAGGAAACTCAAAGCAAAAGACACATCTCCGACGGATGCTTAGCAAACCATAATATAGAGCAACACTTAAAAGAAATGGGAAGAGAGAGAGTGATGAAGAATATTAAGTGGATTACTGGGCATACCGGGAAATTCCTACCAAAGTACAACAAGTTCTCCAGCGATATAAAACCACCACCCCTACAAGAGAAATCCTATGTCAAAAACAGCCAGAGAGAGAGAGAGAGAGTCTACACGTAAGAAACGTACGAACGATAAGTACAACAGACAGCAAGCTCAAAAAAGCCATGAGTAAAAAAAAGGAAATACTGCTGTACCTGAAGTCTGTGGATGGATCTTTTCCTTGCCAACCCATTTCCTTCCACTGTTCAGATACCAAACCACAGAGTTCTTCTCCGGGAAAAGCAGCATCCCACAATGCCCTCAAAGCTTCCTACAACCGCATAACAGCAGTAAAAACTCAACATAGATTGTCACTCTTTGAGTTCCAAGAAAAACAACTGAACTCGCTACATTGACTGACCTCCCAAAACAATGAAAAACATGAAAGCATGCATATAAATTAGTCATTTCAGAAAAAGTCACTGAATCTTGAGGAAGAAGAGCACCTGATGTTCTGGACTTGAACTATCATAGACAACATCTATACGGTTCTGTAGCCTTTGCAAGCATTCCTCCTAACAACATCAAAATGAGGCAGTAGTGGGTTATCCTTCAGTCATTAAAATTGGACCATAAAAGGGTTGGGAAAGAAATGCAAGACAGAGAGAGGATCACGATTGCTAAATCAAGCATAGGGACAATATTTCTATATTTCATGCACGGTGTCCCATTCTTAGTGATTCTGATTGGTTCTTAATATTGCCTTCGTAATTCATTCATAAAAAAATATGTGGGCAACTTTGAATATGAGTTTTGACTTTTGCGAGGAAACAATAAATCATTCCAGCAATGTTACATCTACTACAGATCTGATTTGGCAAACATCTGCCATCTGATTGTTCGACTGATCCGTTTTCATTCTATTACTGGCCAATCATTAAACTATCACGTCTTTAACATCTAAAATTCACTTAACTCTACCATTTGCGGTTCTTCCTTAATTGGTTTTTTGTACTTACACTGTCTGTTCTTCAGTCAGTATACAGTTCATGCTTCCAGTGATTCATTAACTTTCTTGATGTTTAAAATCTTCAACCTTTTGGCCACAATTTTTTTTTGGAGTATAGAATTGGAGAGAAAATGTGGATAAGAACTAATGCAAGATGAACATTTCTTTACACCGTGGGACACCACATGGTGATAAGAGATGGCCAGATGGATTTGTTATAGAGTATAGACCATGAGATCTTGTCCCAAGTCTGTATAGTAGCTGATTAAGAACAAGATTATATTTTCAGGGTTATGTTGGCGGTTCGGTGGAATAGGAAAACAATTCGCACAGGGGACTATTTATCTGTGGGCAGGCAGAATTGGATACATTACCCCATTATTTCGTGGGATTAATAGCCCATCCCGACTATTAATACCCCCACGAGACAAACCAACTTTGGGAACAAGAGACAAAAACCAATCCAGCCCCTTGAATGTTTATTACCTGGACAGGGGTCAAATCAAATGATGGACGAGCATCGTCGCCCTCTCTACTTTGGACACAAACACAAGAAAGACCTTTGCCAAGCCATGCTGCTGATCCTGCTACAACCTCAGCTGTAATAAAACAAAACCATTGCCACATGAAATAAAGTCACGCCTTCAAATAACTGCATGTATAACAAGGGAGATAGTATTAACCAGGTCATCTTTGTCCAAAGGTTCCTGATCAATTATGTAACTGGGGTACATACAAGTATAAACAACCATACATAAGGTTCAGAAACTGTGATCAGAATGAACCCTAGGTTTGACTGTCGGACTGTCATTCGTTACACATATGACATAAAAAAGAGCTAAAAGAGGAAATAGGTTAAGAAAAATCAAAACTCTATTTACGTTCTATGAGATAAGCAAATGATGAGTATACAAAATATATTATCCACTACTTACGTGAGTTCATTTCTAACTCTAAATTCTTATACTATTAGCATTTAGCACGTAAACAAGGCAAAGTCAAACACAAAGCACTACTAAAACAGATTTTTTGTGCCACTGCCCAAACTATCCCGACAGAATGGAGCAATAGAGATCAAAGTCAAAAAAGGGGAGGCCCAATTACACGATATGCTGAACAAACAAAACCAGCTTAAAGCATCACAGGTTAATTCCCCAACATTCAACACAAAAGAGTTAAGCTGTTTGAACAATTATTCTAATCCACATATGTACTTTATACGAATCAAAAAACAAGAAGACAGAATTCGAGGAGACAAAAAAAGTAGCTGCAACCAGCTTACTCACCACAGAAGTCAATGCAAGTAGTCATGAATCTTAATATGACCTAATTTTCAATCCACAGATCCGAACTTCTACATACCACTCCTGACAAGCACGTAGACGAAAACGAAGAAATAATAAACACAGACAGACAGAGAGTTGCCAAATTACGTATAAGAAAAAAAAGGAGTTCACGTAGCATACCAGAAGAAGTTGAATGGCCTCGGTTAATATCTTGCGAAATCCTCCTAACAGCCACAAATGATCCACCTCGATCGTCCATCTATGCCCCACGGAAATCTAAACAGCCATTGACAGAAACTAACACAACCTCGCTCCGATTAAAAAATGCAGACAACGGTCAAATGAATCCAATTATTGTGCTCCTCGGAACCGAATATGGCCAAAATGAATCCAATTATTGTGCTTCTTGGAACCGAATGTAACAGGAATGAATCGAAAGAATGAAGAAATGGATCAAAAGTAGGGCTAGAAAGGCGGTGTCCTGAAAAGAAATACAGTAGGAGTTCTTGAAACGGAAGAACCTGTTCTTGAAGAGAACGTGCGGTTTCTTAGCAGAGGGAAAAAGGTAGGGTTTCGAGATCTGCTACAATATCAACGCCGCCGCCGCGGCTGGATTCTCTCTCTCCTTGCGTGTGCGTGTGTGAATTTCTCTTTCTCAAATTTTTGTAATCTGTTGGATTTTCTTCTTCTGTGGGAGTGGAATATATATATATGTTCGTTGGAGTGTTTTGTTTGGACGGGGAGGGATAAATAAGAGGGGAGAGGGAGAGGGAGAGGGAGAGGGAGAGGGGGATTTATTTTTCGAAAATGTTAGGATGTATCAAAAAAAAATCCCATATTGGTTCAGAAAATAGAAATTAATAATCCAGATTCATTGATAAAACAATTTAGGAAAAATTTTCATATATTCTACTACTATTGTTTTTTTTTATTCGAATTGGATTTTGGGAGATTAGGAATTTCTGTTAATTTCTGTTAAAAATTTCTGTTAAATAATTAACAGAAATTTGAAATGTATTTTTATTAGTTTTCCTTAATGAGTGAAAAGTTTTACAATCTAGATTTGATTGCTTTGAGTTTGTAATTAAACGCATGCACAAATAAAGCCCCTTTATTAGGGCTGTAAAAAAAAACCCGCGAACCGTGAATCCGAACCGAACCGTAGGTTTTGGATTGGGTCCGTGGATTAATGGTCCGGACATGGATTGAAAAATTAGAAAACCGTGCTTCGCGGTTCGGTCCATGGATTTTCATAAAAGAACCGTGGATAGACCAAACCGGACCGTGAGAATTTAATCAATAAAAAAATATATATTTATATATATAATATTGGGATAAGAATTATAATTAAACATATTATTCTTAATTTTATATCCTAAATAGGTGAATGTGGTATAACTGAAAAGTAAAGGTGCAGACTGTAATTAACAATTGTCATTTTGTTTGCATGTATATTAGCTACTCCCGGACTCGGGACTGGTTGTGGTGAAAACTTTTGTTTACTCGCTTTATATTATGTTGTTTCTGCATCTTTTTACTACTGCTAGTGTTTACTCTTTTGAATGTGAATCTCTTTGAATCATTTTGAAGCAATGTTGTTGGTGACTTGGTGTTGTTTATTAAAACTTAAAAGCTACTGATGAATTTGTTCCAAAAGTTACATTGAGAATGTGAATGTGGAATATATATTTTTATTTTGTGAAATGTTATAATCCGTGGATAAACCGTGAACCGAACCGTGATTTATTTTATTGTTTCGGAACCGGATCGTAGACTTTTGATTTGGACACGGATTGTCTTACATTGGACCGTAGACTTTTGGTTCGGTCCTCGGATTCATACCAATCCACACCAAACCGGACCGTTGACACCCCTACCCTTTATAGTTCTCTTGAAGAGGAGAACTATTAGTCCTTTCAAAAATTATCATCTTCTATAATTATCTTAGCCATTTGGGAGACCTTTCGGGGGCGCACTTTGATTATTGAGATTGTTTATTTTCTAAACTTCGTCAAGATCACCAGCAAATCCAAAAACATGTATCTCAGAGCTCCGATTCTAGAATTAGTCGAGTGATCGTGATCGGCGGATGAATACTACCGCTCATCTAAGTCTCGTTCTTAAAAATAAATTAGGAGAGTAATAACTTGATTTAAAAAAACATAACTAAACCACTTCAGAACTTTTATTATAAAACTTAAGTAAATTTTTACAAAACTGTGCTTCTTTTAATAATTTTTACACAAAAACACCATCATATATGTCCCAGGGCCGCAAAGGCAGACAAAGTACTCAACAGTTAACAAAACGGTTTAGGGGGTGTTCCGCTAACAAAAAAAACTATTTTTTTTAAAAACTGAGACAGATAATTCTTTCACAATATGATAGACGCACAATATCTCAAGATATAAGCGCCTAAGTAGGGCGAATTAGCGCATTAGAGGCGCGATTTATTCCATTTTCCACTTGATGCGGTGTTGTCTTGTGTTTTGGTATTGTTGTGTTCGTTTTGTAGGAAACGGGCCGGAGGAGCACGTAAAGTGGACACATGACATTGGGCATGCTGGGAACCGGTGGGACCCAAGCAAGGACGAGCAAACAAGCCAAAAGCAATTTTAGAGGCTCGGTATCGATACATGACTTTCTCTGTATCGATACCATGGGCATCATCTGCGAACAGAACGTCTGGGTATCGATACAGGACTTCTCCTGTATCGATACCGAGAGCCCTAAATGGGCCGTTTGACTTTGCCACGTGTTTGGGCTTCGGGAAAGACATAAATACCTAGTTTTGAGGCAGAATTAGGGTTCGAACTTTACTTTGTTTTTCTTCTACTTTTCGCAGCCGCTTTCCTTTTGGAGTTATTACTTTCCGGAGACTTTTGGATTGAAGTTTTAAAGTTTTGATCGCTGATTCTCGCATAGCTTCGGTAACGTTCCTGTTTATTTACTTTAAGCTCAGTTCGCGGGAGTTTGTCCGTGTTCTGAGACTCGAATCTCTGTTTTAACTCGTATTCAAGTTCAATAGCATGTTTAATTTCGGAATTCTCTTAGTTGTTCTGTTCAATATGAGTGAGTAATTTCATAAGTATGGTCGCGGGTGATTAACACGCCGTGGCCGGGGCTGGATTTATCTTTGCTCATATTCTCAAAATCAATAATGAAAAAGCAATTTTAGGTTATTAAAGAGCTTCCGTCGGGCGAATCCGAGCTTCGTCGGAGCCCATGTAACGCGGGGAATGGGGGACCAAAACCTGTTCTTCGCTGTACATGGGTAATGGCGACCGCGAGGATTCGCATCTTTCGGGGTAACCTTTTCTCTCTAAAATCAACCGTTTTCTCGGAAACAACGAATGGAGCAGGAAATATCCGGACTTGGTCACCGTGTTATGAACCCTACGACCGTACTTCCTTTTTATTAATTTAATCAAAATCAGTTTTTCTCTTAATTTAGTTAATTCACCAATCAAATCACAAAGGGTGGCTACCTAAGAGCCGTGTTTAAACCTAGCAACCCGAGTACTTAGTAAGCACTTTCCACCTTCTCTGTGGATTCGATTCCGGTCTTACCGGGTATTGTGCTACACCGGTCTCCGCCCTACGCTTGGGGCAACTCAGTAATTTAGGTATAGGATTTCGGTCAAGCACAATACATCACATAAAAAACCGTGAAAATCAATTTTTTCAAAAAAATCACCTTAGTGGAACACCCCCTTAGTCAAAATAAGCTAACACCTTTTAATTTATTTTCCCGGCTTCACACTACCTTGAGAGGCGGTGCAGCCTGCAAAACTCTTCGCCGGCGAAAGAATGACCTCGCCAGCAGCACGACCGATTTTTTTTTTTCTTCTGGATTACGACTTTGTACTCATCCAAAGAAAGTAGGCCTTTGACCTTGTTGTCTTATCAAGATTCTATACTTGTTAGGCACTCCCACGGCTACCGGACACCTTTTAGCTTCCAGGGTTGAGTACTCGGGGCTTAGTTGGGCAATTAGTCGGTCTAGTTAGGCTAGTCCGTGAAGAGCTTTCTAGCGCCTAGGCGGCGAGTACTCGGCCTTCCAGACCTTCTTTTAGAACACTGATCTTAATAAATTATTAGATAGATCTATTTTGATCACATAGCTACCGATATATGATTTGCCAATTTTCACAAGATAGACACGCTCCGACCACTAAAATTGCTTGATAAAAAACGTTTGCAGAATCTTTCATCAATATATAAATTGAAAATGATTTTTCAGTGACAGAAACATTTAACACATCGTCTCACCAATAACGGAATTTATTAATAACAACCCTATGATTGTGTAGATTTGGGGATATCTTGAATACATCAGCTGGTATAACTAATTAATGCATTGTTTTTTCACAAATTGACGTGAACTTGTTCGTGAGGAAACTGGCCAAGGCACCTGGTTATGCCACTTGACCAAAAATAAATTTATTTAAAAGGATTTTCTACATCATTCTCTGGCGAACAATTTTCATTTTTTGATCCATTTACGTTCTATGTTTTCTTTTATATCTCGTCAAACCCAAAAAAGTAAAAGATAGTAAGAAAAATTCACTGAGCACAAAAATAATTTAACAGTTGACAATTTGTAGACATTCTAATAAGTGAAAAAAAGCTAAACAAACAATTACCTACAATTCTATCGCAATGAGGGGGACTCTGCTATCCCTTGGGGTCGGCTCTCCTGCAGACCAAATCCAGCGATCCGTTTCGTGCATCAACGACTCAAATCTCACCTCTTCAAAGCGTATCCGAACAGCCTATTGTTTGATGCAATCTGACTCGTTGATGCGCGAAACGGACGTCGCGGATTGGAGTTGGCAGAGTCGGTCGACCCAGTAAACAGCAGCCCCAAGTCCATTATAATAATAAATATATAGCTCATGACTTGCCCGAACTTCTTCCCGTAGTAGTCTAAAATAACGCAAGTTACATCTAAAGGAAATCCTACCAAATGAGTCATGAGGCAAATTAATTGTCTTATTAAAGGAGAAAAACAATTCAAGAAATGCATTAAATCAAGTTCTTTGAACAACTTTGTCAAAAAAAATAAAAATAAATGGCATTAATGTAATAATGAGTGTCAAAAAAAGCGTGATGATTCAAAAGATGTAATAGTTGATGACAAGGGAAATGTTGTAACTAAATGAGAGATTCGGAGAAATAATAGATTAATAAAAATTTCATTAATCATCACCGTGGTTACATTAACATCAAACCATTCTTTCATTTTTGGGGACATCGCATTTAACCAACTGCTATCGCCATTAACTAAGATAATAGACGGTATTCCGCCTTTAATTAATAGGTCTGGCTGAAACTTAATGAAGACGTTGAAATCTCTTTGGCAGCCAACTAGATTCTTCATTAATTCACTTTGGATTGTGGAGTATTTGATGTCATCGATGACGTTGTAGCATGCTTCTTGGTCGTAATCCCTGAAACTTATTCTGCCTGAGAAGTAGTTGTGTCGTCCGAGACTTCTGGCCCAGGCGGTTTTTCCAGTTCTTGATGGTCCTTCGAGGTAGAGGGAGATTGGGCGGATTGGTCGCTGTTCTAGTTCCTGTCAGAGTCAGATAGCATTGGTTCGTTAGTATAAAAATTTGGCATTTCATTTTTGTGTAGCTTTAATCTAATCCAGTCGTCTTCACTGTATAGTGAGATCCGGCAATTTTGACAGAGTTCATATTGTGCGAAATTCGTACTTACGAACAAAATATTTTGTTCAGCCCAATGTTTTAGCTCTTCAGGAAGAAAAGGAAATAAATTAAAAGGACTTGTATATGGGGGCTTTTCTCTTCTGTAATGGTCCCTAGAAAATGTTTTTAACTGGGAATATCTTATAACATAATCTGTGGGACATCTCTCTTTGCAAAGAGAGAAGAATTGCTCTTCTGTTTCTACCTCAACCAAAATACTCCTCCACAGGGCATCTCTATTTTTTGAGGGGCTCCTCTCCTTTGACGAGAATTCTCCATGTTCGATGAAGTCTCCCTCTTTTTGTATGTAGTTTCGACTTGCTGTTGGTGAGTTGAGGGTTTCCACCTTAGGATGGTAGATTCGACCGTTTGTTGCTGTTAGGTCGAAAAACCTAGGGTTTGTTGTTTCAATTTTTTTGGTGCATTGTACCATGGCATGGAGGTGAGGGTTTCTGTCTTGGTGGAGCTCTCGGGCAACAAGTTTGTCCAGTGACAAGTAAAAAATCATTAAAGGAAAATTATATTTGAAAAAGAAGGTATCTCAAGGTGAATCCCATTTCATGAAAACCTTGACATAAAAATCAGAATCTAATGTTTAATTTATGAACAATTAACACTCTTATTTAATGGTGTTAGAGCACTACGTGGTAGTTGCCCGACACCCTTTTTCACCATATATTTCTGTGGGATTCATTCATTTAGTATTTGACCCTACAAAAATGTGCAGTAAACAAGAGTGTTGGGCACTGCATATTCTTCTTCAATTTTTACTCTCTTTATGCTCTATACATGTCGAAAACAAATGGAAAAAGAAAAACAAAACACTAGAGTTGGTAAATCTCCATTTAGAAATACCATAGTCAATTAAGGTTGGTGCCTATGAGTTGTGCAAATCGCACAGAATTTGATGATGATTACAAAAATGGTAGCATAGTTGATAATAAAATAATAATAATGGTTGGAAATCAATGCTTCTATACGTAGAGATGGAGAGCGTACAGATAAAACTGACAGGCTCAGAGACCCATTTTTGAGTTCCCATACAAATTATCTAATTCGTTCATTCATCTTAAAACAATTTTTTAGGTGGCCCCACTAAAAAAATCAGCTTAATCCGACGTTTGTAAGTGATCGATTCAAGAACCCCCATTTCTTTCAAAAAAACAAGGAATGAGGAGTTCTCGGATTAATCATTGACGGACGTCGGATTGAGATAATTTCAAGTGGGTCCTAGAACCCGTAGGTCACATCTGTACGATTTTCTGTTGGAAATACCATTCGAATTCCACTGACAATTTGGTAGTGGTAGACTGGTAGTAGAAGTGGACGGCCAAACAAGGAAGTGGACAATGTTGATGGGAAGTGTTCGTTTAAGTTGGACCCCACACAATATGTACTTTTTCATGGAGTAGGTCGGTTTATGATCAGGATGATGGCCCCACCCACGCATGGATCTGCCCAACAAAAAGTTGATAGCTCGAGTGTTTTTTTTTCCTTTCCAATAACGACTCTGCCTGTGCCCATAAGAAATCGTTGCCACCCACTACCGGCACCACCCATAAAAACGGTTTTTTGATTTTTTCATTTTGTCTTTATTCAAAAAAAATTTGTATTTTTTAGTTTTACGTCAAGTTTTTGTGGTTTATGGATTCCTCTCGACGTGATGAATCCAAAGAGTATAAAATTATGGTCGAAACTAATTTTTTTTTAATAAAACCGAAATTAAACTAGTAAACTGGTTTATTTTCGGCTTTATTCAAAAAAATTAAACTTTTGACCATAATTTTATACTCTTTGGATTTGTCTCGACATATCTATAAACCACGAAAACTTGACGCAAAACCAAAAAGTGCAAAAAAAAAATTTTTGAATAAAGACAAAACAGAAAAAAACCCAAAAACCGTCCCCTAATAGTAATGAAACTCTGGATTTCACTATCCCTCAGTTCCACTTACCGACATTTTTAATATTTTAAATTTATTTTTTATTGTTTGCAAAAAAGTCTCAAAGATAATAAAAAAAATACCGCATATATCATTCTCTAAAGAGTCTTGTTAACCTCTACCCAATAGATAGATCGATAGATATATAAAGACAAATGGGTTCAAATTTCAATATACATTTCACGAATATCATTACACTTTTCTCGTATATCGATACATCTTTTACACATTATCCTTCGTCTATTGAGTGGAGGTTAGCATTTTCTTTCTCTAAATAGGATCACTACCATTTTATTGACGTCCCCTGAGGTTATGCAAGGACCTCTTCAATTTTTTTTTCTGAAATATCGTTAACCTCCATTGATATTAAAACTATTATCAATATTCCCATTTTGTTAACTTTCCATCCAAAAATATTAATTTGCCTTTTAAATGACAAAACTGCCCTCTCTTTTATCACAACTTTAACAATTTTTATCACACTTCCCCATTTTTTCATTAGTAAAATATGTAGTAGTATAAGTTTCTGCATCGCCACCCTCTAATGACATTCCTTTAGTTATTTATTTTAGAAGTCCCATTTTGGATGACTTTTTTTAAAAAATAATCAGTTTTTTTTTTGTCTCATCGAATACTAGCGCATGCCCATTCCGTGCATGTGCCTAAAGGCACGGCTACTACAACAATCAACACACGCAAATCAAATCAATACTTGGCTTGCGTGTAATATCTCAACACATGTCCAATGATTCCAACTCTGTTAGGCAAAAAAATAGTACAGAGAGAGAGAGAGAGAGAGAGAGAGAGAATTCGTGGTAAAGTGTACAAAGAGCATAAGAATATGATAAAAAATAAAAAATAAAAAGGTGTAAGAATATCTCATTGCCCGTGGTTGAAAGCACTTGACTACAAATGACGACTTCACATCTGCTTTTAAGATAAATAAATAAATAAATAAGCATCAAATATTTATTCATTAAATCCTGATAATTGCAATATTATCATCTAGTTGATAAATACAATTTAAATAACTCAAAGGAAGCTTTTCACTACTATTTGATGATGGATCTTGAACTTACCAACTCTGACTGTTCAAAATTTCATTTCGAGCTCAAATCACTAGAAAAAGCCCCGCATATTCTAGTGTGGGAATTAGATGGGCCTATTTTTGTTCTATACCCATAAGCTTGAGGACGCTAGCAAACAAATTGAGCTTCAACACGTTGATAATAAAACAAGCCGAGCTCATTAATATGGGCTCGACTCAAGCTTGAGCTAGACGATTTACAAGCCGAGCTCGTGTAGTAAATTAGCCGAACTCAAAGTCCTTGATAATAAAGGGGCATAATAATTGGATGTTAAAGTGGACTTTGGGCCCCCATCAATCAGAACAACTCTACGCACACAACACTCTCACGTGTGAGTGTGTTTTGTGAGTAGCTTTTTTGCAAAACACATAAATAACGTAGTGGTTATGTAACAGTACTACTAAGTAGTGTGAGGTCACGTGTTCAAATCATTATTGTGATTAGTTGAGATGAGGTTAGAATAAAATAGGCTCTTCTATTGTATTATATGACCCAAAAACTGTGGGTTTATTGATGCTTCTTTCAAGCGTCAAGCGTGGACTATGGCCTCGTTCAATTGTCAAGAAAGTATACAAAATATGGAAAAATCTGTTGTTCTAATTTAATATTTTACAATTTATATTTTATGGAGTAATTCTCAAGTTAAATAATTATGTTGGAGAGATTAATGGAGTTAGTTTTTTCCTTGACCTGGTCTCCTATTTAATCTCCAACAAATCAAATCCCTATCCTATTGCTCCTAATATTTCTCCACTATATAGAGGGAGCCGAATTATCTCTAACAAACTTAAGTTAACCTTATGTGCCTATATATACTAGCCATACTAATACAACTAGATATATCATTTTTATAATCTACTGCCAACAGAATACTAATGTACACGAGAGCCTCTGATTCATATCTTCTTTCTTTACAAATATATAGTTGATCCATTACATATTCACTAGTTTATTTGCTACTACTTTCATACGATTTTGAGTGTCGGGAAACAATTGGTTCGTGAGTTTAATTCGCTGCACAGAAGAAAACTCGAAGGTCATTGTATCTTGGGGAAGGAGCGTCATTCAACCCCGTGCAGAAGGGGGTGTATCTTTCCTAAGGAGAGCGCGATTTCGCGTGCCTCGACCACCCCACAGGCTATTCTAATCCTTACTCTATTTATCTAATTTCCTTAATTTGTTTGATGCATATCATTTTGAATTATTATTCTATCAGAAATTCCTATTCCATTTATTTTCCCCAACAAAATCAACTTCCATAACTTTTGGAGTGTTCAGTTACCAGAAAAATAATAACACTCACAAAATTATTTTTTGCGTTGGGACTCACTTTCCCTCAAAATGCATCCTACAAAAAGGAAGGAATTATGTGTTGTGGGAACGTATGCTCCCGCCAATTACACTTTCCTCGAAACATCTTTTATAAAGTGAACACTCATGGGAAAGTAAATTTTCCTTTTCTTTCACTTCATTTCACTTTTTTCAAAATTAACTTTCTCGCATAACATTCTTGGCAAATGAACGGAACCTATGATTGCGAATTCATAAATTTCAGGGAGGAATTGTATTTATAAATAACTTCAGGGGAGGTCAATGTAGTTCACACATGTTCTTCCGGTTGGCAACATTATCGATTACGGATAAAATCATAAACCGGTTCAGTTCTGTTTCCATTTACGAGGCAAATCCTTGGACCGTTAACCACCGCTGAACACGAATTGGGCTCTTTCTTCTTTTTCAGGCGAGTAAAACCCTAAATTGAAGAAGAACACTCACTCCTCTCTCTCTCTCTCTCTCTCTCTCTCTCTCTCTCTCTGTGTGTATGTATGTATATATCGAGAATGCAGTCGTCGTCACCATGTATAGACGCCTGTAAAACCTTCACGGCCTCACACCAGCACTTCCTGGGGTTTCGTACATCATTATCATCGTCATCATCTCCGACCTTAGTCTCCTTCAGCAAGTCGTACAACTGCGTCTCGTGCAGGTTAATCGAAGGAAAAGGCAGTCAAGGTCGAGAGAGAGTGAAGGGGAGGGGGAAGGACAATGTATGGAGCGTCGATAATGAGATGGCAGAGGCGTCGGAGAAGGAGAGGGAAAGGGATGAGAGAAGGAAGAAGAAGAAAGGGAAAAGGGTGAGGAGTGTGGGGAAGAGGGAAAAGGGCGATGATAAGGTTATGGTGTCTGGTTCGATGTTAATGGAAATTGAGACCGTTCTTCAAACTCAGGTACTACTTTGCTTTTCAGTGGAATTTAATAGGGCCACAAACGAACCGAGCTGTAGAGGATGGGCTCGTTTTCTTAAGAGCTCAAGCTCGGGTTTTAAGCCCATTTAGTAAACTAGCTGAGCACGAGTTAGTGGTAACTCGGCTCCATTATAAAAGCTTTCCATTAAGCGGTGTTAATGGAAATTGAGACCGTTCTTCAAACTAAAGTACTTGCTTTTCAGTAAGAGTCCTGGGGCTGCAAATGCACCAAGGTGTTAGCAAGCAGCTCGAGGCTCGGCTCATAATGGGCTTGGTTAGTTAGTAAACGAGTACGAGTCAAGCTCGAAGCTCTAGTTTTAGGTTCGCTTCGTAAATGAGCTGAGCTCGAGTTAGTTGTAACTCAGCTCGTTCATAAAAGCTTGTGTAGTAAACGAATTGAGCTCTAACGCTTAGATAATAAACGAGCCGAGCTCGTTTATATGGGATCGACTTGAGCTGGAGCTAGGCTAGTTACAAGCCGAGCTTGTGTGATAAATTAGCCGAGCTCATACTCCTTTATAATAAACAGGCAGAGCTTGGGCTCGACCCGAGCTCGAGTTGGACTAGTTTTGAAAGAGCCAAGCTCTTTCACGTCAAAGCTTGGCCGGGCTCGTTTGCAGCCCTAAAACAGATTGTTCAGATAAAGTGAATCTTAGCCGCACTACTCACTTTATGAATCTTGGTCCAGTTCTGGGACCCTTAGAATTACTTGTGTAAAGTTATCTATAGTTGGAAGGCCTATCAATAGTACAGATGGGCTAGTTTACATACTATTTGGTGTTTTCAATTACGTGGTTGGATAAATTTGATTGACATTGGGATATATATTGCATATTTAGGCTTGTAATTGATGATTTTTGGACGTTGTGTTAGTTGAATTTAGGAAGAGACAATGAAAGCCTCTACTAATTATTGGAATTGTGGCCCCTGGAATTTTTTCCCCAAAGTTCATGGTTTTTGGTTTGGGTGAATGGTGAAGCTCTTAATCATTGACTGCTCTGTGAATTTGCACACTCGTGGGTGTGGGTGTATCTGTCTGCAAAAGAAAAAGTATACTGACAAATTGCGAGACCAAAAAAGAGACGATCTTCAGCCGTAAAACCCCTGCAAACACTCCCTACCAAGTCTTCAATATTTGGCTGCTAGTTGGAGTTAGTCTTTTCCCAAGATATAGATGGGAATCCAACATAATTTTGGTAATGAATTTAGAATTTGGACTGGAATTTTATATATATATTCGCTTTGGGAGAATTAGATGTTTTTCTAACTTCTAGGTTTGCCAAAGATGTGGAATTAGGAAAAGTCAAATTTAATCCAGAAGAGAATCATGTATTCCTAGCTTCTACACAGTGTTGTGCATGTGCCTGTTTGGGTGCATCCGTGCATCTGTTTGTGCTATCAGTGATTCTGCTTGATCTGATTGCATTTCTGAGGTCTTCTATTCTAACTGCATATGGTGATTTTTCTTTCAGGAACCGGTTATTCGACCGGCATGGAATACCTTTGCAAGTAGTGTTAGTGGGATATGGAAGGGAGTGGGAGCTGTATTTTCACCCATAACAGCAGAGATGCAGCCAGTTGATATTGGAAATAAAAATGAGAATCTTTATGACTGCTATACCCTTTCTCGCATTGAGGCTGTGCCTTCTCCTTCTGGAGGGCAGACATCTCAGATCCAAAGGAAAATAAATTGGGTGTCAATGAATCCTTATGGTGAAAACAGAATGCTGAATGGAGGGAGCAATAGCCGCAAAGAGAAGCCTGAAGATGGTGATTCGTTACCTACATTTGAGTCTTTCGACTTAACAACTAGTGATGTGATGGAAGAAGATGTAATGGGCATGGAACCTGGTCTCGTTTTCTTTGAGGTTGGACTTACTCCCTTTTTATGCATTTCTCTGGAGTTCTTTTATGGATGAACTAAAAGAAGTTGGTTTATGTTTTGTCAATAATGAGCTATAAATTGCCATACTTGTATCTATCGGTTGTTGGACTCATTATTGTGTAACTATCTCTATCATACAGGGCTCACAATTCTAAAAATGGCTTATTTGTACAATTCCTCTTTTCTCTTTAGTTTGTGAATGTTTAATGCATGATATACTCTTTTTATAGCCGCCTTTCATTTCTCCTGCTCAATATGAGTTTCAGTGCTTCTACTCTTCTACTTAGCGGATGAGCAGCTACGAAAAGGCAAGATTGTTGAAATACATTTGACAGGTTACTGTCAGTTGGAATGTAATCTCAAGATTACAGAAGTAGATGAATTTGCACGTGCAGTGAGTTAATGCAGGAAGGCCCAAATTGTGTTGACGTTATGAACACCTAAAGTTTTTTCCTTCTGATTCTAATAGCTTATGAGGTTCAAACTTTTGATTGTTGGCATCCCAAAAAAATACTTCAGGATGCTTCATGGGCAGAAGAACATCACGATCTGTATCCCCAGATGTTGGTATAGAAATAATTAGCTAATTATTTGTTTGATATCGTTCAGCAAAATCTATATGTGTAGTTATTTCCTACGTCCTCTTAAGATCTCTGCTTTTCAAAATGTTAGCAGACTATCATGGCAGTAAACTAGAACTAGTAATAAGTATTGGAATTAGTAGTGTTTTTTTTATCAAAGAGTCAGAAATATAATCAAGTGATTGATTAGTCCTCATTGGCATTTTTAGTTTGCTTTATTTATCTTGAAGCTGATAATGCATTTGGGTGACTTGCAGGATGGTTCTTATTCCAGAGGTCCAGTTGATGTTCCCATTGCTGAACCTGATGAATCTACTTACTATCTTAGCCCTACTTTCAAATTTGAACAAGTAAGTCAATCATGTTGTTTTTCTTTTTAAAGCTGTCTCCCCTTTACCTGTGATCTTAAGCATTTGTAGTGTAAATAGTATTTTCTGGTAAAGGGTATAAGGCTTGTTAATATTGTTGATTGACTGGCATTAAGGTTTTCTGTGAGTTAATTCAGTAATTTATTGCTGCGCATGACGGAGGTTGTGGCACACTTCATATAAGTATGAATACAAACGTGCTTATCAATATGGAAGTAGACATAATCTAATTAAAAGCTTTTAGTACTCTTGTGTCATGTAAGCCTTGCATTTGTCTTGATGGATGATGAAGTTTGAACTGAACTGAGCCAATTATTAATTAGAATATCAGTGTTATGCCATGCCAAAGTTCTATTATGTATTTAGTACGTGCCACACCCATTGAAGATATGATTTTTCCATTAATGCATGCCGCAAAGGCGTATCTAAGGAGAAAAACTTGTATGCCGAACGGATACCGCCACATGGTACCCGTGGGTGCATCCAAGCCGTCCAAAAATGTTTTGGACGGACCAGATTTAAGGGTGGCATTTTTGTAAATTTTGAGGACAAATTTACTCCAACAAATCTGGGCCGTCCAAAACATGTTTGGACGGCTCAGATGCGTTGATGGTATCACGTGGCAGTACCCATTCGGCATACAAGTTTTTCTCCTGTCTAAGAGGTTTCATAAATGGTCATCAAAAGAGACGCAGGTATTATGGTGAGGATTGATGAGCAAAGAACTAATGCCCCGACCCGACCATTCTGTCCGAAAAATCCAACCAAACCTGAATCTACTTTGTCAATTTCAGAAGCCTATGCGGTTGGCAGCGCTCCAAATAAGAATGTTAAATTTCTCCCCATTCTTTTGCTATGAGAGATTTTAAGAAGAAAGGAAATAAAGTACAAAAAAGGAGGCTATCTGAGTATCTGTGATGTACAAGATAAAGTTGCATGATAAAATGTTTCAATTCTTTTCTCTTTTAATTGGATCTCTGTATGTACAAGATGAAAGAGAGATATTCATTGTTAGCGTTCCTTGCTCAGTGTTTGGTGAAAGGTTGTCATAAAAGACTGCGTATTGTCCATACCATAGAATTCGGTAGTGGGGGTTCAGACATACAGATTATGAGGGCTGCTGTTTATGAAGAACAGTGGGCCAGCCCTGCTAATATTCAGGACCAAAGGTATGATTTTGCTTCTCTCCTATGGCTACTAGCCACTTGGAATGCCTAATGTGCAAATTTCTTTTGCTGTTATTGCATGTAGACACTAGACATGCTGCATGGTCTATTTTCATTTGAATTTGACGCACTGTTCTTCCTGTTTTCCACTACTTGATTAGATGCAATGCGGTTAGGATTGCTTTAATGGCTGGGCTTTTGCTTATATCACATAAGGAAAAAAAAAACAAAAAACAACAATGACCAGTGACCTGGTATCTGTTGTGCAAGTTGATCAATGGGCTCAATCAAACATATTTTCAAGCTGATTTGGTTTCAAAGACCCCATCTCACATATCAACGTAATTATTGTGTATAGAACTGTGATAATTCCTACTCTCTCTCTCTCTCTCTCTCGTCAAAAAGTTTCTCGCTTGTGTTTTAGCTCCCGTTGAGCTCCAAAGATCAGTTACTTAGGGATTGACGTTTTCTAATGGACACACTGTCTGATGAGTTTTAAAAAAGTCATCGGTTTCCTTGGAAGAGTTGGAAGAATGAGTTGACAAAAAATATTCATGAAGTTTGGTATTTTGAGATTCCATTTTTGGTGGTGATCTTTACCTAGGTCAATGATTAGGATCAATTCTTGGCACTGATCACTTTGCCTCTTGCAAGATAGAGCCTGGACACTTTGTCTTCTTCCTTGATTGCTTCTTTCTTCACATTTTCGTATTAGCTGCTCTTCCATTTGATGTTTTTTGAGTTACACCAAATTTTCTCTGGGACCTTCATATGGAATATGTTAAAAGGCCTGAAAAACTTGGGCTACAAGCATGGCGATTGAAGTACTTGCTTCTTCTACTTTTTTGAACGGATTGAAGTACTTGCTTCTTACTGGCTATTTACATGTAAACTTCTACTTATGGGAGTTCTTGCATCCGCTTAGCTCCCTATTAAATTTCACGAGATTGCATGGGTACGGAAACCGTCATCTGTTTTGTATAGGTTATAATATGCCCAAAAGGTTTACAGAACGGTCATGCCTCTGATTTCTATATGCTGTCAACCTTTATGGGTCATTCATCTAAAGATTTCATAAACTTGTGTATCTTTTAATCCTCCTCTCTTACCACATAACAGAAGCTAATTTCTTTACCAATAAATAAATATCATGTTGTTTCCACCGAAACTGCCTAGACATGTCTGTTACCTAGAAAACCAAAATGAAACAGTCGTGGAATCCTGAAGTTTTTTTATTGTTGCATAACGTAACACACACGGATATTACCAAACACTATATACTAAAACAATGAGTTGTTTCGATACCTGTTAGAATTATCCAATAGTAATTTTTGCATACAGAAACTCTTTTCACATTTCCATTTCGGCAGTGCTTTCGAAATGTTTCCAAAGTATTTCTGAAAGATTTCCCTTTCCTAGATTATCAGAACATATTGAATCGAGATTTTGATCCTTGATCTCAACTCTAATCTGATCATTGTCGCAGCGATCTGGAGTTTGATTTGAAGCCATTTTCCCAGAGAAAGAGAACGCAACCATCAGAGCTGACCGGGTCATGGAAGGTGTTTGAGGTGAGCGCTACACCTATCTACGCTGAAGAGTCAATAACAGAGGAAACCAAAGACACCCCATACGTGTACCTTTGCACTGAAACCCTGAAGAAGAGAAGCTTGCCTGAGATTCCCGTCCTCTTTAAAGAGGAAGAGATGCTAGATATGCAAGATGTGACCGTACTTTGGCTGCCTGGTGGGGTCACCGCGTATGTTGACGTGAGCGAGGATGGGATCCTGTGCATTGGAATCGGGTGGTACTCTGACGAAGGGATCAATCTTGTCATGGAGAGAGATTATGGGGTTGATGGAAAACTTCAGGAGGTTCGATCGAAGTCGGAAATAAAGAGAAGGTGGTCAGACCCAGTACCCGTGTAGATTATTTTGTAACCATTTTTCTGGGTATCTGCTAAGTTCTATGATTTTGTAGCAGAAGAGAGGTTAAAGAAGCTGAATGGTAGATGTTACCCTGTCGGATGTTTGTCATAACCGTGAAAAAACATGTTGTTATAATAGCTTAAGCGTCCACTTAAATCATAGGTTTTGAATTGCAATAGAAGATGAGAAACTTGCTCCAATTGTGAGATTTGATTGTGGTTGTTCCACAAAACTTACTTATTGCGCTTTATAGAAAAGTCATTCTCTCGTAATACATCAATCCAATTTCACTCAATATGCCAGTTTCACTAACTTATTCAGTTCAAGTCTTTTGTGGAACGGGACCTAAAGTTGCAACAAGAGCTGATAGTATTTGCTTAAGAGCATCTCCAATGGATTTGTTATTTAGTGTAATAATGGTATGTGCTAACAATTAGCAAATACATCAAGTATTTTAGAAGCTTCAATGAGTGAGTCATTTGGCGTTCTAGAGTGTGCTAATATTAGAGAGTGTTAGAATGTATGCCAAGTTTAGAGAATCACTTAGCATACATCAAGAGTGGGTGATAGGAGAGAGAAAGGGGGAGAGAAAAGATTGGAACAATCATAAAAGGCCTTGTTCGTTTGGTAGTTTTAGTTTAGTTTTGATGATTTAAGAAGATGTAATGAGTGGAGAGAGATAGAGAAAGAAATGAGGGTAATGATGATGTCATCAAAACTAAAACTAAAACTAAACCTTCAAAACGAACACAACCTTTGTAATCATTATATTTATAGGTAGTGATTTTGGCACTCCCCTTTTGGAGTGCAAATAGTAATTTGGGGAGTGCCAAAATTTATTTCCTTTATATATTTTAATACTATATTTAGCCCCATTATATTTTTTTTGGGTAAAAGCACCATTATATTACTCATTCAATTTCTAAACTAACACACGCATAACATACACAAATGGGTTTTCATGTTTAATACTGTAGTAGTCTAATTTATAGGATAATACACCACTTACCACACTTTTATCGAGAGCGCATTAAAAAGGAGACGGGGTTGCTGCTGTGCAACTGCTGCACAGCTGCAACCCCAAATCCCATTAAAAATGCTCTCAAAACGATTAAACCGCACTATGTTTTTCCGAATAGGTCAACCTTTCGAACTACGGCTGAATTCATGGGCAAACAAGTGACACAGGCTGAAATGCTAATTTTCCTCTTCAGATCTCCGAATTTAGCGTAATCAGTGCCAGATCTATAAGTCAACATCCTTGCAAAATGAAAACAATACAATTCATGTCTATTTTATTATGAAATCACAGTACCACAAAATGGAAGCAATACTAATAATTATGTCTATTTAAGCTACATCTCATTACAAGCAACCACAAATTCTGCAGAAAATCATAATATTCAACGTAAAAGCTATGTCTCATGCCAAAGGGAAAAACAAAATACATAAAGGAACAATACAAGCACTGCCTCTTCTCTAGCCCATAAATCCAACCAGGGCAACCACCAACAGTGAAGACTTAACCAACAGACCAAAGTTTCCTGCGGGAGCAGCCGAGTGCGCCCGTGGGGGTGGCGGCGGAGGTGGCGGGGAGCCATTAGGGGTGGAACCGTTGGATGCTGCCACGGTGACGGATAGTTTCATGCCGCTTTGGCAGTGGCCGGGGGTGCCGCATATGAAGTACATCGGGCCGTTGGAGGTGAGGGAGATGACGGTGTTACCGCCGGTGTAGGAATTTTGAGGGCTGTTGATGTTGCAATTTGTGTAGTCACTTTGGCTTACTACGTCCACGCTGTGGCTATTACCGTATGTGAACACTAGTTTATAATCAACATACAAAAAAAATTAAAAGTTAGTAATTTAACTTTGAATTTAAACTTATTTAATTAAAGTTTCTAATTAATTAAATGACTTCCCACGTGATTGTGCACAACAAGTGTTGTGCAAAATCCGGGCCGTCTTGGTAGGTTTTTTTCGGCGTTGATGAGAATCCCATTGAAGACAGTCAACTTTCTTAAAATTTTGAGATTTGATGGAACAAAATCTTTTTGGTTTGACTTTTGGTAATTACTTTTTCAATAGATGCTTGTATGGTCAGGCTCAAATTCGGATTAAATTCTTCTTAGCCCCAAAGTAGCAAAATCATGATTTGGATCACAAGTGTTTAGCCTTCAATATATACAACTAACTCCCAAATACAAACTTGCACACGTACCACCAACGACGGAGCCAACCTGATAAATAGTGGCGACCGTCACTGCTACAATGTTAAAAATGTTATTATCATTATTATTATTATTTGGAATATTATTTTGTTATGTAGTATTTCTTTAGTTCTTTAACCTTTCTATTTAAATGGGAGTCTTTAGTTAATTTCTATTTAAATGGGAGTCATAAATGTGAGTAGCCCATATTCAAATTACATTTCCCAAACGAAATATAATAAAACATGAGTGTCTAAATTAAAGAAGGCAACTAAAACATGAGTGTCTAAATATAGTACAAAACATGAGTACGTGCAGGAACATTTCAACGTATCGATGCTATTATTCCTTGAGAAAAAAAAAAAAAGACTCACAGAGTGTGTCACCAGGGACGTATGTTTGACCGGCAGCCCAAGATGAGTAATCCACCCCTTGGTTCCAGCCGGAGGATCCCCCGACGACGTGTTGCGTTGCCAAGGCCGTCGGAGCAGCCACCGAGAGAATAACCAAAACAAATATTGCCATAGCCATATCTATATATATATATGGATTTCTTTCCCCCACAAATGAATGAGTAATCGAAAAGAGAGGAAGCTAGAGAGGAAATTAGGCACAAAAGTGGGGAATGGTGTTCTCAAAGGGTGTTTGTTATTGTTATATAGGCATGCAGCTGCTGACCTGAATTAGGCACAAGAGTGCAATGTGTGTCTTAGTTGCTTCTCAAACTCACATTTGTTTAATGTTCTATATAGATAGGCACAGGTCTAGAAGAAAGCATTGACCTTATTTATTCAAAGGTGTTATATATGCAGAAAATGGACGTGCTCCGTTATAGACACAAATTTTGAAACGTTAAACATCCGTAAATTTATGAAAATGAGAGAGACAAAAGTAGAAACTTGTCACGAAAGAGATTATTTAGTGCTCTTGGGATACTACCACGTGGTGCCCGGGCTTCATCACTCTCAATCGTTGGTATGGTGTTTATGCACTACTTATCTTTTGTCTATCAGAAACAGAGAAAACTTTAAATGACAACACTTGAAATTGAATATTGCATGTGCTATTAGAATATTAACAAACACATAACGTGCAAAGATAATCAAGAATGTTAAGTATATTCGCGGCTCATACCAGTTTTTACTATCTATCGAATAAAGAAAGAGTACAAGTTACATCGGTTACTGCATATAACAAGTAGTATTTATGACCTCGGGTTTGAGATAAAAGAAAGAGTGCATAAAAGTTGCAAATATTCTAAGAAGTAGTTGTGACATGGACTAGCTGCAGCCCTGAATTAACTAATGTAATGTTGATTTCAAAAGGCAAGAAGTTACTTCTGAAACTTGTCTATGTCTTACAGTTAGTTCTGCCTGAAGTAAATACTATAATAGCAGTTGCCTCATTTCGCAATCTATACCTAATCCATTGGACTTTTGCTCAAAGCTTATGGCAGGGGTCTGTATAAAAAATGGTCAAACATAGCTAAAACAAATGGGTCTTGCTAATGGGGGCCATAGTGCACCCGTTAAGGGTACAAAAAGTACACTTTGTAGGTCCCACATGTACAAAAAAATACACTTGTACGTTAAAGTACACTTTTAAATTGTATTTTTTTGTACTCTTAAAGGGTGCACTATGGCACCCATTAGCATTTCCCAAAACGACAAATTACTAAAATGGCTTCAAAAGTTACTAAAATGGCTCCACCAAACTTGTTTTCTCTTGTAGCTTTGTATGCCATATGTTAGTTCTATACACAGGGAAATTCAACAAGAAAAAAAGCTAGGTGAGTCAATGAATCTATTCTCTTATCTATAAAGGGAGAGCACACATTTGTACTACACGTAAACCGCCCTTTAACTGTCATAGTATTTACTTTGCAACATGTATTTCCCTCCAACTAAATGCCCTTTTTAACTGTCATGGCGCAGCCGCTTCGGTATTTTTCCGACGATCGGAGACGTTTACTGCGTAGAGCTCGTCGAGTAGTACAAGTGTGTCAAAAATCAACTCGATCAGATATCTTTAAGTGCCTCATCGGAACACAATTAACTTGAAAAAGTGGTTTTGATCCAGTGTTTGTGTCCATTTGTGTTCCATTTCTTTTCAAGGTAATTGTGTTTCGATGACGCACTTAAAAAACATCTGATCAAGTTGATTTTTGGTATACTTGTAGTAGTCAACGAGATCTAAGCGGTGAACGTTTCTGGTCGTCGGAAAAAGGCCGGCGCAGCCACGCCATGGCTGCACACACGCAGGGGTGGACCTAGGGGTGCAACTATTAGGGCTGTAAATGAACTGGGCCGCTCGCGAACAATTCGAGGCTCGGTTCGGTAAGAGCTCGTTCGAGTTCGATTCGTCTACTAAACGAATTGAACTTGAACCTCAATATTAGGCTCGTTTCATAAATGAGCCGAACTTGAACCCAAGTGGATTCGGTTCGGTTAGGCTCGCGAACCTGAGGTCAAAATGTAATTAATAATACTTTAGGGGTCTACGTATAAATATTTTATAATTGAGAAACTTTTATGCAATTTGTTCTTCTTTTATCCCTAACTAGAGTACTCTATTTAGTTCTCAATATATTTTTTATCGTGTTCTTTTTCTTTTGATTTCTTGATTATTGTGGTAGATTTGTTTATTTTTGTTTGATTTCTTGATTATTGTGGTAGATTTACATGTAACATTGTTTTGAAGCATATCTATTTCCCCTCTCAGTTTGTGTTCTAAATTGCTAACGAGCCCTACCGAGCTTGATTCGAGCCTAAATTCGGCTCGGTTCGGCTCGTTTGAGTTTAACGGGCCCTACCGAGCCGAGCCCAAGCTTTGAAATTTTTTCACGAGCCGAACTCGAGCCCACTTATCTAGGCTCGAATCGAACCTGAGCCGAACTCGAGCCTGACTCGTACCTTAACGAACTGATCCCGAACCTCATAGGGTTCAGCTCGTTTACAGCCCTAGGTGCAAGTGAGGGCCCGGAACCCTGCACACCTCCTTAATTATATTATATTTAAATTTTTCTTTGTAAAAATTATGGAGAAATGTCCTTTCAAAATTGTGTGATAAGATGATATATATTTTATTGTCAATTTACGAATACACATGATTTAGTTTCCTCGCATTAAGAATCTTGCGTCCCCACTGAGCACACTCATTTAGTGTGCATAACTGCTAGTTTTTTTTTATAACCGGATGTCCAGACCAGTTTATGCGCACCTCGACTAATTCTGGAGTCCTGAAGGTAATGACTAAGCATAACTGCTAGGGAAATCGAACTTGAAACCTTAGATGGGAGCAAATCCCTAAGTTCCAAATCAAGACCACTTTGTTAACCCTTGGCATGTGGGTAACTGCTAGTTAATTTATGCAGTCACCGGCATTCATTATATATTTGGTGTGGTGCATGAGGCGATGAAGTCATGACATGTTGAAGTGTATTGTTGTAATATTATAGGAGTGGCGGTAATTTTCTATAGAATTAAATAGCATCTGCATCTCCTCGAAATCCATTTCTCTTGCCATTGTCATAATTTGACCTACTTTTTTGGAAAAATCTAAGTCGACGTATTAGAGCATCTACACTCTTGACTCAATTTTTTACCCAAATTTGAGTAAAATTTTGAGTAAAAACTTGATTTGATATGGAACACTTCAATAGGCAAAAACAAATGTAGGTATAAATTTGAGTAAAGGCTTCATTAATGACACAATTGTAAATTTGAGAGGGAAAAAATAGCCTTAAAATTTTGAGTAAAGATTTGGTTCAAATCAAATTTCGTGAAAATTTTGAGTAAACTCAAATTTGGTAATAGGTTTAATTGAGTACGGAGTGGAGTGATGTTTTTGTTGATTTTTACTCAAATTTGAGTTTGAGTATAAAATTGAGTAAAGAGTGGAGATGCTCTTACCCTTTATTGACGACAGAAAAAAAATGGCACCAAAATGATGACATTGCCATTTCTCTCATGTAATCCAAGCCATTTGATTTGCTTTGAAAAATAAGATGAGTTTAATACAAAAGTAAGTATCTGAGATTGTGCCAAAATGACGCCAAACTGGTTTAAGAGCAACAACTACAGATTGGATAAATTTTGAGCAAAAAAAGTTGGTGCACAGTGCATATATATAGCTATCCTATCTCTCAACACTCTAACAATACTACCCGTTTTACCTATCTTTTATTAAAATATTAGTATCGGTTAAAAAAAAGGAAGAGAGAGAAACGTGGTTGTAGGAGTGAGGGGGAGAGTGAGAAAGGAAGAGAGAGAAATAAATAAAAAAATATTTTGTACATATACATACTCTAACGGAAATATTGTTGGCACATAATTTTGGTGGACGTTTTCTATAACACTAGAATTTTCCTCCTCCAAATTCAACAATTTGTTTTGATAACTCACAAAATCAACAATTTTAAGTGAAATGAAACAACTTTATTAATGACCTTATTGAGAAAAATCATATCAACATAAACCTCTACGCACATGTCATACTTAATCCCAAAATTAGCCACACATTAAATTCCAACCATAAAAGAAAAACAAAAACACATAATATGACACTGCGGCACTGACTCTTCCCTAGCCCATGAACCCAACCAAACCCGCCACAACAACCGAAAATCCCATCATCACTAAATAATTCATGTTTCCAAACATGCCCCCGGCCCCACTCGTCGGTGAGCTGGTGGTGGTGGTGATGACCGGAGTAGTGCCAGATGGTGACGGGTTATCGGAGGAGGACGATGGTGTTGTGACGGCTGGTGATGTCCCGGTGCTCGGGGTGGTGGTGGATGCCGCCGACACGACGGTGATGCCAAGCTTCATGCCACTCTGGCAGTGGCCAATAGTGGGGCACATGAAGTACATTGGACCGGCTGAGGTGAGGGTAATGGTGGTTTGTCCGCCGCTGTAGGAGTTGAGGGCATTTCCGGAATTGCAGTTGCCATAGTCACTTTGGGTTACTACGTCCACCCCATGGCTACTACCGTAAGTGAACACTGGTGGCAAGATCATGGAAATTTGAATTTTTGGTTAGTTACAACTTGAATTAATAGTGTAGTTATAATTCACGAGTAATAATTCAGAAATTCCATATCAGAATAGCACACATTCACGTGGGATTCATATGTTTAATTAGTCGTGGATTCCATGAAAAATTATGGTATTGGAGTGTCCCGAAGCACTGAATAATTAGACATAATTCATGAATTTGCGGTTGACATTTTCTATTATTTGGCTTCTTTTTCATCATTATTTTCTGCCATTTTTTTCCCGTTTTGAATTATTTTTGTCAAAGATAAAATATAGCACTACGAAGAATTATTTTTAAAAAAAAAATCCATTTGCTTAGTTAAATCATTCAACGATCAATTTTGTCAATCCATATTGCTATTAAGCATCATTTTGCCTATACCAACAGGGAGTGATGTTGGTGATCTGGGGACCCAAAGCACTACAGGGTTGTAGTCCCCCCAATCACAGCCATCTGTTTGCCAATCAACGGTCTGAATCACTACAGAGTCCCCGGACCCCATTAGGTGTACCTGTTATTTCCCTTTTCTTTGTTTCTCTTTTCTTTCAATTTCAGCATTTCGCTGGAATTTTGCCTATACCATACACATGTGCTTAGTTGTGACTTTACCCTCGATATACCCTTTGTAGAGTTTTAATAAAATTTAATTGCCGATAAAAAAATTTAATAAGCTTCACTTTGATGAAACAATCCAGGTTTTTGTTTAATATTTGCCAATGGTAACATGGCTGACATACTAGAGGCAGTCTTAGCCGGATGGCCAAACCCTTCCAAAGCACTTAGAATTAAACCAAAAAAGAAATTTTTTTGCTAGATCTAACACTTGGAAAATGTAAAATTCTAGATCCAACCCCAAAAAGTTAAGTCATCAAATGTCCCAATATTATGTCAAGAAATGGCCCATTCCATGTCCAAACAATGTCGAACTTATAGTACTCAAATTTCCCCGTACGTGTAACTGTTGTTGAATTTTATAACCTGTTGTTGAATTTTATAACGTGTAACACCATATAACCCGTGTATTTTTTTTAGTGTATTATCATGTGACAAACAAACGAAAACAATTGCATACAACTAAAATTATGTCGTTGTCACATCATTCTCTCTTTGCATGACTAATTTTATTTGTAAGTAGTTTTTATAACTGCTGATGAGCATAAATATGTTATTAACTTCAAATAAATTAGGAATAAAAGTGTGATTCTTTATGTGACAGCAAGCCAGTAACCGAGACTTGAAATTTTCTGCAATGAAGCTTTGAGCAGATAGATATGAAAATAAGAAGCATGAAAGACAATTTCAAAAGACAATTCCGAATCGTGTATGTGAAAACTTTGTTATGGTTCCAAGTCGTGTACCTTAGATCTCTATGTACATACGTGTGTATGTAAGTGTTAAAAGTTTTATAGATCCCTTTCCGAGTGTGAATGACTAGAGATTCGTATATTCTAGCCTTTTCCCTATCCAATGCAATGATAGTCATACAATTATCATGTCCCAGATTTCTATGTATCGAAATTCTAACCATTAAGATTCATATTTTTTGATGTTCTAACAATGTTGTGTAGCTATCATCACATTAAGACATATATGAGAGAATACTGTAGGACAGTAGATCCCGTGCCAAGATAAACCAACTTACACAATGTGTCACCGACGGTGTATGTTGGACTAGAGTAAGTACTGCCGGCGTAATTTGTCCCCTGGTTCCACGGAATGTTGTGTTGCACGGCGTGTACCGCGGGAGCGGCAACGAGGAGGATGAGGAGGGCGGCCATTGCCATTGCCATGTCTCTTCTAGGCTTTTGGGAAAAAAGATTTAAGGGGAGAAGAAGAAATTGAGGCACACAAGTGGTTGAGGGACTCATAGCATGTTATATAGACAACTAAAGTTGGCAACAAGTTTCATTTTGCATTATCAATCATTTGTTTACTCCTGTCTAAATCTTCGGTGGCTCAACAATCTCTACCAAATGCTCTCTCTCTCTCTCTCTCTCTCTCTCTCTCTCTCTCTCTCTCTCTCTCTCTCTCTCTCTCTCTCTCTCTCTCTCTCTCTCTCTCATATTTTACTTTTTTTTTGTCAATAAATTTTTATCTTAACTGGGTTTTATATTCTATGTGGAATAATAAGGATGGGCCTCTAGAAACTGATGACATCCCTCTTCTAAAAAATCATAATTCTTCAATATTTGTGATCCAATGATGAATTTCATTACCTGAAAACAATTGAATAAAATGAAGTTCAATCAAAATGTCTCTTAAACCATACATTTTTTAATTTGTCGGTCATTTTAGTTTTTGCGCATCTTTGTTTTAAAAAAATCAAAAATTAACTCGCACGTTTGCTTGAATTATTACAAAACTTGGTCTCTCTGTTTTTCTTTTCTTGAAAGAGCTAGCCAAGTTTTGAAAAATAAAAAAGAATTCAAATTAATACTCGGAAACAATTATGTACGTGAACATTCATATTTAAAAAAATTGAAAAGGTATATGGAAAATTATTTTCAAAACAACAAAACATAATCCTTTGAATTGTCTACAACCTAGGTCATGCATGACATCATCACCAGCTAGGATTTCAAATTTAGAGTCCACAATGCAATAATCAAAAAAGCCAATGATATGGAGAAAGAAAAAAAAAAAAAAAGTAAAAAGTAAAAAAGGGAAAAAAAAAAAAACTAGCCAAGCCACTAAAAGTATTTAACTTATATTCCTTTCAAACTACACCTAAGCTCAAAAGAAATTAAAAAAATAGTGTACAGATCCTACTTCCACCATCTCTATCATTTTCTAAGCTTATTATTATATGAATGCCACCTAATAAAAAGATAAGAAATTATAAACATGCTGAGATTAGGTTTGCATGATCACCACCTGCTCCCTTTGATCATATTATTGACAAATCACAAATAAAATAATTAGGAAATGGTTAGTCGAGGTGGGTTTAATATTTAAGCTTGCCCGGACACCTAAATTATATATATGAAAAAAAAAATTTGTTGTCACTTATTGACTTCATATCTATTGTTCATTCGGGAACGTCCGATAAAAAATTAAAGACTTCATATATATCTATTAGGGGTTGGTTGGTTAGGTCGTTAAAACTTGCAATTATTTTATGAAGAAATTAAAAATTATATAGTTAAGCAAATTTTCCTAAGGGCCGGAAAGTTTGGGTTCCCAATTTAAAAAATAAGTAGCCTAAGGGTCAACAGCTTCATTGCCAACCCTAGATGGGATCTCAATTGGTGGAAATTGGTATCAAATAACAACCCACTTACTCCTCTCTCATAACATGACATTAATACTTTGATTAATTATTAGTAGCCTAATCTTTTAAGGGTTTTGGACTTTCATAATTTTTTTTGTAATTTTATAAAAGTTAAACAATAATTTGTAATACATGCATGCATCCAAAAGTTTAGTAAGTACTAACATGTTTGGTAAACGTTGTCTATTAGTTTATTGGATTATTTTGTCTCTAAATCTTTATTTACTTTTATCTTGAATCATACACAAGTAAATAAGCCTAATGTTTATCGAATATGCCTAAACTTTTGGGCAACTTCTAGATGTTGGTCGAATGAGAGCATGATATCAAGTATAAAGCTTAATTATCATCTCAACTTCACAGATTCGACTATATATTAGCACCATTTTTGTAATAAATCAGATAGTTTAGGTCATTTTTCGCACATCTCGATTAGTCTGTGGAAGACCAATCCCATCGACAACTGGGACTCAATTAAAGCAAGAGCAAAGTGATGCATGGACTAGCCTCGCATCCATTTACAAACCCATTAGGCCACCGAAGGTTTGTTTAGTCATTAACTTAAAAACTCTGGATTAGTCAATCAATGTATGTCGGGTGCAGGGTGTCCCAAGTTAACTTTCTTTTTCTTTTTCTTTTTCTTTTTTTTTGAAAGAGAAATTTTTTTATTAATCTTTGAAATAACATTACAAAGATTAAAGGGAACCAAGGAGTTAGGCATTACAACAGAGCAGGAGAAAATCGAAAGGCAAAACTCACACTCAATCATGTGCCGCCAAGACCCAAAGGGAACCAAGGTTGGCAAGAGGCCAACAGAAAAACACCCCCAAAAACACATCCTAAAAGAAACAAAACCCAACACCTCATCAACAAAAAACAAAAACCTCCCTACTGCCCCTTCTCCTCTAAAATGGCTCTAAAGCGCGCTTGTATGCACCTCAGACCAATTCCTACAGTCCTCCTTACATCCGTCACTTGCTTAAGGGTGAGGTTGAGGTGGTCCCAGGAATTGTGCTAATTAGTTCGCATGCATGTCTCACAAGTGTTAAATAAAATTTAGATTTTATTTTTTTTTAGCAAAGAAAACCTTATAACTATTAAACCAGAGAAATACAAACCAACATGAATTAATAATAGACTGAAAATGGGCCAGGCCTGAAATGATTTCGTGAGCCTGACTCGGTCGGTCACTGGGCCTATGCAATGCATTCCATAGTCTGACTCAAGAAGCTCATTAGGACCGAAGCTTTTTCCATTATGGGCTTAGAGCCCAGAATTTTTAGCAGTTAGGATGCTTGGCCCGATCCAGATGGCTCGAACCAATTTCCAGATTTAATTTTATCTTTGACCATCTTTCCACTTACCAGGAAAATACAAATAGCTATCTCCCTTTTTTTTTCTTTTTTTTTTTCTCTTTTTCTTTTTTTCTAAGTCCCAGGCTCTCCAATGAACCTGGCTTTGCAACACCATTACAAATGGCTATCATTTCGTATATTTAAGTGCACATATGTATAACCGCAGGAATTATCACAGTGGTTAATCGACTTGTCTCGGTGGGACTTATCACCCTGAGGTCGCAAGGTTGATTTCCTTCGTTAACAATTTGTTCTTAGAGCTATCTCACCTCACACAAACGCATGAAAAGGGTTGTACGAGGGACTTGAGAGAATAGTCCGATTCATCGAGACACTCTTTAGTAGCAAAATAAATAAACAAAGAAGTATTTATGGATATGCATGTAATTTAAATATATCCTTTCCTCTATCTGTTTGCAAAATTTCCAACACATTGGATCAGATTTGTTAGGCCCAGGGGCCCATAAATGACCTTTCTCATAGTATTATAATTACCGAATTGCGCAAGCTGCCCTTTTCGCTCAAGACCCAATTCTACTTCCCCCTCCAAACCTTTTTCTTCTTTTTTTTTTTTTTTTTACGGAGGGGTAAGAGAGTAATTTCACTTAACCTACTCAATGCATGCAAACGAGGGAGGGGTACGGGACCCTTTTAATACACACACAAATCCAAACTTCCCGATGTAAGAAGCCAGCCTCATAATGCAAGTCTGAGAGTCTAACTTGTCCTTTGGACAGGCCCAATGACATGAAAATGACTGGTCCCTCCAACAGTTATGAAGTTATACCAAGATTTGTTTCCAAACTTCCTTTTTATGAATCCTTCTCTAGAACCGCCTAAATTATCCAAACCTTTCATCTCGTACATTTGGTAGTGGATAACATACCTAGAAGAAATCAAAAAGTTACCGTTGTTCACAAGACTACTGACGACTGACGTGATCTCAGTGGCAGTTGTAGGATTTTAATTTAGCAATGTTAAAAATATATACACATCGCTATATAAAATAAAGGTATTTTATTTTGGTTGAAAACTTGTCGGGTCTAGTTTATTTATTATGTTAAGCTATGTGATATATCTACATACTTATAAATTCAAGTGAATTTACATTTATTGTGACATTGTATGACTACTTCAACCCAACAATACAAAATATACTATATCAGATTATACAAAAAAAATATACGCACCTGCCCTTGCATCAGATTGTTGGATATGAGCCAAAGGAAAACCAAAAGGAATGGGGCTACTGTAGAACCGTGGAACGGGACGGCCCGATTTTTTTGGAGGTCTAAAGTGAAATTAAAAATGAGGCCCTTTATTGTTGGACTATTACGACAACTCTAGATTGTACATGGTCGAAGGAGATAGAGGACCAAAGATGAGAATTCATAAACAACGACACGTGGGTCGAGACTACTAGTGATTTGGTGTATGATAAAACAATTACCCATGGGAGTTATCTCTAACATAACATCTTTAAATTTCTTATTCCCTTCACAATATTATCTTTGCTTTTCATATTAATCGTCGGATTATTTTACCGGTAATTTCCATATGAATCTATTTCTGTGAACACAAATTTTATCTTATAAACATGCTCACGTTTGCAAAATCCTTTGCACACTTCCAAGCCAACATTAACTCCTATGGGTTTTGGCTTTATAAACATGCTAGTGGCAAGAGGTAAGGTATTTTTTTATTTTATTTTTTTGGAAAACCAGATGTCAACGTTTCCAATTAATCCCATCAGCTCCATTTGATAGCTTTAGCTCTTATACGTTATTTGGCGCAAAAAACAAAGGTATGGGGATCAAACACGCAACCTCACGCGTAGAGAGCATGTAACTTACCACTATATTACACATGAAATTCATCCACTAATTTTTTTTTAAAATATTCTTTCAGATGATAAGTCCTGAATTCTGAATGAAAATTGAACAATTTAGATCTATTACGCCCAAATATCCGATGAGCCTGATTTTCTTCAAGATCACTCAAATATTTATTTTAAAATTATTTAACGGTTTGGATTGTTTGTGTGGAACCATGATGTGGGCTCCACGTGGCTACATTTGGAAGAGAACTTGATTTGCCTCAAAACAATGTTGTTCTGGGGCGCGCTTCATGGTGCAGTGCGCTAGGTGCACTGCAGGCTCCCCTCTCCCGGTAGTCGGCCAAAAAATAGAGCCGACCCTACTGATGGGTTGTTTAAGTAAATCCATCATGTGCAATTACGTTACATAATAATCTAGGAATACGATACAAATTTGAAATTTTGAATCTCTTTATCATTTTTATGGAGTTTTTTCCCATTTATACTATTTATGACATACTGGGTTCAGAGCCGTTTGATACGTGTAAAATCTCAAGTAAATCTTTAGTGCATCTAATCCATGTTCCAAGCATGTTCTTTCCAATGATTGAAACTTGATAGGGGGGCTTATAATTAATCTATGATTGAATCTAGAGTCAACTTATAATTCTGTTTGGGTGCCTTCTATGGTGGCACGATTGTGGCACTTTCTCATTTTTATTCATCCACCATGCTTATGTGGCATTGTATATCCCAATAAATATCGTCGGATACATGGACCCAAAAATATACCGTGGCCTCCTTTGGGTGAAAAAACCAAAATGGTTTTTTGTTTTATCGTCATTCAATTTTTATTTTTTTTTGCATTTGTTAGTTTTCTGTCGATTTTTTGTGGTTTCTTGGTTTGTCTCGACGAAAAATTGGATTATTTTTCGTCTTTATTCACAAAACTTTAAATTTGCCTAATAATTTTATACTTTTTAGATTCCTCTCGTCGAGAGGAATCAAGAAACCACAAAAAATGGACGTAAAACTAACAAATTCAAAAAAAAAAATTGAATAAGGACAAACGAAAAAACCAAAGTGGTTTTTTTAGCCAAAGGAGGCCTGTATTTCCCAATAAATGCAGTCTTATACACGAAATTAATGATAAAAACTTGTATGCGGATAAGGTACCGCCACGTGGTATTCATTGGCGCATCCGAGCCGTCCAAACATGTTTTAGATGGCTCATATTAGTTGGAGGTAAATTTGCGTTCAAAATTTACAAAAATATCACCCTTAAATTTGAACCGTTCAAAACATATTTGGACGACCAAATGCGCCAACGGGTAGACGTGCCGTTACGCCGCATACAAGTTTTTATCGTGTATAGGCAACATTCCTCCTAGGAGTTGACGTGCGATTGAATTTCAAATTAAACGCAAACAAGGAACCGAATTGCACAAATACGAACTGTACGTAACCTCTTTTCTTCAGCCTGTCGAAAACTTCCCATTCCCTCTTTCCTTCTCTCTCTGTCTCTCCGCCGCTGACTTCCCCGCGAAATCCGTCGAATCCCGGCCATATTTCGCCGGAGGAGCCAACAGTTACCGGCGATCTTCACCTCCCTCGATCACAATCACGATAATGAATCCAGAGTAGTAAGTTCCGCTACTGATTCTCTCGTTCATTTGATATTCGAGGCACTGACCCTTCAAGACGTGAAATTCATCTCTTTTTGGTTACTTCTTGTGTTATTAGTCATTCTATTCTTGATTAATTTGAGGTTTGATATGGTTCACTTGTGAACCCTAGTTTTGGAAATTTCGGACAAAGATTCATTTTTTAGGGTTTCAAATTGGTCATTTTGGTTTGGTTTAGTAATATCATCGATGTTACTTTAGATATCACAGCCGACAGAGGTCTATGGCAGATATATTTATTGACTAAAGCAATTGTTCGTCTATGAATTGGGTGGGGTGGTAAATCTCTGTTACATGATCTTGGGTAGAACTCAACCCTAAAAGCTAGCTCACGAAGTGAGGGTTCCCTCTCGCTTATATACTTCATATTACTTTGATACGATTAGATACATTTAGATAGATAACCATAGATACGTTTAGACAGATAACCACTCACACGTGTTGTTGAGGTGCCCCATCTACTTATTGTTGTTGGTGGTTATCGAGAAGTCCCATTGGTCATTAGTATGGTTGTTAGTTGGTAGTCCCTAAGGATGAGATACGGTATCATGACGAGCTTATATAGGTTGGTGGCTGCATATATGCGGACATACTTCTGAGTTCCGACTCTCTGGAGTTGAGGAAATTTTGCCAAAATTTGTAGGTATGAGAGTATATGTAGACAAATGAGCTGTTCGTATTTTTGCATTGGCTTCTATGGTCTGGATGCTTGTGTTGCCATGATTTCGCTTGTTAATCATTGCGCTGCTGGAAACCCTAAGGAATGTATGTATGAGAGTAATGCCATCCTGAGTGGCGGAGCTAGTGGGGGCATCTGACCCTACATGTAATTCAAGACTTAACCTTTATCTACTAACTGTTATCCCTTTGCAATTTCACCCCTTCGAAACTTTCAAGGATGCCCCTATTAGTTAGTGTCCACTAAAAATACCATCTTCCCACTAGTCAAAAGCGGGCTTATTCCGCTGATATTTTTGTGATATCTGTGAGGAGAATGACTTGTTTTCACGTTGTAGACATGGGAAAAAAATACCGTTTAGACGATGGTGGAAACTCAATCCAAGTCTTAATAGTTTGTCTTTTTTTTTTTCTTTACCAAAAAAGAAACTTGCAATTCACCTATCTATACTATTATGTTTGGAGTGTTGATTTTCTAACTGGCGACTCAGGAAGAAATGAAATCAAAGAAAATCTGTTTTATGTTTATGACTGGGTTTGAGTAACTTTGAAAGATAGATTTCATGTTGCCCTCTCTGAACCACAAAGTCGTAGCTTCGGCTACTGTTCATGCTAATTCAACAAATTACCTTTTGTGTTTACTTGTTGAAATATAAGGACATGTATTTAACAATGAGTTTAGATTAGAAAGCAAGTGCTATATATATACATATACATCCCACTTCTAGTGAGAGATCCCACACTTTGCTTAAAGTGTTTCCACTTTCCATGAGACTCTGAGAGTGAATAATTATTCAACTACTTAACATCCTTTTGGTTATAGATTCTAATGTTTTAGACCCTGGAAGTGTATGAAGTGTATCAGCTTATTCAGCATTTTGTTTAGGTTGAGGACACCTTGTGGTTCGTGATATTGTTGAAAAAGCAAAACTTTTTTCATCTTAAAAAACATGTCAATGATTAAATGAGTTCTTAGAAAGTACAACTAGAAGCCGCAGGCGCTGGCTGAATTTTTTTTGCAAAAGTAATTCGAAAATATAAGCTCTCCCTTTGCTCTCATTTTGCAGTGACTATCTGTTCAAGCTTTTGCTTATTGGAGATTCTGGAGTTGGCAAATCATGTCTCCTTCTGAGATTTGCTGTAAGTTCTTAGGATCTTTGCTTAATTGAACTTTGTGAATGGAGGTTTGTTGAGTTTTCTTTTTTCTGTAACTATTTTTTCCACTTCAAGCCTTCAAGGGGCTATATCATTTGTTTTCCTTGTCTGATAGTATCACAGTTCATCTTTAGAGATACTGTCCAACTGTGCAGATTCTTCATCAAGAATTTTAACTTTCTCAAATTCCATGCACTTGGCAATGAACAAAATTTTGTTTCATTACAGCTGAAACGTTCCTATTTCCTTGCAACCAAAACAAAACATAAGTGGAATCCAAAACTCCCTTGCTTCCCACGAAATGCACCTAAACATGGCAAAATCTGTGAAACCTGCCAAAAATTTAGATGTTTGAACAACTAATAGAAAATCCAACAATGACTGGTTTGCTCATTTTCAAGTTCATTTGACATTTCTTACGACGGGAATGTATCGAATGTTTCTGTTTCGTGTAATGCTTCCAGATCAGGTGGCCTCACCGCTCTACCGCATGAAGTAGAAGTTGGGTGTAACAATGTTACTTTTCAATTCCATGCTTTGAGCTAACTTCTGATTGTCTCCTAGTGGTCTAAGCAAAATACATGTGGCAAAGATAAAAATTGGTTTTGTTGAGCTATGGGTTATCACTGAGTACTGAAGTTGAAAGCAAGGTCATGATATCTGCGTTCAGGATGCATATGCATGCAACTTGGCTTTCTGTTTTAGTGTGAAAAGTTGTTTTTAGTATCATTACAAGTTATAGTTAAATAAACGCAGACGATTCTGTATTGTCTAGTAATTATACTCGTTGTTGATGATTTTCTTGTTTCGTTCTCTGTATGTAGGATGATTCTTATTTGGAGAGTTACATAAGCACCATTGGAGTTGATTTTGTGAGTAAATTGTAGCATACAGGTAACAAGTTAGCTTTAATTTGGCATATCTAATTATGCTAATCTTCTGTGATAATATCCTGTAGAAAATACGCACCGTGGAGCAAGATGGGAAGACTATCAAACTTCAAATTGTAAGCTAATTATGCCAATCTTTTGGAACATTGGCTTCATTTTAACCCTTTTTTGACAATTTTATTTGGAGCATAGCTATATTTGGCATAAGGGGGTTCTTATAATTCACAATCCTGATTCTATTGGATTTGGAATTGTGTGCACCTTTTTTGCGGATGCCATGGTTTCGTCGTGTAAAGAGGTGCTTAGTCTGCTCCTAAAATTACATGTACAGTGGGACACAGCAGGACAAGAGCGTTTTAGGACAATCACTAGCAGCTACTACCGTGGAGCCCATGGAATTATAGTGAGTTTTCGGGTTTCACTCACTCTAGGCTAATTGTTACATCTGCACAAGCATTTTTTCCCTCTCGCACTAATTTCTTCTTGGGGTGGATTCTCCTGTAGGTGGTTTATGACGTTACAGATCAAGAGAGTTTCAATAATATCAAGCAGTGGCTTAGTGAGATAGATCGGTATGCAAGTGACAGTGTCAACAAACTTCTAGTTGGGAACAAATGTGATCTAACTTCAAAGAAAGTTGTTTCTTATGAAACAGGCAAGGTAAGAGGGGAGTTGCTATTGTTGAAAGAGTACCTCTGAAACTTACCTTAGTCGGACAGATTAGAGAATTACATGTTTATTTTACCTCTTGTAGGCATTGGCCGATGAAATGGGCATACCATTTTTGGAGACTAGTGCAAAAGATGCTACTAACGTGGAGCAGGCTTTCATGGCTATGGCTGCTGCTATAAAAACTAGGTCGGTACCACGTAAACAGTCTCTTCAGTTTCATAAATACAAACAAAAGCTAATCATTTTGTGCAATGATGTGACCCCTGGTCATGTGATTGCTCATTGGGTGGTGATACTGTCACTTGTCACGTGGTATGACTCTTAGTAATTGAGGAGATGTTGGTTTGGGGCGGTAGAGTGGGGGGTTGTGTCAAGTTAAGTGATGGTGGTGGGAATGGTGGTTTAAGTCGGTTGAGGGTGGTGGTTTAGGGTGGTGGAGGTGATTGTGGTGAACATGGAGCCATTGGCATTGGCAAATGGCAAGACAAGTACTATTTGATCCAACCTGTCTACATGTAGATTGGAAGAATTTCTTTTTTTCTTTTTCTTTTTATAAACGCACTTTGGCTAATCTTTGGGTTACCAATTAAACCCAAGGCAAAGCCCCGTGTCTATTAAGCACTGACCCTCCTGGAGACTGTCGTATTCATGTCGGACACTACAGGGACATGCGAGACGCAGGGACACATATGAGACATGCCACATGGTTTGTCCATTAAATTTTAGTTTTTTTTTTTTTTTTTTGTTGTGGGACATGTCGTTAACACGGGAGGATACACCGGGGTCACATAAAGACATGGTGTTTTTGTAAATACTTATAACTTCAAAAGTATTGGGCCTAAGTGTAATATCAAACATATGTACTATGTAGGTGTACAGGCATACACCATTATAATCAGTAGTCCTAATGAAAGTATTTTTGGCTACAATGTAAAGGTTTGCATAACTTAAAAAAAAAAAAGAACTGTTTATAAAAAATTGCCTCTGCCGTGTAGTGTCTTCTGTCGTGTCTGTGCTACATTGCCTTGTACGGCATACGAGTTTATAGCACCTAAGAGGTTTTGAACAGGAGACATCGGAACCCTTGGAGTTTAGCTCGGAAGAAATGACTCATCAGTTGGCCAGCTTAAAAGCACTTGTGGTACCATATCATGAACCTAAATGCATGAATTAAGCATATTAAATTTTAGTAGTCAGGTAGGTAGTGTTGTTAGGCCTATGGCTTCAGCTCAAACCTGCACTTATCCCTCACCCTTACCAAAATAATGACTCTGCTTTGGAGGGCTACTCTTCTTTCCAGTTTTTGTTCTTAGTAAAAGCTTAATGTGCCCTTACGAATTTTCTCCCCCCTTCAAAATGCAGGATGGCAAGCCAACCAACTATGAACAACACCAAGTCCCCAACAGTAAATATCCGTGGGCAGCCTGTTGCACAGAGCAGCGGCTGCTGCTCATCGTAATCTAAAAGGAGCACTTCGCCTTGCTGCCTGTGTTGTTGGTTGCTCTATATCATGTAAAATTATATTCTTCACTTTCTTTTATTTGAAGGAGTAGTATACTCCAACTCTCAACTTCATTTACATTTGCTTTTTCCTCGGCGCTGTGGAAATATGTTATGATCCGATTCTTTAAAGTCGTCACTTGTGGGACCATGTACAAATGAAGAATGTAAATTAATGATGGAATAGTTTGCTACTCTTCTTTGCTCTATTACAGCTTCGCATTTTATCAACAATGAAGTAGGTTTTACCGTACAATAGCTCTGATAGTAAACTTTTGTGGTTAGTATTGGCAACCTGCTAACTGCACCATCAGCATCTTGCTCCGGGGTTCAAATTCCTAGGGCATGAAACTGCATTTCTTGCGTGTTCAGCTGAAGCATGCTTCAGATGAATTTGAATTTACCTGAACCTACAATTGCTACGGGGGCAGATGTGTACACAAGTCATTCTTCAAATTCCTAGGGCATGAAACTGCATTTCTTGCTTGTTCAGCTAAAGAATGCTTCAGATGAATTAAAATTACCTCAACTTACAGTTGCAACGAGTGCAGATGCGTACACAAGTCATTTCTTAGAACCACACTATCTTAATCTTTGGTAAAATACCTCAAAAAACAAGGTTGCATCTGCCTAAATTACAAAGCAGTTTCAAGGAAAAAAATACATTGACGTGCCAACATGATAGCGTGCGATGCCTAATCAGAGAATTGAGATCAGTACCGTGCTATAATGACCGAAACTACTACCAGCAAGGAATCAGTAGCACATCCAGTCAGATGTACTTGTTAACCAACAAATTGCATCTCACTCGTAAATGATGCCCAGCATTGTCTCCTCAATAGCCCAAAGAGAATGGGTCAGAGAAAAAAGCTTTGACTAGATATTCTACATTCCCTTCTGAACTATATTTGAACCCTAGTATGCCCATCAGAAAGCGCGTGAGCCAAAATACACGAACCGGCAGAAAGAACTAAATTGTTTTCCATCTATTTAAACAAAATTGACCAAAAAAAACAATTCCAAAGTCATAAATGGATCTTCCATGTGACCCAAAAATCTCAGAAAGACCACAGAAATCCAGCATGGATGGGAACACATGAAGAAACGCCTGAATTTACATCTTAAAAGCATTAAACATGACTCTGATACAGGAACCTCCATTATTCTTTAGTCAAATTAAATTCCAGGAACTTGAAAAGAGTAGAGCAAGGAAATTAAGACAGTGAGGATCTGATAACTGGGCACAAGACCGCCTCACTTGGCGCCCAAGGTTGGAAACTGCCCAGGATCTTCAATTTTAGGTGCTGCCACATTCCCGCTCATTGGCATACTGGTACCTCCTCCATAACCTCCTCTCGGACCACGCCCACGACCCCGGCCCCGCCCCCCAGGATTAGAGTACCTCCCCCCTTCGGCAGGCTTTAAGAACTCATTGATACTGACAGGCTGAAAAACAATTTTAAAAATCAGTTAACAAGCCTACATTTTGGGGAAAAAAAATAAAAATAAAAATTCTTTTCCTACTTAAAAATGAATACCTTTTTGGATTTCTCTTCCTTGTCAGTAAACTCTTTCCGCTTATCCTTGTCAGAACCCTATACAAAGCATCATACAAAATCAATTATACTCACGCGTGTGAGTGGAGAAGCAAGCAGAAGTTTCAGAGTGCTAGCAAATTTACCAATTTAGCAAAGACCTCGTCATTTTCCTTCTTGCTTGAAAGTTGTTGCATGGATGCAAACTCTTTAACATCCACCTTCCTTTCCTCAGTTTTATGGGCCTGCAGTGCTTTCCTCTTCTCTTCCAGCACCTTCTCATACTCTTCAAGTGTCATCTCCTATTGTTTTTCCCATGAAACAAATACCACAGCCAGCCATACTTAGAAATACATAACAAAGCCATCAGTGTGCAAACAAAACAGATGAACCAGTCTTTAAAGGACTAGACATACAACTTCCTCCTCAGAAAAATGCTTTGTTATAACATTGCACTTATTGCCAATTAATACTTCAAACTGTCGCAAATTTTATACATCTTTACAAGGCATTTAGGCCAGCACTCTGATGGAAAGGTTCTGCTGCAGTGAAGCTGATTTTGTACTTGATGGCTGACCAGTGCATGAGGCTCCCACAACTGCAGGATCTGGGAAAGGGTTGAATGTACGCAGCCTTAACCCGCAAGCGGAGAAGTGGATTTCATACTTGCAAGAAGACAATGTAGGTTTATATACAAGATGTTAAGTAATAACAGGAGTCTATTAACCTTGGTGAGTTCCATTTATAAGGATTTTAGAGGCTTTTAACAGAGAATTCAGAGTATTAGGTTTTCGAGGCTTTCATTGATGTCAAACAAAATTAGTTTCATAACATATTAAAGTTGAGAATTATCTGGACTAGCTTTATCTTCCCCTCCCTTTCCCTTTTCTCTGATTTTGTCTTCTCTTTGCCTCTCTTCAACCATTGACTATACTCATCGTCACTTATTCCCCTTCTCTATTACTTCATCTATCTTTTTCAAGTGATATTATGTCTCATTCTACACTACAATATCCTTTCAACGAGAGCGACCATCTAAATAAAGCAGAGACTTGGACACACAAACGATCAAACGAAGTAACATCATGACAACGCGGTAATATTAAAGTGATTAAACATCACGAAATAATACCACGACAAACCGCACTAGATAGCTAAACAAAATAATTATAGTGCTCTAATGAACAGTAAACTTGTCGGAATAGACGCTTTTAAAGACAAATTTCAGAATGATGGATGTAGTTACAAAGGAATCCACACTCTGAAGGCACCACAGATTGATTCTGAAGAGAAGAAAATAGAAACTTCAAATTATCGGAGTTGTACGGTCCAGTCTATTAAGTCGAGTAGCAGATGTATCCAATGCGATATAGGAAGATAATATCTCATCCATTATTAACCTCTGCCTACTCTATTAACTCACTTTAAGTGATCGAAACTTGAGACCTAGAATGAGAAGGTGTGTGTAGGGACCATCAATGGATGTAATTTGAAATAGAAGATATTTACCTTATCCTCAGCTTCTTTTTCTTCATCCTCCTTTGCAGGACTCTCCTTGTTAACATCAGTTGCATCTTCCTCTCCTGAGGGTTTCTCAGCACCCACATTTTTCTCATCATCATTCACAACTTCCTCAGTCACTCTGAACAAACTAAACATGATTAGAACAGTCACATCAAAGACTTAAAGGCATATCTTACGCAATGAAAATGTCCTAATATCTTCAGGCAAGTTGAAGCAGGCAACAAAATACTAACGGAGCAATTTCATCAGCTGGAGTTCCCCAGTTCCCTCGACCAGCTCCTTCACGTTTGAACTCATTTCTGCACACGGGATGAAGATATACAATAAATAGCAGACTTCTGAACATCATAGGTCAGACCCAATACGAGTCTGCGATGTTCAAATAAAGAAGGATACATATTATAGGCACCAAAAGGAGGTGTCCATCCAGGGGAACTAACAAGTAGGAAAGATTTACCCTCGTCCAGTACCACTGTGGCGTTCAAAAGCCCGACGAGGGCGTTCCCCATCTCCTGCTTCTCCATTACTGAAACCACCACGGCGACCACCGCGGAAAGAACTGCGTGGACCACCATAGCCCCCACGCCTTTCAGGGTTCCTCCCGGTATCCAACTCTTCAGTGGCACCCTGAACACTGGAAACTCCACTGTTGCTAAATGAGTTTTCGACGGCCGTCTCCCTGTTAAATCCACCCCCACCACGGCCACGGCCACGCCCATATCCACGTCCACCGCCACCACCACGGCCTCCTCCACGCCCTGTTTCACTCTTTGCCTCCCTCACTGCTCAACAAAACAATAAAGGCAATACTCTGAAGGAAAACAAAGAGAGCCGAAAAAACTATAGCTTTGTTGCATGACAACAAATAGTACCACACTGTATAAATGATTAAATAAGTAAACATAAACAGTGAACAATGGAAACCTGTTCACAGATAACTGGGGGGACAAGTAGTCGACCATGTCCATGAAAAATGCTCTTAAATATGAAACAGGGCAGTGTCTGCATAAGTGATAATGTTACCCATTCTGAATAATATATATACTATTAGAGCTTACTAGAGGAAATGTATCCCTTGTCATAGTTTATGTAAGAAACTGAGACAAGCTGGTACTGACTACTGAGTACAATAGAATCATCAGAGTGGAATAAAGCAGAAGGGAAGTATGATACCATGATCAATTAAGCCCACAAAAACATACTAGTTGAGACCATCTTGCTAAGTCATAGAGTTTCGTGAGATGAACTCCACAACCTAATTTGTGATTAATCGTATAATATTTCCAAAACTTCAACCCAAGGAGTTACAAATTACAATCCACGTGATTGGCCTTAAAAGTTTCCTCGGTCATAGATCATAGTCTTGCATTTATATTTCGGGAAAATAAAATATTGGGAGAAAAAGAACCCTATCAGATCAAACACACCTAAAACCTTAGTTATAGACCACAGTTTGGTTACTAAAGAACTTTATTTGTTCTTTACAGAGAACAAGTTTCATTTTGAATTCCGCAACTTCCTTTGTGCATACAATTAGGGAATGCACATTCCATTGTGTCCTTTGTCAGAAGGTATGGGATAGAATTGAATAAAAAGACATCAGCGTCATTAGCTACATGCATTAAGACAACAAGAAGAGACCACAAAAAAAAAAAATACTCTCTGCGACCCAAAGTTTTGAATACCATACAATCATACATGACCTAGTACCATTTTTGTTACTGGCACAGTATGTACCAGTACCGCATAATACCGGGTACCGTTTCGGATCCTCGTTCTAATTACATAAATACTAAAAAATAATAGTTTTGACTTAAAATTTTAGCTTTCCTTTTTTTACCCAATTATATTTATGATGAAAACTTAGAGAAACATATAACTTAGTAGTGCTTTAGCAAAAATAATCCACTTGGACTATTTTTTTTGTCCTAATTCAGTTTTTTTTTTTTTGCATTTTGTTAGTTTTGCGTCAATTTTTGTGGATTATTGGTCTGTTTCAACGAGATGAATCTAAAAAGTAACAAATTATGATCAAATTTAAAAAAAAATCACTAAAGAAAAAAATAATCCAAATTTTTGTGGAGTATTGGATTATTTTTGGTTATTATTCACAAAAATTTAACTTTGGATAATAAATTTTTTACTTTTTAGACTCCTCTAGTCGAGACGAACTAATAATCCACAAAAAATCAACGCAAAACCAACAATTGCGAAAAAAATTGAACAAGGACAAAAAAATAATCCAAGTAGACTTTTGTATTCTACGATAGAACCCGTATTCTATGTTATCGCCGGAAAGTTAGCCGAAATGAAATCATACCAGCAGTATACCAGTTTTCCCCTAAAATGGTACGTACCGGCCGGTACAATACGGGATTTACAACCTTGGTGTGACCTATAACCTACGTTACCTGGAATGCGGATCGTAACGATTCGAGGAACGGGAATGGGAGCGTGGTACACCACATGTCTAAATTGTGGTACGCTAGGGGTAGACTTCTATAGATAATAAAAATGGAACTTACCCTTCCAAATGATAAACCAGTAAAATTAAATATTTTTTTGTTTATCTGCAAAATTTAATACAAAATTAAATATTCTTATCTAGATTACTCATACGAATGCCAAAGCACATCCATACTCTGACAAACAAGGAAAGCTCAAAGCAGATTTTGTAAAGGCTAAACCACACACTAGTCTAACATCATGGGGGCAGAGGACCTAACCTGCTGCTCGCGTAAAGGGCTCACAAATGATAGGCTAGCTATGTTTGTCTTGACCCACATTTGTTGTATGCGAGCAGCATATAAAGTCATCCAAAGTTGGGTCATTCCATTTGCACATGTTGTGACTTGTGAGTACAAACACACTGGAATTCGTTACAAAAAAATACAACCAAGCCAAACATCCAAATGACATCAGCCGTAAACCAATTTCAAAGACATTAAATGCACACCTTAAACACATGCATTGCTGTTTCAAATTCATTTTTGCCGACACTTTGGAGATATTGACCTTGAAAACAAAAAACTCTCATTGCTTTCAGATCTTATTCATTTGCCATTTTCTCCAAAGCCGAAATAATATCAGATAAATTGATAGTTACATCTGTTAGATTTATTTAATCCTGAAAATATTTGTAAATATGATTCTAAAAATATTCACTTTAAAAGTGGAAATAATCTGTAGTAGGTCCTTTCGCTCGCGTTCCCGTGAATTTTACTACTTTAGAATGTTTCCAAATTTTTGAAAGATGCACGCTCGCGCTGTCGCGCACCTGCATGCATATTATGTGACTAAGCTCCCAACCCACATGAGTTTCTGAACCCCACACAAGGGAAGCACCATAGCAAGTTTCAACATACCCAAACAAACCCATATCAATATCAACACATATTAATACATATAACTCGAAATGAATCGACAGCTCACCAGCCTGAGCTGGGGGGAGAGGCTTAGACGGTAACTTAGCAGAAGGCTTTGGCGGCTGTGCTTGGGCCTGGGCTTGCGTTGGAGCCTGGGCCTTCTTCGACGCGATGATCTGCTGCTGAGCAGCGATCAGCTGTGACGGGTCATCGTTGTCGTCGTCCCCCAGCAAATCGAAAGGGTTTCCAGTCGCCATTTTTTTCCCAATTAATCCAAACCCCAACACAAGCCCCACCCAACTTTCAGTGACTTCAAAACCCTAGCTCCAGTTCATAGTCATCGCGTCCGTATAGATCTGCGACCACTCAACACCCTCGCAGTCCAGAGAGAGGTGAAGTGAAACCCTAGCCGCAATGACAGTTTAGAGAGAGAGAGAGAGAGAGTATGTCTGTATGTGAGCGCGGGAGAGGAGAGAGAGCGAAAGTGAAACCTAATCTGAAATGCGGATTTATTTGTCCTGTGGGAATGAACCTCGTGTGCTCTTGGGGAAATACTGTTTGCACCCCCTTTATTTCTCATTACCCACACCAAACATAACGCTTTGTTTGGTTAAGAGTTTTGAAAATAATATTTTGAAAAATATTATTGAGATAGTGTTTGGATGGATTTTTGGAAAAAGTAATAATTAAATAGAAGTGTAATAATTGGAGAGAGATAAAGAGAGAAATTAGAATAATGATTGGAGAGAGTGGTATAAGTAGAGAGAGAGAAATATGATTAATGATTAGAGAGATGAGAGATGGGGAAAGAAAATTTTTGGAATATTTTTTGAAAATGTGAAGTAAACACAGTATTGATTTTACCACTTTCTCTCCTTATCTCAATACCCACCTCCTATTCATTCATTACCCAACCCACCTTGTCTTCAATCTTCGAGTGCAAATTTGTTCACCTTCACCTAATGTAAGTGAAAAAAACTCTCATTCTGATTGATAGAACAACAATGATACATGTACAACAAAAGTTTTCAACAAGTTTCGAACACACTCACATGGTGTGCAGAGTCCACACACACTTCACACTTAAGTGTGCGTGGGCTCCACACACCACGTGAGTATGTTGGGGACTTGTTGGAGTTGGTTGTTGTACATTTATCATTTTTGTTGGTAGAAAAAATGTGGGGGGGGGTCTATAGAATCTCATCACTTCTTGGTAAGCATGACATCACTTTGTGGTGAACTCTACACATTTTTCACCGATCGAAGTAAGAATTTTGTTGACCCTCATTAGATGAGGTTCCTACCATGTTTTCCCTTCCTCACCATATAAAACCTCCACCAATTAATCCTCGCCTCCTAATATGACACCAATCAAAAAGTTCCAACAACAATAACAACAAAAAGAAAAGAGTGAGAATCAAGTTCCCGCAAATCGCGAGTCTCATTTTGAAGAGAACAAAAATTCGAGCCGCAAATCACAAATCCTGTTATCATCCAGATTGTCGGAATCGAACAAATTGAATTTGTTAGGACAAATAATGCTGAGTTTTTCCAAATGGTGCAGATTCATTTATCTTTAAACATGGATAATCGTTTTTGTTCATAGCTATATTTACGTTTAATTTTCCAATGCTGATTCTAATTCAATTAGGGGGTTTTCAACTAATTATTTGCATTTTCTCTTTGAAGAGTTGGTTTTCAAGGTAGCTGTGAGAAAAGCTTCAATTCTCGGTAAGAGCATCTCTAGCCCTATACCAAACCTTGAACCAAATTTGAATTTGAGGCGAAAAAAACCTCTCAAAATCTTCCTTCAGCCTTGAACCAAATTGGTTGTTACTGAAAAATTTCCCTAAATTGGGTAGAAGAAAGATACTATTGAACTAAATATCTAATGGTAACTTTGTGGCAGTGTTGTCGCCGGAACACCTACCACCACCGTCGTCATCGTCATAGGAAGACGATTGGCAACATGCAACATAAGGGTTTCAAAATATAATTATCGATCCAGAGTGAGTCATATCAAATGAAGCTTTGAACCAATTTTTGCACTTATTTAAGGAAAAAAAGGGTAAGGGCTGGACTCGCTCTAAGATGGGGTGAGAGAGAGCTGGTGTCCGGTGGTGGCCGGAGACGGTGATCTCAAAGATGGTGATGCCGTGGTGGATAGGTTTTTGAGATTTGGAGATGGGTACTGAGTAAAGATTGGGTAGTTTGGGAATATTTGATTTTGTTTTTTTGGGTTTGGTGTGGGTACCAAGAAAAGAAGGGAGTGTGAATAGAGTCTCCACGTGCTCTGTGTTTTTTAGTAGTATATGATGTAAAGATGCGTTGTCACTTTGGTTCTCGTACAGGAGAATATTACGGATGTGCCATGGCGCAGTGGGGACAGAGGAGGGTTTTGTGTTTATCTTCAAATAGCCCATGGTGGACACTTGGCATAGATCCGGCCGTCCATAAAATAGAAAAACTAGTAGTAGTAGGACGTAACGTAAAGTGGCGACAATGGAGTATTTCTTGAGCCCCGTGACCCTTTTCTGGTCGGGTTGGGTAAAAATATTTGTTTTTAGGTGTCCGGATCAACTCGCAGGTACTTCAAATAATTTTACAACAGTGGTATGTATTGTTTCGGGATCCACGTAAATGTACAATGAACAAAAAAAGACGTCGATAGCATGTGACAGTGCGTTCTGAATAACTTTTTGTATTGTCTAAGTTATTCAACATTGAAAAATAAAAAGAAGGGTCGTGATCTCAATAATTTTAGTAAATGTTGATTTTAAAAGATTTAAATAAACGGAAAACTCACCCAATTGTTACTGGAAAAGAAAATGAGAAATGGAGAAAAATAGAAAAGTGTTTTTTTTATTGGAAGCGTAAAAGCTTTATTAAAAGCAAAAAAATTACAACTATGCTATCACCATAAGATAAAAAGCACTAGCGACGGGCGAAGACTAATAAAAAATAGAAAAGAGGTTATGAAATCAATATATAACCACTTATATCTTTATGGATGAAACTAAACCGTTGCATTTGTTATCGCCACTTAAAACTCTTTCCGCAAAACATTTGAAATTTACAACGGATGATGTTATTGGACGTGCAAAACTCTTTCCACAAGAACATTTGAAATTTACAACGGATGATGTTATTGGACTGGTGAACCTCGCCGAAATACTATAAGTATGCAAAAATTAACTTGTCGCTCTCGTTGATCGGATATTTTAAGACGATCGGAGACGTTCACCGCGAAACAAACACAAATACTTTGAAAACAAATGGAAAAATTAACACAAAGGTTATGGAACACAAACACTAGATAAAAATGGATACACTTTTTTTTTCATGATATTTGTGTTCCGATGAGACTAAAAGATATCCGATCAAGTTGATTTTTGACACACTTGTAGTATTCGACGAGGTCTACACAGTGAACGTCTCCGATCGTCGAAAAAATGTCGGCGCGGCGGTACCACGGGGCTGCACAGCACCCCCCTGGTTCCGATGTTATTTTAGAAGAGGACAATTTTTCATGCACATATTCAGAAGAATTTAGAACCATCAAATCAAATACACGCGAGCCCCACTAAATAATACAGTAATAGACCACTGCCGACGCATCTCTGTCTACACCTTTTGAGGCAAATTGAGCTAATGATATGATCTTCAATTTATTCGATAACAGAGTATGACAAATAAATAATCAAACGTACACAGCTGCTGTGATCTTTGAATCATCAAACGGACAAATATTAGTCCTGTTATACATAATATACATGATACAGAATTTATCTGCAAAATTTTTGCTAGATATGCAAAGCTATGGATACCCAGAAAACAAAGAAAAGGGGACGTTTTCTCATCCGAATGTGCGCAATGAACCAAGACTTGCTTCATTTTCTATCTCCTATGCCTCAATTCTGAATTTTTCTCCGAACAATAGTCTCTCTTTCTACAGATGAACACACGGAAAACAAAATCTAAAATCCAGGCAGAACTGAGAGGTCTGCTATCCCTTTAGGAAGGTCTGCAATTTTCTTGAGTAGCGATAGCCTGTTCTTTCTTATTTTTTCATCTTCCTGCAAATAACAAAATTTACCACAAAACCCACGAGTTAAAATAAAACAACAACATAACCTTTCCTCCGGCATAGGGATTGTAATACTTTGTCACAGTTGCAAACCTTCATAACAAAAGATAGAAGTGATTCTAGACTAGGGTTCTTAAATGGGCACATAAACAGAAGCCTAGTTTTCCCATTCAGCAGTAAAAGGATTATAAGAACATACCACCATTACGAAAACATTGTTGAAAAAGTTCTCTAATGGTTGTAATAGTTGAACAGATGCTTCGACAAAATCTTCCACCTCGATTCCTGTGGAGACGACAATTTTTTTAACATGGAGGGTACCAAACACTGCGGAGATATTACCAGTAAAGAACAAGGAGGAACAATAAATCATAAAATTGGAAAAGCATCATGATGTTCAGATTTAAGAGCGAAATAATAAGAAAAAAATCGATGCACGGATAGATTCTGGTTACCAGGATGAATTTTGCTTCTTAGCGACAAGAAAGTGCTCCACAAAGCTCTTTCTTCATCTGTTTCAAATGCAGCCTCATCCACCTGATAAGGTTATTTCAATGTGATGTAAGAACCAAAAATAAAGCAAGATCATGACACTAATTGGAACTACACTGAACAATTCAAATCAGAGTCTGCCAATTAACTCTAAGATATAGGCAAACAGAGCGATCAAATTACTTTACAATGGTTATTATTTACGTCATGTGAAGGTTGGAAGATAAGTGAATGTACCTGAAATGATAAATAAAACATGTCCTAAGTGTAGGGTTTTGCCCCTCAATGGATCAAATAAGACTATTAAGTGTTGCTACGACAACTACTATTCAAGGGAGACAAGAATCAATTTGGGGAGGGGAGACCTGTTGCCGGTTGGTGATGAATTCAGACTGGCACAATTCATTAGGAGCTATGTAGGGCAATGCTAATATTTTTTTGAAACTACTTCGATTAGACTCAGGAAACATTTCTCTTCCGTGTTTCTTATCCTTACACTTGAACTCGTTCATAAGAAATAGAGGTGCCGGAATAATTCAGCTTCATAAAACACGCCTATTTTAATTCTTTTTAATAATATCTTGAAAACAGCACTAGAGAAGATATCCATCTGTTCCGTTTTCCCTCTCAAGAATGGACAAGTACAAGTGAGGAGCAAATCATCAGACAAGGTAGTGAGGGCTATGATCAGAAACGTGGACGTCAATGTACCAGCGGCCTAATTAAGCCCAAGGGGCTCCCTTCCTCTCTATAGCATATCATTGCCACACTCTTAGTATTCTCTATGTTTCATTTCAAGAGGTTACCCAGGCAATATGTGCGAATATCACCATGAATTCATAAACAATAATACGCCAAACCAAACGTTGAGAGAGAGAGAGAGAGAGAGAGAGAGAGAGAGAGAGAGAGAGAGGTACCTCCATATCAACATTCACATCCTTTCCCCGAACAATTCTTGTTGGACGAGAATATGCTTCAACCACCTTCGGAAAAAGCTCGCCCCTTGACAAGGCTTCCATCTGCAGACAGTTGTGTGGATTAAAAATTGACATCCAGAAGCACAAGCAAATGACCATGTCTGATAATACCCTTTTCGCATTATATGATCATGGAATGCAAGAAACTGGCACTCAATAACTGGACAATTTCCATCTTGACAAGCAACAGTGACACCACTTGAATTACTAGCTAAAAGCGTCTCGAGAACTATCAAGACACACTAATCGTCTCTGGTTCTACAAATGCCTTTCTCAAAAGGAGCATTGTAAATGTAGGTCCCCATGCAAATCCAAAGACGACGACCTGAAAGGTTTGTTCCACCACTTTTCTTCATCCTAATTCTCTGCCATGCAGCTTAAAATTTCAGTAGCTCCAAGTCCAAGGTATGAGGGTAAAAGATAGAAGAAAAGAATTAACAAAAAGCAGAGATTGAACAAAAAATGTTCTTAATAGCCTGAAGAGCCAGGAAAGCCATGACACCAGAAATGGAAGTCCAGATAAGATAAAGGAACAAACCAAGACGTACAAATCACAAGTATGTCAACCTCCAAGTAGGTTCGGATCACCAAAAAAAAAAAAAAACCTCCAAGTAGGTTTTTCTAACTTTTCCATACATTACAGAAGTGCTATCACTGAACGGATTGTGTAATTTCTAACAATAGGAATGTGGTTTCCCGTGAGTTCAAATTTCTAACAATAGGAATGTGGTTTCCTCTGTAGTTCTCACAGTGTCATTCTTAGGAAAAATTAGCATAACAGAGTTCATTTTAAAAAAAAAAAAAAAAAAAACCTCCAAGTAGATTTTTCCCAAACATTACAGGACAGATAAAATTTCTAGAATGTCAGAATGTCATTTTGGAACCTCTGTAGTCAAATGCATTACTCACAGTGTCATTCTTAGGAAAAATTAGCATAACCATTGATGTGGAATTGAACAATCTGGAACGAGTAAGAAATGTTAATACAAGAATACCAGTTCAACCAATTAACCAAGTCTATTTGATTAAATAATGGCAGATAACAGTTCATCGGCTTACGAAATTGTTTATGCGTGCATGTGAGTGGGGGAATTTCCGTGTAAAGTTTGACTCATCATAAGCTTTTTCCCCCTCCTAGTCCTATTGATCAGAAGCATCTAGCAGCGCCATGCCAGTAGAAAGGGTGTTGCTACTGAGCTAAGCTGCTGTTGGGGAACTCGATAGAAGCGATTTGCCGCTTCCGCCTCTGACGGCTTCACAACAAACTAGAGAAATCAAAGTCAAATAAAAATATGTAACATTTTACTTTCCAACTTTTACAATTCAGAAACTGGGGAAACTGAATCATTTACAAAACCACTTTTTTCTGATTTGCCTTACGACCCAAATGAGCCCGGATCTTTCATCTCCAGACTTGGCTGACAAAAGGAATAGACATTTTGATTGGAAGCTGTCACAATTTGCAGAGTCAAAATGAAAATGCATGAATTGCAAAGAATGCTTAGAAGATGCAAAACGTACGTGTCCTGAAGTTGCATATCTCAATAGTTATTACTTTTCACCTTTGTCTCCACATTGTCTAATCATATAGTACAATAATTGGCGTACTTTTATAGCATACTGTCATCCTACAAGTACATCCAATAAGAAATAAAAAGCTAACTTCAATAGAGTAAAAATAGGTAAAACAGAAAAGGGGAAAATAATGTTTAAAAAAACAAGGGATACATCAATCTTCATGGACAAAATAGGCATCTGATTAACACACAGGTAAAAAAACTCACAGATGTCCGTTACAAAATAGATCACGAGATAACTTTTCCATGGTGGCATATGGATTCATGAATTGTTGGAACTTGGTGAACGCAACAAAAACATGAATTACAAGTAACTTGCAGATGATATCACTAGAATTTACTCACTTTATAGGAAGATTTTGCTGCTAGACAAGGCCAGTTTGCACGCTCTGTAAGGATTGAACGAACTACTTCTGAACTTATTCCCTTGTCAACCTGTAACGAAGACGCAGCGGATACTATTGCATAAATCCAAAGGTGGCCATATGCATATGCATTCACTGAATTTACAAGCTTCGGTTCATGCCCATAATATTCATTTTTCCTTTTTTGTAGTGCAAACAAATATTAAAAAGGAAACTCAAGTCTGAAAGAAAATGCACACTTGCTGAAAAAAATCCATTTATGGAAAACAGTACATACCAGAAATTGCTCTAGCCGCCGGGTTACAAACTGATGTACCTGATAGAAAAGAAAGCTCAAAACATAAATTGCGGGGGTGGCCAAATATCTATTGGTCACAATAACCTAATGTAATGGATATACGTGAAGATATAAGTGACAACTAGAGTTTGGGGCACACGCAATGCGTGTGCAAGTCGAATTTTGACAAAAAGTATGAACAAAATTAATCACGTGTGCAAGTCGAGTTTATTCATGCAATGGGTGCGAAGAAACTATTTGTAGAGAAGAGAAATAAAAATCAGTAAACTCGAAGATGAAATTAAGCCTCCATCCTAATTACCATCTTCTCTTCCTCTAACTAAACCCTTTCTACCATACGCAGAATACAATAGGAGGTCAAGTTTTTTTTTTTTGATAAGATCATAATCGATTAAAAAACACATTAAATGCAAGAATAAGGTTACTTTTCTTTTCTTTTGGTTATCAAGAATGCAAAAATAAGGCAATAAAAAATATAAGGGGGGCACACACGCGATGCATGTGCGAAAATTACTAAAGCAAATTGTAAAACTAATGGTAATAAAATTGATAACACCAATCGATCAGCAAAAGAGAAGTATTAGACTAAAAAGGAAAAAGAAAAAGGGAAACATACCCAATAGCATCACAAAATTTTATCGAGTTTACAACGCAAAATTCAAGTCCCTGAATGCCATGCTCGGTGCGTTTTTAGTTTCCAAAAGTTCATGGTGATGCAGGAGAAATACACGGTGGTTTTGGGGTGACCTCTCTGAAGTTTTTTCATACAACCGTTCATTCATCTCCTCATCTTGACGAAGCGGTTGAAACCGCTCAGAGTTTAAAGTGGGTAACTGCTTAGGCTTTTGAGATTCCAGTTTTATCCTTTTTGGGTGGTGAAATTAGTGTTTGAATCTTTAAACCGGAGGGATATTTTGGGAAAACAAAAGTGTGAGCCAGCCTCAAAAGTGTCCTCACCAAACTTGTGCTCCCCCTTTATATATTAGAATAGATGAAAAACGCAAGGTTTTATCAGACAAGTCATGACCCAACTGGACAAAGTTCCAGCACCACAAACTGTTAGCCTAACCGAATATGGATGCATATGTGTGCTGCTTCTGAGGTAAAAAAAATCCATGAAATTGTGATACTGAACTTGGTAGCACTATCAACAGGACAGGTAAATTTAAACTGATGGACTAACTGGACTTAGCAGAGTCTCAAATTCCAATAGCTTAAGTATCAACTTGAACTTATAGACCAACTACCAGAGAGATGAATTTACATCGTCAATGGATCCAGCATCTATTTTTAGGGGTTGGACAGCAGCAGCAAGTTCCAAAGCATGTCTTAAATCTAAATTTCTGTTGTTTTCAACCAACACTTGAACCTGCACCAGATAAAGGTAGGATTATGCTTCTTTTTTTTTTGAATTATGCGTTTTACAAGGTAGGATTATGCTGATGATGTCAAACATGGTCAAGAGAGTTTTTGATGCTTGTAAAACGTACAAGACCATAAGAGATTCTCCGCAGGCCAAACGGATCACTATTGGAGCTTGGCTGACATCCAGCTCCAAACAAGCCAACAAGGCTATCTAACCTGAAAAATAGTAAACAGGATACAAAACCATTATACGAATCATTCTCTTTGAAGAAGAATATCGGTGCAATGAAGATTACTCATAACAAAATGTATGTATCTATGTCGACACTCAATACAAGGTGTAATAAACATTTATGGTGGCAACATGAAAAAAACAAAACATTAGCTAATTAGGAAGTTATAACCCACTGCTCCGTCCTATAATGCTAGTCCATTATGAATCTCAAATTTCATTACGTTATTGAATAGGCATTAATTTCCATCATTGTCCGTTTATTCTCACTTTTGAACACATCCACAGCTGCTTGTAGTGGACGGCTTTGGACAACTACAGTTTTAACCTTTTGAATTTTCAAATACTACCAATTTTAGATGAATACAAAATGGAATGAGGGATCAAGAATTCAAGGAGGAGGTATTATCCAATATATGGAGGTTACATGTTGGTTCAAGATTTTGACAAGTATTTTACATGAAAAGATGCCAAGGGGATGTCACCCATGTACACAACATGTATGCACAAGGCAAGACAAGCGTAAAACTTTCTCCGAATCAAAATTCTTTGAAAAAACAAAAACGCAAGAAACCACAAAATTACTATGGTAAAAATGTCTGCCATGAAACCGGATCATCTAAATTTCCGTCTCGGCACACTCTAACGAATACCAACTTGTCTGCGTCCACATAACCACAACCAACATGAGTGCTACCAAACAAGGCTTCCACACACTAGGCTACATCGAGGTCCTCCTATTCTCTTTTGATCCAAATTTATCTTATACCAATCGCCTTTCATTACTCTGGTTAACATATGCCCACAACCATCTCCCTAGCAAAGCTTGCCTTAGATTACGAGGTTTGGATCCCATAATCCTACCTACGTAAGGGCATCCACAGTGGGCTCTCAAAATGGCTCCTAAGTGAGGCTCCTAGCATTTACCTAGCCATGTGCTCAAGTATTGCCTTCAATGGGCTCCCCATACAAACTCCTAAGGGTGGCTCCTAAGCTTGGTTCCTAGCACAATAGTTAAATTTAGGTAGCCTTCTAGCTAACTCTAAGTGGAGCCAAAGTCTTTAAATTTTTTTTAATATGAAATCTTTGAAAAAGTTGCTCCTAATTTTATTTTTTTCACAAAATAGAGAATGCTATTGCTAGCCCATTGAGTGGACACTGCACACATCCTCTCTAAATTTAACAAGCTCTAGGAGTGAAAAGTGGACCCCAATTATGCTTATGTGTACACCTTAGGATACAATTTAGGAGCAATTTTTAGGGAGCCCACTGTGGATGCCCTAATAGTGTTTTTTCCGTGGCCTCAACACAAGTTTAGCTATTCACATTTCGCAATGATTATGTTAGATTGTTAACAAGTCATCTAAAAGCTCGAGCTAGTACAAAAATGTGTAAGTTTATAACTGATCCACAATGCTAACCCTCGTGCGTGGCCGGCAGGGCAAATTTATTTTATACTGTTCTGGACAACAATGACAGATTTCAAAAATAGTGGTTTTATGACAATGTAAGGTTAAATACAAGCTTGTAAGTTCTATTTGACCTGTCAGCAATTGACAATATAGTCCCAGCATCAGTTTTGGGAAGAACATCTCCAGAAAATCTTGGTAGGGTGATTTCAAACAATGCCTCTGAAATCTGCAAAATGTCGAATACAAGAAAATGCAAGAGACTACTTAGGGCAGAGAATAAAAAAAGGACTGCATTCCAGCACTGTAATAAACAGCATAGACAGGAATCAAATATCCGAATCACGTAACCAGAAAAATTGTTCAAAACTTTAATACCGCACACTGATTTATCAAGACCCAAGCAATCCGCAAATCATATATCTGAAAAGTGTAGCCTTTTGTTTCAAAACAACCAGTTAGTAAGCCCAAAAGATTCAACTTTGCACTAACTTTCACGCTCTTGACATAAACAGGACTTGGACCTTTTAACTACGCATTTGGGTGGCAGGAGATACCACACAAGCTAACAGCTGGTCGTTCTCTTTTGGGATTTCAAAACCATGAATAATGACAAAAGGGATTCAAGGGCCAATGGCCTACACATCAGCACATGGAAAAACACAAAGTATTGTGCCCATGCATGTTCGATTCACATCAATCATGCTTCTGAATTGGCCAGAAAACTCTATGTGGAAGATTTGCATGAATCATCCATTTTTTTTTGGAATGAGTAGGTGAAAATCATCGTTGCATTTCAACCACACTATCCTGGTTCTACTCTGAATCAAGCACTCTATATTTCAACCACACTATCCTGGTTCTACTCTGAATCAAGCACTCTATTCGAGTCAATAAATAAGATAACCAGCAGAACAGGAGATATCATTTCATCCACGTAGGCTACACTGGCCAGGGCAACGGTTATCATCTTTTCTTCAAATGAGGAGAGTCATCCCAGAGCAAACAGCGGGAGGGATTAGCACTTCCTAAAGCTACCCTTGTGAGTTGTGATTCTTAACCCCATCAAATTAGCTAAATCACAATCAACAAAGAAATTATCAAAAGAAAGGTCCCTGGTAAAAAGGGATTAACATGCACACAAATCTTGATCATAATATGTTCTGTATTTGACAACCTGCTCTGAATAGCCATCTCTAAGGGCATAATGCCGTGCCATTATGCCTGCGAGGGAAGTGAATTCCGTAACAACAGCAGTAGCAAGATCAGACATAACCAATGATGCAGCATCCTCGACAGTTTGGAGCTTATCTTCACTTATACCGAGAGCTAAGCCAATTTGGGTAACTGTACTTTGAACACGGTTCATCTTGTCCAGCATTGTTCCTAGCTTCTCCTGTTTAATTTCCCAATATTTTCCACATAAGAGGTATTAGATAGCATGAGATATTTTCTAAACCAGAAATCACATCAACTTTAAGTATTAGAATATTGAACTATTTTGAGTCCAGTCACTGAGAATGAGAAAAAGAACAAGAAGATCGATGCCATCAGAAATCATATTGTAAAAACATAACCTAGTTGTTGGGAAAAAAAAAAAAAAGCAATGCAGTTCGCATTTCTCTCAAGTGCAGGTATGGTAGCATCTCTCATTTCCCTTGGTTACTAAATCAGAAGTGCAAACTTCTGATTCGCCCAATTATGATAGCTAAAGCAAGAAACCACTCCTAGAAGAAAGTAAGAAACCACTCCTAGAAGGAATAAACTTACATGAAAAAGAATCCCACTTAGTTGATTTCGAAAGTCAGAAAACTTTTTTCTGGTGTCCATCTCATAGAAAAACTTGGCATCTTCATATCGAGCTCTGCGCAAAATAGATGTATTAGCTCCCTCTAGACTGGCAAAACAGAGAGAGAAAAGAAAACACAGCCGAATTGCAGAAATGAAGAGTTGCTACATTAACATAGAAAAACTGCAACATGGACTCCTGTCCACAGAATATGAAGAGGGCTCAGCATATCGGTCTGAATACCATATTCAAATTAGACACTTGGGTCATGGTTTTAGTAATGTTTGGAGAAGAAGAAGAAACCCACAACTGAGGTCTGCGAATGAAGAAAAATATTTAGCATCTCACATGAGGGGAGATGGTCTCTTTTCTCCAAGACGTCATATAAGTACATTCTTAAACATATTTATGTCAACATATTATTCGATATTCAAACACATGAAAAACTTACGACGCATCCATGTGCTTGTGCCCTACTTCATTATGCATATTCTTACAGTCTCAAGTAAGGGTTTAGGGAGGTCGGACAGATGATTCTCATTCCAAGTCCATGTAACAAGGCTTTAAAGTAAGAAGTGAAAGGAAATGGGATCTGATGCAAATTTATAATCATGGCTAACTAATCAATTGAATCTATGTGTTGAAGGGTGATATATTCTCCTAATGCTCTTGATATTTTTATATAAACACTTGTGAGGTGTACGAGATTAGTTCCATCTCTTTCTCCCTCAGTCTTCTTTTTCTGCCTCGTCTTTTCTATAAACCCTGAATCCATATTGTACGCCATAAATATATGTATTAAGTTATGTAGTTATTTTGATAAATAAATCAAACTGAACGAGGTCAACATCAACCTGAGTACAGCTTCATTTCCTTTCTTTACTTCCATCTCATTTATTGCGCCATTTGCAACCTAAAATGACAACTTGTGAGTTATAAATGAAAAACAATCTCCCCACTTATTAGATTGGTTCCTAACATCTAACCACGTGTAGATAAAAGCACGACTCACAGCAATGAAGTGTGGCAATAGTCTTCCAAACTCGTCAGTTATTGCAAAATATTTCTGGTGCTTCTGCATAACCTGCATGATTGGCGGTCATCACGTAACAGATGTGGCATAGACTACTAAATACTATCTACTTATAGGGTGTAACTGTGTAAGTCATTAAATACCCAGATGCAGACATGCATCTTTACTGCTACAGCATGAAGAAAATAAAATAATTCGGAGCAAATCACAGAATTCTTTCTACCTTGCATGGCAAATGCTCTCTAGAAAAAGCAGATGTTGCTCAAGCGCTAGAACATGATTAAACTATCTACATTGAAGGGGATGAACCATCAAGGGCTTCGGATGCAATCCCAAGAAAAGATATCCATTGTCGATGAGTAGGCACAATTTGCAAATTCCACACAAAATAAGGATGATGCTGTAGCAACTAAAACATTATACATGTTCTCTATAATTTCACTTTCTAACTTCACAGCTCAAGGATGAGGACATAACCTCTGATTCATGTTCTATATAATTCATCTTGCATTATCAAGAATGAAACGGTGTCTCAGTGTGATGCGGAGAGCTTTTCATACATTACACTGAAGTTTCATCCATAATTACATGCCCATGGTAAGATCCTCACAGTTGATAATCTGTTTCATAGGCGGAAATCTATTACTAGTCAGTGTCGTCGTAATTTGTAAGCCTAATGGAGAGGTGAAATATTTGCCAATTCATTTCCATATCTAACTTGAAACAGAAAACGAAGTGTTGCAACCAAGCCAGCAAGCCATTATAAAACTTAAACATCCCTGCAAATTGAAAAGCATACCATAACCAGTAGATCTTTCGGAAGCTCCAAGAATGACTCTTTAAAATTCCCTAGTACTGGAACAGGGGCCTCAACGAGATTTGCAACCTAAATTTCACAAGGTGAGATGTTTTATAATTCAAATTATGAAAAATCACAAAATCGCCCCGTAATGTCATTACCTCGTCAAGTAAGGCACTTTGCATAACAATATGTCCGTTAACACCTTTTGCTAAGGCATTGGAGCGTTCGGAAATTGTTGTCTTGCGTTGCTGAAAAAGAACATTTTCTTTAGATACTATAGCATTTCCCTGCTTTTTTAGGGTAATTCCCAAAATGAGAAGCAGCAAGCAATAATAAATCACATTTTAGACCTCAATTTCAACAGAAATCCCAGCATGCTGCATTACGTGGGAGTAAGATTCTGCACTTTCAACCTGGGAAAAACAATGTTCAGAGTTTTTTTTTATGGAAACATATCTCGAGAAAATAAGCAATAAAAGGAAATAATAGAAGACTAGTGGAAAAGGACTGAAATTTACAAAGTGATAGTCTAACAAAGAGGAAGCCCAACAAGGGTGTCAGAGAGTGAGAAAGAAGGAAAAAAACATGCCCAAACATTACTAAAGGAGAATAATGTAAAGCCCATAAATGCCTACACTTTGATGGAAAACAGAAATAAGATACAGTCCATCAAATATTGGTCACTCTAAACACTAAGATAATCAAAATAATTTGGCTGTTGATAATGCTAATTTCATGAACATACCCTTACAGTGGCAGATGGAGTATTCCGAAGACCATAAGATAGGTTTCCACTACAAAAAATATATCAGAGAATAGAGTATCAAAATCTAACTTAAAAAATTAAAGAAGAAGCCGCAAAGATAAATATGCTTTATTGGTACCTTAACAATCATGACTTCATGAGGTGTAAATCAAAGATTTCAAAACTAAGCGTTTTAACTTAGTTTAATGGTTCAATGTTAACAACCTAGAAGACTCATTAACAGTGTTAAAGCATCCAACTCAGAATAAATTGGCAATGAGTGGAGATACCACCCAAACTCCTATACTTGTTTTGGAGGTTTTGAATACCCAACGTAGGCCAAGCTCTAACACTCCCTGCACGTGCGATCCCTGACTAGCAAGTGGAGAGGTACATAAAGGATCCATAACATAGGGATCACAATGAAACAAGGTGCACTTAAGGTACAAACAATGGGGCCATCAATCAAGAGAGTCTTGTCCAAAAGCCTCCAAAAGCCTAACTTTGATACCATGTGAAATCATCCAACTCGAAACCGATTGGCGGTGAGTGAAGAGGCCGCTCAGGCTCGTAAACTAGTTTTGGAGGTTATAGTTAAACAATGTGGGACAAGCTCTAACAAACAAGAATTTTTACATACTACCCATTTTACATTGGTTCAATTAACAACCTAGAAGACTAATTAACACTAATTCAGTTATTTATTAAGAATTCCCGGGGTGTGTGGCTGATTAGCCAACGATCCAGTGGGCTTCAGTATCTCCTGAGGCTCACATAGGCTTCCTGGTATGGCGGAAATTTTACTTTTTAGGTTGACCAATACATAGGAGCGATAGAAAAGCCAAGCCGTATAAAGGTGAGCAGTCCTTATACCAATAGCAATGGCCTACTCAATAGCCTTAGTTTTCATTTCCCCTTTATTCAGATCCGTGTTCATACAGAACTAAAAAAAAAAGAGGTCAACAGGGCCGTAGGTTCTGAAACTAACCTTAACACACCGGCAAATGTAAATGGAATTACAACATCTCCATGGAGAGCCAGAACCCACCGAATTGGCCTACTAAACATGACCTACAAAATGGTGTCAAATCAGATAAACATCACGTTCAGTGTACCAAAAATGGATATGGATACACAAAAAGAAATTTAAAACAAATTATTTTAACACCTATTTAAGTATCATAGACAAAAAGTATGAAAAACTCGATTAGAACTTAAAAGTGAATCTCCAAATCTTGACCTGTTTTCACCATCTCTATCACAGCCCATCACACATAGCTAAAGCAGTTTACAAATACGTTAGCACTAATACATCCCTAAATACACAATCATTACGTGGAAAATATCCGACTAAAAGAAATAAAGAATGTCAAAAGCAAGTAGGTGTCAATGATTGCTAATTAAATTTGTTGGAGCATGAAAAGACAAATAAATAACTAGAACTGCTATGACTAGTTGGTAGAGCCACTGCATGTATGATCTGAAAATGGGTACAGAAGGAACCCCTAGACAATCAAGCATCAAACATCCAACCTAAGTTGTTAACATGTCACACACCTGAGAGTTCCAACGCATAGACTTTGGGAATGATATTCTGGCAACAGTAGAGGGCAAGTCTTCAGATAAAACCTACCCAGAGTGACAAACGATATCAGGTGCAAAAGAAACTAAAAGCTCTTCCCTTGAGTTGAACCATGGTCATAACTGAGTATAATGCATACTTTAGAAACAAAGAGAAGATTCTCACAATCAAACAGGCCAAACATGCAAATATCGAACTAGTATTACAACAACAGCATTACTTAAAACACATTTACCAGTGAAAAAATGGAAATGGAGAAAGCATAAGGCGGGAATACTAAAGAATCTTAGTTATTTCAAGAATCCAAAATACATAACCTCCATATTCAACCAATAATTAATGAACCCAGGAGAATCTTTCAACTTTTACATATTGGTTCTATTTGATCTTGAATGGTTCCAAAAATTCGATGTCTTCGGGAATGTGTCCAACAACCTATATCAAGCTATCCAACAACCTCCCCACAGGCCACATCGGATTCCCTCTTGACATGGAGATGCAAACAACCGAACACACAAGGGATATAAACTATATAAGGGAGATGAGACGCACTTTAACCAAAGTTAGTCTCCAATCTCAACAAATATAAACACTTCTTCCCAGCCAACCCCATTCAGATCTCGTAATTAACGCCATACAGTTGATGTTGGACATTCAAGGAGGCATAGGACTGGAAATATATCTGGCACAACTGACATGTTTGTAACAAAAACTACTTTGCATTGAACCTACTCCTTACCTACCCATTTGTCCCACCAAGAGAGAGAGAGAGAGAGAGAGAGAGAGAGAGAGAGAGAGAGAGGCGAAGAGGGGAGACATAATAAATTCTGATCAATACACAAGGAAATATCCGAAACATAAACAAACTTCGTCCACACACCAGCAAAAGAGGATGTTTATGAATATAACCTCTAATGCAAGTCTTGCAGGCTCCACTACGCGGGCATAAACATATTCCACTTTTCCTGCAACGTGATACCAATACAGTATTGTTAAATGTCGGCACTACAGATAGTTACATATCCATAAGAAACATGTACATTGTATTTGGTTGGAAGTTTTGAGGGAAAATGGTGAGATATATTTTTGAGTAGTGTTTGGTTTGGTTTTTGAAAATGGTTTTTGGGGTAATGATGGGAGAGGGAAATGAGAGTAATAATTAGAGATAGGGGTAATAAGTGGAGAGAGATAGAGAGAGAAATGATAATAATGATTGGAGACAGGGGTAATGAGTTGAGAGAAATGTGAGAAATGATTGGAGAGAGGAGTAATGAGTGGATATAGAAGAAAATTATTCCAAAAGTATTTTTGGAAAACTTTTCCAAAAATGCTAACCAAACAAGGTTAGTTTTTTGTTATGCAAAATCAAATTCAAGTGTGCAGCAACTAATGATGCTCTGTTGTCATCATACCGAAGTTCTTTATCCTACCAAGCTTTGCATGACGACGAATATGCACAATAAGCAAACGAATAAAGGCAACAGGTGCCACCATATGGATGTATTGATCTTTTAAGTCAAAAATCAAAATGAATCATAAACTAATGATCGGCCCTGACAAAGAGATTGATACATATCATGAAGTGTGGTTGGACAAATCAGCCCAACTAAATGTGGCTAATATCATATGATTTTTTCTAATAACTCAGGGTGATCGGGCCAGCTTACACACACATCAACGAAGCCATGGGACCCAATCCCATTGTCCACTAGCGAGGAGCCCAATTAAACCCGAGGCAAATCCCTGTATGGACTGACCCCGTAAGAGTTGATAGCACCTGGAGGTTTCGAACCTGAAACCTTAGGAGGGAGCAAACCCCTTAGTCCCAAGCTTTGACCACCAGGCCAACCCCTTGGGATTCACCTATGTCAAGTGATATCTGATGTCCCTACAAATATATTCAATGGATTCTCATTTATACATTATTTGCATGGGTTAATACAAGTATCCAGTGTTTAGATGGTCAAAGCTTTGATAGAAGCGAGTAAATCCACAGAGCTCAATGGAAAAAAACGGATTCATGTAGCCAACCCTAATTGATTGGGACTCAAGCCTCAGTTTGATTTGGTTTTAGAATCAAATGACAACATATGCATCTACAATAAAATACCTTCAGCCTTCCTATACAAGGAATCGAGTGGTACACTATATCTACGGCAAAAACCATCAGCAGCCTGAGAAGCAAAATGAAGTAACAATTAATTCCAAACAAAATAAAATGTATGGTTACTATGATTTACAAAATGCTAAAACTTTTAAGGAAATGTAAAACACCGCGAAATATCTGTAATAGCAAGTGAGGGTTAGACGGTGTTAGTTCCATCAAAAATTACAGAACAAGATTGATGAAAAGTAACTTGATGAAACAAATCCTTCCTGGGAGATCTTGTAGAAACATTATGAATGATAATGACTTACACACGTGCACATGTAAATGCATAAGAAAAGAAAAGAAAATGCTAGGCATCAAATAGTTAGGAACCGTTACAAGAATGGGTTTGAAAGGGAACCCTGTCCAGATCCCACATGCAAAGTGTACAAGTGAGCCCCTCCCATAACCAACCTCAAACCAAATCAAGGCAAGGTCCTGATCCACCATTACTAGTTCAGGTTCAGTTCACCAAAAAGTGAAAACCACAATAACAGTTTGCCAACAAAAATCGTTGCATGTCCAGATTCCACATGCAAAGTGTACAAGTGGAGCCCCTCCCATACCAACCTCAAACCAAATCAAGGCAAGGTCATGGTCCACCACTATTCAGGTTCAATTCATCACAGCATGAAACCACAATAACAGTTTGCCAATGAAAATCTTTGGATACAGGCTAACTTGGAAAAAAAAACCATACGATATTGGTAAATGAACAAAATGAACTTTAAGGAAGGAAAGACCTTTGTCGGACTCCCTTGATGGTCAAATGCCTTTGAAACTGGAGGTCCTCGAACCTCAACCTCATTTTCAACTTGCCTAGAGCAAAGGCTCTCAACTTGAACCTGCAAATTGCAATACACCATTGCTTAATCCTTTTTTCATATGTAAGTAATACTCCAATAACTATACAAACTGACAACATAAAGATATTTCGCATCAAGGGAACAATAAAGTAGATGCAACCAATTCGTCTATATAGCTAGTTAACCCTCAATTTCTAGAACCCCCGAGAAAGACAATTGAGTATTTTTATTATAAACCTTCATTTACTAAGAGAGTTGTATTCTGGCAGTTCCGCTGTGGAAAAGTATGATTGCTCGCTCTACACACTTACTATAATCGTGCTCAACCACTATGTCCACAAAGATAACAATTCTTGGCTCAGCATGGAATTGGCTAATTCACAAATACAATGAGACAGCTCATTAACTAGGTGACATGTCAAAAGGAAGATGAAGAATGTCATTGTTTTTTTTTTTTTTGGAGGGTGTGCCATAATTTCATTTCAAACCAACATAATCTATACACACACCATCAGCAACACCCAACACATGAGGGAAGAATGGCGTACCACAAGTCTACGTGGTGTACCAAATGCTAGCACTTTGCCATGGCTCAACCGTTGTTTTTCCAATAACTGCACAACTACATCTTTAAGCTGCATTGAACAGCATGATCAACGCAATCAGAAAACAGACAAGTGGAACAAACAATTTCCATGAGTAACCTACTCAAAGATTGCAAGTATGTGCTGTCATTCACCAAGTGGCTATAGGAAAAAATTAACTTTATGAGGTTGAAAAGGCATTGAATAATAACCTAATAAGAAGATCGTTAAAAGAGAAAATTAAAAAAACAGACATATCCACCTCCCCAAGGATTAAAGACATACTTGTTGGCTTGCATTAACTACATCTGCAGGAGGTAACTCCTCTGTCCCTATTTCAAGCACAAACATCCTTGGTTCCACAGGCACCTATGCGACAAAAATAACAAACATTAACCAATCTAATAATTGTATAAGAACATAGACATGTTCAGTGAAAATGGGGGAGCTGCCCCAGCAAACCTTTCTAACTGCTGCCTCCAGAACATCTTTCGAATAGACAAGATGATCAGGTTCAGAAACAACTCCCAAAGGGTGCCCTAGAGACTCCCTTGTCTTTAACCATAGTTGTGCACATTGACGAGCTAAGCTGGATAGAAAACAAAATGCAAGCATAGCAAACAACACTGTGAAACTTGGCAAACATCCAAAAGTTGTTTAAAATTTAGAAATTACACATGTACTTCGGTACTTTAACCCTTGAAGATTCAACAGATGATTGAAAGCAAGAAAGCTTAAATATGTTCATTGAAGTAAGATCTAGAGAATCTTCACGTTTTGGTGTTCCTAATGAATGACGGTTCACTGGTGCAGCGATCGTACTAATTCGTATTTTGAAAAAGATTCATCGGCTTTTGCCTCTTAATCCAACTAAGGGCCAGCCAAAGTGCCGAACTAGACATCAAGTAGCTGTCTTTGCTGTAAGATCTGTGTCTCATAGAAAAACCATTCTTGCAGCAATTTCTCAATGAAATATAGCACGAAATACATGCTCACCTGCGCATCCGACCAAAGTAGCGAGCCCGTTCTGTCACCCCAACATAGCCTCGAGAGTCTAAAATGTTAAAAGCATGAGATGTCTTTAAAAGCTGATCATACCTAGCACGTTGTAGAGGATAATGTTATTTAAAATAAAAGCTGACTAAAAACTTCTAGACAACAAACAGTAAAAATTTCAAAGGACGTCAAAATCTCCAGAACGTACGCAGGTATTGCAAGGCCTAAATCAAGTAAAGAACGTGCTTCTTCCTCAAACAGGTCAAAGTGTCTTTGAAGATGGGCAACATTGGCATGCTCCAGATAATATCCACTCATTTCCTTCCTGAAACAGCACGGGACAATCACCCCTTATGGTTCATAATAACATATGAAGCAATTCAAGTATGAGGAAAGAGATACTTTGAGTCAATATCCGAGATCAGCACCACAAAAGGTCGAACACCAAAAATACACTTCAAGATTTTCAAAAGAGGCATCTACAAGTATTAGAACTTCTTAGCTGTTTCCTTGTGGGGAAAAGAGAAGTCATAATAGTTGCCCAGTACATGAATATAACTTCTATATACTGGCTTATTACCCAATATAACTTGTTGCCTAATGGAACTAGCAAGGAAATTTAAATAGTAGTGCTGAGGTGGCACCTAATGAAGGAGGAGAAACGAGAAAATGAGGAGAGAGCCAGAACATGTCCGTCTCGGGAAGAACAAAGCAAGAGATGATGGTAGTTTCCTTTGAAAGATCTAATGAGGATATGTAAGGGAAGGATAAGGAGAAAAAAGGTATCTGCAAGCACAAATGGTGTGGAGAGGCACTGGTAGATAACAACATCCAAGGGGTAAGTGAATTACATGACCCAATTTAGCATCTTGTGAAGGAAAGATTTTAAGTAATCAGCAACCAGTAATTAAAGCTAGCATATTGGTCAGCAGTTTACAAATTATTCTCTCTCCACAAAAATATTTTTTCCAAAAGTAACATCGGTAATGTGGTCTACTTCTCGTCTCACTTATGTTGCCAATTTTAGTTTTTCCTCAAAACCTAGGATATTGGTACGCAGTTCCAAAGTAAAATAGTAATGCACTTCTGCAGAAACTGCAAGCTAGGTTAATGAGGTGGAGTAGCTAAATTACTCATTCTCTAGAAAAAGCTCTCCATAAGTAATTCCATTCGCATATTGAATCTTCTTGAAATGATCAACTCCCTGCAAATTAATTTCACCACACTTCAGACCACATATAAGAAAAATAAAGCGGAGAAGGAAAAAAAGAAAAGAAAAAGAGTTATTCTCCTTATTGGCACCAAAGAAAACTTTGGTGAGTTACTTCGAGGATCCGAAGATACGGAGCCTCGTGGTTAAGTTTGGGGCCTGTTATCTCTCCAAAGTTTTCTTTGACGTGTGCAATAAGGGACCTGCCACCTCTCCAAAAGTCACCTGAAGTAACATAAGGATACGTTCAAGTCCGTATGTTATCTCAACAGATACAGGCATCAATTGCAAACTTCCAGCCTGGAGAAAAAGCAAAAAGGGAACAATGAACAACGAAAAAAATAAACGAAGGCAGGAAGCAAGGAAAATAGATTATGCAATTGAATACTTAGGAACTTGATTGTCAACCAGGTTAACCACAACAATACTTTTCAAAATTGAGGCTCATATCGTCACGAGAAAAAACCTGCTGGAAGTAGGTGAATTGCGTGATTTCCATCCCATCCATCCAAATTTCCCATCCCAATCCCCAAGCACCAAGTACCTATTAGCAATTGAAGTCAAGAGGAATATTACTAAGCTTGAAAACTACTGCAAAAACAAGTTTTTTTATATCAAACACAGTAAAAAAGAAGAAGTTATATCGATTAAACAAAACAGGAAAGGACAAGGAACAAATTTGTATAGTTTTATGTTTTTGACCCTTATGAGCCAAAGTTATGCAACCAAACCAAACATGCTTGGGTTGCATGCCAATAAGCAGGCATTAATATGCAGTGTAACCTCAACTGCAAAGATTAGACAGATCCACAGCGGCACACCCAACACACATCACAAGGACTAAAAAGACAAGATCTTACCGGGCTTTCCCAATTGTCCTCCACAAAACGTATATCATGCTCATTGACATTAATACCTGTCAAGCATTAGGCCGCAAAGTCTCAAACCTAGGAAATAAATCAGGGAAGAAATGCTATGAAATGGGCATCGCTAAAACTAGTATGCAATCCAATAGGTTGAAAGAAGACATTAATAAAAAGCAAACAGTTACCACTCGTGCTAAATATCCAAGAGATTCGATCGCTACTAAGACAATGAGTGCACCCAATCATGATTTTCCAGACTTAAGAAATGAAATTTGGAGCAGACCAATTCATTTCCACGTAATCAAGCAAATAATGGGCAAAAAAAATAGTATCTTGGCTAAATACCGATCTAATAGCAGCCTAAATTAATACAGCAGTTGGAAAGGTAGGACTTGAGGAAAAAAATGTCTCGTCTTATTCAAAATAAGGAGTGCCCCCTGCCCACAAATTACTGGTATTGTTACACATGACCTCCTGTACTTCAAAAATATGCACGAAGTAATGCTTAGAGTAGCTGATCAAATGTTCAGACGCAAGGGTGGAACAACATTAAGTAGAACACATTGTTCAATAGTTCCTACATTTATCACTACAAAATTGAACAGCAAAAAAGTAATAAGACGGGCTGTCTGATGTGTGAGGAAGAAGTGGGCCACCACTATATTTTCTCCTCATACGAGAATGGCAAGAGGCACCATTTCAGTGGGAAAACATATATAATGTCTGAGTTGAGGATCACAATGTTGACAATGCTTTTTCCAGAAAAGAAAAAAAAAAAAAAAATTCCTTCTCCATCTTAGTTGACATTTTAGGAGGAAAGAAGAGATGCAGACGGATCTAGAAATCTAGCTTAGTGGGGGCACTTCTCTAATCGTAATCGCGAAAGTTTATTTTTCTAGCAACCACACTAAGAGCATTCTAAAATAGTACGCACATTACTAAATACAAAAATTTATAATGCATAATTTTTATAAAAGTATCTAAAAATGAACATAAAATCTTGGACAAAATGTTTTGAGTATATTTATATATTTACATCGATAAGTTTTTAAAATGAAAGAGATGGCTTTAATGATAGCTTTCTTTTAAAATATTTCTCATCAAGAAATAAATGTTCTAAATAGACAAACAAATTTATATATCAATAATTACAAATCGACCATACAACGAAAGTTGAAGCATAGAATTAATCTTGTATCTTTATTAACCTCCTTCAACTGATTCAAGTGATTTAGCCAGTAGGAAAGTCAGATGGGCCTGCCTTTATTCATCTATACCAGCTGCCAACCACTAGGAAGATTTCAGCGCCCTTCCAACAATAAGAAGCAAAACGCGCCATCACCTACAGCCCTTTCCTCTGCCTGGGACTTCCACGAAATGAAAACGAGTGGCATCGTTGTATGCTCAACATTTGTTGCCTCTTTATTAGCAAGATGTATACAAGTGTACATGCAAGCTAAATATAGTCAGACATTTATATAACCATGGTAAATATATAAGAGTATTAATAGAATTTTTTTAGTTCTGATTGGAGGCACGTGCCCCCACGTATATCCGTCCCTGCACAAGCATGTGTGCACCAAGAAACATATTTTGACATCTATGATCTTTTACTTATTCAATAGGCAGCAAAATCTAAAACTAATAACATGGCTAGATGAGCACACATCATCAAGAGAAACATTTCCATTAGCAATTTGAAAACTAGTTTGCTTGAGAAATAGTTGTAGTTATTTGAGTAGCAACAACTACAATAGCAATAATAGAGAAGGTTTGATCTACCTAGCGCCGATAGGCTTCGGATAAATAGATCTTGCGAATTCCCAGGATCAGGTTTCAATATTACCTGAGAAAAAATTGACAGAAAATATGAAGCTGCACAAAAATACAATCATAAGCCATCCCCAATGAGCTTTCACCTGAAATTGAGTGTGGCGCTGAAGTCTATTTGGGTTTTCACCGTAGCGACTATCATCTGGCCGAATACTGGGCTCCACGTACCTTCAACCAGAAACTAACACATCAATTGTCACCTTAACCAATGATTAGAAAATGAAAAAATGAAATATTAGATTACTATTCAGCAAATTAGCTCAGAGCCTCAGAAAACATATGTTAGTCCATAAATTCCGGTATGCTCACAAACTGAAGCTAATGCCTATTTAATCTCTAGCGCAGCAATCTATAACTTCCAATATTTTCTGAATTCTGCGAAGGATCTTTGTAGAGTATTTCTACTACTTATTTTATTCCAGTTAAACCTTACTTATAAAATAAAATCTAAATTACCTTGCGATTACAACAGAGACTAGTTAAGGCTCAAGTAGTTATCAAAATCTAGAACTTGCTAGTGCACAAGATACCTGATCAATTTGTGATCAGTGCTTGAAACTACTAAATTTGACCTGTATAGACCTTAGAAGCATAACTAAATTTCTGGGGTTCAATAAGCATCAAATGTGTTGACAGTTTAAGTTTTCTGGGGGTCTTATCATGAAAGCAATACATATGTCAGAGGTCTTCTAAGATGCGAGGCCAAAATGTGTAGAAATTGTGCAGCCAGTATCTTATAACAGATGCGAAAAAAATCATACATACCACAACTTTCCTGAGTGTACTAGAATAATAATATGAGGTGCAACAATTTCCCTGAGAAATGCACGAAAAAGTGCAATTGGCCCATAGAAGACATAACAGGCTCAACTAAAATATTTTGAACCCGCAAATATCAGGACTAAATTCTCAACTCCCTTGTGTATGGTTGACCATCGAATGTTAATGAATTTAACAAACAACCAATCTTAGCACAAGAGGAAAAGGTCTACTCCATGAACAGCACAGAACTCCATGAAAGTTTATCAGAATTGAGTTCAAAAAGCATGTGATGGAAGAAAACTGTGCATGCTAATGCTGAAGACTCTATGACATGTATACCCAGTTAAAATATAAACTGTTCTATACAATAAGAAAAGTGTCATTCCAAAGTTCATTTATAAGAGTATCCCATCATAACCAAAGTCATTGATGTCAAGAAAGCATGAACTGCTACAGAATCTAATCATACTTACGCAACATTCCATGGTTCTGGACCAAGCACCCTTAAAAAAGTTAGAGGATTCATAGTCCCAGCTCCAACCTAGACAGCATAATTAATGCCCAAACAAATCAGAAGTATATCACAATAACCTCAATTTCAAAATTGTAAAGAGGCTTGCATTGCATCCTTCTTCCAGAACTCATATAGAATGGGCATGTCAATACAACATTCTTATCTGGTAAGAAGGTATAGTGGAAGACAGTACTCCAGAAAAGCAGAGGACAATGGAAATGACAAAACAGTAAATGCCATAACAAAGGTGAAAATAGAAGGAATCTTAACATGAATAACACAGAAGGATGGGACAGCTGAGTGTTTGAAAAGGGTGCATCATATAGGTACATGTACTACATTACAGTTCACATACGTATATACTATAAATATTATAAAGAGAGAACCCATTTATAGAGTGCCATCAGTTTTGAGGCTGACTCACATTTTTTTTTATCCAAGCTATCCCTTTAACCTTCTCCTGATTCAGTTGTTTGGACTCTAACAGTGAACGGAGAGTATTCTGCAAAATCTGCTTGGCAGGCTTTTAGGGAACCTAATCCCCCTTTCCTTGGCACAATATGATTTGGTTTAAACACTATACTCCATGATGGGCTTTCATTCAGTGGCTAGCAGTCCTGGGGAGGTTGTCAACAAAAGATAGGCTCTCTTCTTGGGGTATGCAGGTGGATCCCCAATGTGTTCTCTGCCTTAGGGGTGCTGAATCTCACTCCCATCTTTTCCTTTTCTGCAGTTATGCCCTACGAGTTTGGACTTTTCTCCTGTAATGGAATGGGATTACTAGCGGGTTGGAAGATTTGTTTGAGGTTCTGTTATGGGCAAGGCAATATAGAGTTGGTACTTCAATGGCTCATGCAAGCTGTCAGTGGCAGGCTGGCAGCAACAACTTGCCGGTTGTGGAGGGAAAGTAATGGAAGGATTTTTCAGCAGCAGGGTATGGATTGCTCCTCCTTACAGGGTGTTATTATAAGGGACATTCAAGCTTATATGAACTCTTGGAGAGGTATTAAAGCGTCCCCTCAGAACCTCCCCATTGCTGCTACTTGGAGTATTCCTAGGAAGATTTTTTCCCCCAAAATGTTTTTGGGGATTGTAGTTTCTTTGTTGTTTGTTGTTTCCCAGATTCTTTCTGGCTTGTGACTTGAGCAAGGACTAGTTCCTTATGGTTTGTAGTTGGTTTTGCTTCAATGAGATCGTAATTAACCATTAAAAAACAAAAGTTAACTACATAAGTAACTGCCAAGAAATAAAGAAGAACAATAAAACTGTCAACTCTTCATGCCTCTTTTTCTACTTTCACGTATTAGATTTCATAACGAATTAATCTCAATTGAAGATTTTTCAATTTCTCAATTTTGCGTAATGCAATTCGCACACACATCGCATGTACCCGGACGTCTAGTGTTTGAAAAGGATGCATCATTTACTTATATGCACTACATTGCAGTGCACGGAGGTTAATGTTTTAAAGTCCTAGGATGCACCATACAGAACATTTCACGCAAAACAAAATAGAGCTAATAAGGCTGATTACCTCAGTGTTGCTGCACTGCATTACAGCGCACCCTACAGAAGCCCAATATTCCTACAGGGGCCGTAATAAAGATCAAATGAAAATGCATCAGCTTCGATAGCATGAATGAACCCAATTTGAAGAATTAAAAGTATAAGTAGTTTTTTCAAACCTGTAGACGCTGAATGGCTTGTTGGAAAGTAGGAACCGACGAGGCTTTGCTGTTGTTACCTGGGTCTGGGTCCGTCGATGATTGCATATAATTTGAAGAAGTGGTGATTGCAGAGACTCGAGTATTTGCGAAATACCGCTTGCGGAAAAGGGCGGCGGTTGTGCTTGGTGTTCTGGTGAAGAGGAAGGAGAGGTGGGTTTTGTGGGGTTTGAGGAGAGAGAAGATTATGGGTAGAGAGAGAATCGCCATTGGTGGCGGGGGGAGAGTGAGTGAGTGAGGAGGCGAAGGGCGGAAGGGGGGAGGAGGAGGAAAATGGACCAACCAACCCTTGGCTTTGGCGGGTTGGGTCCTGTCTATCCGAAGAGAAGAATAGCACGTGACTCTGATCCGATTTATACATTGGGGAGCTTCTAGGTGCGCTCACTTTTTTTCTTAGTCCACTCTCCCATGACAGCATCTCAAGCACTTCTGAAATCTTAAACTTGAACACTGTGTTCACTTCACATTTCCAAAAGATTTTCCAAAAAGATTCTTTCTTCATCTCTCATCTTACCAATCATTAATCACATTTCTCTTTCTACTCATACCTCTCTCTCCAATCATTATTTTCATTTCTCTCTATATCTCTCTCCAATTATTACACCTCTCTCTAATTATTACTTTTTCCAAAAACTCATCCAAACACTATCTCAAAAATATTTCTCAAAATATTCTTCTCAAAATTCTCAACCAAACAAAGCAGAAATCTTCTAGGGCTCGTCTGGAACTTGTAAAAAGGAATAGAAAAGAAAATTTAAAAAAATTCTCCTCTATTGTTTGGTTTAGCTCAATTGGTCAGAGTTCTTGCATCTCGCGATTAGGAGGTGGAATCCCCGCCTGCATGTAGGGGCTTTTCCTTTTTCTTTTTTTTTCCTACCCTATACCAGCTTATTTATTGTATTGGTTACGTTGTCGGGCTTGATTATGGGCTTGATTATCTCGTGGACTCTCACATTGCGATATAGTACCCGACATTGTATTTTCTACTTTCATGTGTGATGTAATTGATCTTTTTTATCAATTGAAAAACAAAAAACAAAAAACTTAGTGCACAATAAAATTTCCACTAATTTTCCTCTCATCTCCCTCCTATTTTATAGTATTCTTCTTTGTTTCTCTCATTTTCTCTAAAAGTTCAATAATATTAAACTCCAATTTGAGTAAACAAAACTCTCTTTACTCTTCATCATCCATTGCGATAGTAAACCCATTTTTTATCCAATTTTTACTTGGAAATTTTTTTCAAGGCCTTTTGATTTTCACTCTCCCCTCACATTCACCCCTTGATCCTTTCCACCATAGAAAATCCCTTCATCTTCACCTTTTTTCGCGCCCAACACGGCCACCGACTACCGTAAATTTTTATTGCCTATGCGCATATCATTCAAAGTGTCTTTTGCAGACATGCGCTTTGCTTATTGTCTCAAACGTGTAGGCGAAAAATAAAAATTACACATTCTTTCCTTTACAAAAGACATGTTTCCCATGCGTCCTGCCGGTGACTCCTAAGAGTTCACTCATCTATCTTTCAATCTCTCGAACATATTTCATATTTTCATACGTAGCAAATCTTTCATTCTACCAAACAGAGAAGTTTCAAATTGACGGGGGAATCATGACCACCTTCGAATCTGTTTAACCAGATTTTCGTTGACCCATATCTACTGCCTACATCCGCCACGGACACTCATCACCACCAACTACCACTGCTGTGGACCGCAAAAAACTAGCCATTGCATGTGTTATTCTCAATTTAGGTAAAAAATTGAGTAAAAATCAATTTGGTATAGATTTGGGTAAAGGGCTGGAGCTTAATTTTGGGAGATATTACTCAAATTTTTTATTTGGTTCAGTCTTATTGGCGAGAAAAAAAAGGAGTGTGGTTTCTCACCATGTCATCCAAATAAGTGTGAGAAATCGAACTCTCTCATTTTTATTCTAGTGACCAAACTTCCTCCGGCGACCAAATCAAAAGATCAAAAACTCAATTTTGATCATTAAAGTAGCTTCGCCTTGACGAAACGAGAACAATGTGCAATTATGACACGATCCAACGAGGGGTGGACCGCACGTGCTCCGGAAATCACCCTCACTCACGGAACCGCGCAACTTTTTTACGAGAAACCAAATAGGAATTTTTTTTTTGTCAATCGATAGAAGAGAAATCATCACATATGAAGTACAAAGTACCAACCCGGGACACACATGAATTGTGAGAGTCCACGAGACAATCAAGCCCAACAACTTAATCAATACAAGAAATAAGCCCATTACAGGATAGAAAGTAGAAACAGATAAAGAAACAAATAAAGGAAAAGCCCCTGCACGCAGGCAGAAAGATTCCATCTCCTAACCTCCTAGTGAGATGCAAGAGTCCTAGCCAACCGAACCAAACCAAAATAGGACTTTGAAGGGGGGCTTATATCTCAACCCCTCCTTCCCACTCTCAGCTCTGGTGCTCTGGTGCCATCCAAACAGGGGAAAGAATCCCTCCCTCTCAAATCCCTTTCCTCTCTCTCGAAAACCCTCCATCCAAAAGGGGTGTAATTAACGCCCACGCCCCCTCGCACACAGGGTATTACGGAAGCAAATCCATGGCCGAAGAAGAAGTGGTCATCGAAGTAGATGCGGTGCAAGCAGTCTACGGCGACGATTGTCTTGTTCTTCAATCATACCCTCCCCATATACAGATTCACATCAAGCCCCGAACGGCCGAAATTTCCTCCCAACAGGTTCCTCCTGCATTCTCTCCACTTCCTTCATGTATCACCCACACACCCTTGCCATTTATAACATGTTTTGTTCATACTATACTGATTTCGAAAATTAACACAGTTGAATCTTTCCTTCTCTTTTGGGTTTCATGTCAATTTGATGCATTACTGGGTGCAGCTGGGTTTAGCACGTTTAAAGTTTGATTTGGTTCCATGGTGGGTTTAAAAAGGGCTTAATTTAAAAGTTGTGTACTGGGTATTTGCTTTCTTGGTCTAGCATTGGACCTTGTATTCTCTCCATATCCCACATACCATACCATATTACACGGTTTTGTGCATATTACACTAGTTTCAGAAACCAACACAGTAGAATCATTCTGGTTCCTGTTGGGTTTTATGTAAAATTGATGCATTATTGGATGCAGCTTTTTTTTTTGAACGGCAGAAAATTTTCTATTCCTTAAGAAAACTCCAAAACATCCAGATTACAAATTTGAGAGAGCATAGGAGGGGGATTGAACATCCAATCAGGGGGATGCAGCCTTTTTAGTCACCTATAAATTGCAATTTGGTTCCATCATGGGTTTGAAAAGGGCTTAACTTATAAGATAGGTTCTGGGTATTTGCTTTCTTGGTCTAGCATGGGACCGTGTCGTTGGTGTGGGGAGCTGTCATTGACTGTGACCTCTCTAGCTCTTGCACTCCAGTAGAGAAACTTCTAGTGATTTTATGACTAATCTAGCAAGTATGATATAACTGATAAGGGAGTATCGTAATTCTGTGATTTGTGTAAATGTTGCTTTATGTTGATTTTGAGGTGTTTTATTGTGTTTCCTCCCTGGCCATTTATTAGGTGGTGATGATGAAATTGCAATTTATTGTTCTCATTGCAGTTTGTGGAAGCAGTTATAGGAATACGAGCGGGTCCACAGGTAAACTAGCGTAAATGTATCAAATATGGCTTATCATATTCTGCTTAAATCTTAATTACCTGAAGTTTTTGAGGTAGCTGGTTATCTTCTGTATGCATCTCCATTTGACGCTTTACAAAATGTTTGTTATATGACAAAAAGTGTTAAAGGTGGGGCCAAAAAATTGTGTGATAGAGGGTTGGTAGGTAGCGAATGTAAAGTGACACATTTAACATTTTTAAGGTTTTTTAGATTGTTAGGTACAGCTCTCTCTCTAACAGTGCATTCCCTAACTTAATTCCTTCTAATATGCGTATAGGTGTATAAACCAGTGCAAATGTATGCTGCATTTATGTATTGCTTGTGAGGGCACTGAGGGGAGGTGCTATTTGTATAAATATAAAGAGTGGGTAGACGAAGACAAAGCTGCCATTTATACTTCTCTACGAATAAAGATTTCATTTGCACTGGAATGTGTTTGGAGTTTCAGTTTAGGGAAAGTCTCATCATGTCTTATCCATTCATGTTGTATAGACAGGCCAACTTTTTGGATTATCGCATTACTTATCTCTCTGAACTTTGAACTATTCTTTTTATGTACTTCTTGTACAGTATCCGGAGGAACCACCTGATATTAATATTGCAGAGTCAAAGGGTCTTGATGAGCAAAGGAAAAATCATCTTATAACTGGTATTCAGGACAAAGCTTGTGAACTTTCGTCTTGTTTAATGCTTGTAGCACTTTGTGAGGTAATTATTGCACCACTTTTGTAGTATTGTCAATGTGATTGGCTCGTACTGTTTGCTTTATGTTCACAAAAATCGTTAAGAATGTCTGAACTGCGATCATAGTCCACAGCATACTCAGGGTCTATTTCAAATGTAGCACCAAGCATCTTAGCTGGTATGGGGGAACTATTTCGTGCATGATTGAATCCATCGTAGAGGGGTGAGCATGCTCAGGGGTCTTGGCTCCACTTTGTAGATCCCCACTTGCACGCAATGAGATTTTGACCTTCCGGAAATGCTACCAATCCATGAGTCTTGATCTTCTCAGAGCCGTTAAGTTATCTTGCATCCCATCCAGCCAATGTGAGTCAATATAAGATCCTTCATGCCGCTGAGGCTCAAAATATGGATAGAAGACAAAACAGCTCGATAGAAGAAAAGCAAGTATTGGTGAAACCAAGTTTTACTGGCAGAGTATGAGCACGGAGGGGATAGCGCTTTCTAGGATAAACAGTTTCCACGAAAGCAGGTTGAGAAGCATTAGAGTTCTGATGTGATGAAAAGAAGGGGTTTTCCTGAGGAGTTAGACCGAAGGATTGGAGGGAACTCGAGCAGGAGGAAGAAACTCCAAGACATGATGAGTAGAAGTGAATTCCTTGGAAGACTCATCAGCATGAAAAGGATCAATGTGAACCAAAGTCTCTTGGTTCTCCTTACGTTAGCAATAATGTCAATACAAGTTATGCCCCAGTAAATAGATTATGAAACCATAAATGGAGCAATAACTCAACTATCCTTGAACTAATTTGCATCCACCAGAAAACCAAAATACTCACTCTCAGGCAGAAGTTACTATATTGTTAATGCTAGGTCAGCAGGTGTAGATTGTACCTTTTTTTGAAACCGGATTTATGTCTGTCAACATTGAACTTTCATCTTCTTTGCCTAGAATGTTCTGGGCTTTGTTTTGTCCTATGAAAATCCACAACACCTTGCCCATCTAAATTTTTTGTTTGGTTAGTAGGGCCTGATTACATTTTTTTGAGTGTAAATTTATGTATGGACCAAACTTGCAAAATCTGGAACTTTATTTTATCTCTAAATATGGATATCTAGAACTTGCAAGATTTTGATATAATGTTATTAGTAGGAAGCAGTGGAAATGCTCTCTAGCATGAATCACCCCGAAGGAAATTGCCCGCTATGTTTGTATCCATTGGTTGAAGAAGATGCAGGTCGTGATTCATTGCCATTTATGAAGTTGATGTCTTGTTTTCACTGCTTTCATTGGTAAGCTCCGGATTTTATTCTTTTCTATGGTTCTACCATTATGTTTGTATGTGTACACATATTTCTTTACGAGAAAGGTGTTTGGTTTAGGATTGACTTGTTTATTCATCTATGGTAGTGAGTGCATTATTCGATGGTGGAGTTGGCTCCAATCAGAAAAAGAAGTTATCCCAACCAATTTGTCTGGTCCATCCGTGCGTGGCTCCAGGAGCATGTTAAATCAACGAAGTAAGCTAGAAACTCTTTGTCTGAAACTATTCAAACTTTGGTTTGTTTGAAAACTCTTTATGGTAGTGAGATATTCAAACTTTTGGTTTGTTTGAAAACTCTCTTGGTCGTGTCTACTCTTCTTGACGATGCTTTATTAGCGTTGTGATTCTAACTTTAGTTGAGTTTGTTTTGCGTACTCATTTTGTTCTTTTTGTGTTAGTGCACTGTTGCTTGCCAGTGTTGGACATGAAACAGATGAAACACATTGAATCTAGTTTTGGTGTAGTTTTGTTTTACATTTTTAAACGACAGTATCAGGAGTTCTTGTTCCCTTCCATCTGCATAATTTTAGTTCTTGTTCCCTTCCACCTGCATAATTTTACTGAAAATTTTCCTGATTTATTTGTAAGAATTTTCAAATTAATGAAGGCATCTTGAATGTGGTTGTCTACCCTCATCTTACCAACTGCAGATTGAACTACGTGTAGCACATGCACGCTTAGTGTGATCTTGGGATGTAACAACTAGAGTACGATATGATAGAATGTCACAGATGGCGAGATATTGCTTTGTTTTTATTAGGGATAGAGTTGGTCCTCATTCCTCACTCTTTTTGCCGACAGTACTCTTTTTTATAATCAAAATTCAGAAGGTTTTCCTTTTGCATAGGCGTGCATGCAGCAGCGGAAGAGAGCACTGGTAGCTGCCCAGTTTGCCGTAAGGTTTTTCATGCCAAGGATATCGAACATGTGCTTGACTTGGTTGGGGCTCATTCTCAGTTGGTAAACTTCACTTGTCAAACTTAAGTAAAATATATATATATTTTTTGTGTGGTTTTGTGATGATTATTATTGTCGTTTGCTGAATTGATAATTAGCTCTGTTGTATTCAACAAGATTCTGTGTTTTCTCGATGAGGTGCTGCCACATTTCTTGTGTCTGCGCTGAGTAAATTTACTTGCTTCTTTGTTTTTTTTTTTTTGAAAAGGCAACAAGTTTATTCAAGAAACTTGACAATGGGCACATCAATCGGGGGAGAGGGGAGGGGAATCCAACCAGAGTTTGAATGAAAAAAACAACAAAAACACCTAACAAGATTGAAACCCAACAACAATACATCCAAACATCCCAAATCCTCATTTGTTAGTAGGTAGGTCAACACCCAAACACCGTCGACCAGAATTTACTTGCTTCTTGTTACCCAGGTTTTTTTTTTTTGAACTGCTTTGTTACCCAAGTTTAATCCAAATCTTCTATTTTGTTTTACCGTACGAAGGTGGGTTGATGACTTCTGTGCAAGTTCACTCAAGTTATGCACGGCAGTTAATACAATCCATTGTCCCTAATTGAAACCATGAATCTTAGTAATTGATGTTTACCATAGCGCCAAATGTTGTACCTACCCCCCGCTTATATGCGTTCAAACAAGCGTTACACGGATGCACCAAAGAAAGAAAGAGAAAAAAACTGCAGAACTTATGGCCTAGAAGGGAGTGAAAAGAAAAGAAAGGTTTTGTTCCCAGCATATGGACGATTCAGTAACTATCCCCTCCCTCCTTTCTCACTCTGTCCCTCTCTGAGGTACCTGTAGATCGTTTTCGTATTATTTTTGCTAAGTGACATTCTGTTTTAAATACTACTTTTGTGTTCAAGTAGTTCCGTGGTTACCAGGTCACCTGGTGTTTCACGTGTATTTTGGTTAGCCTTTGTTGTGGCCAATTCTTGTTTTTTTTTGTCCTCTACATGCTAGTCAATTCATCATTTGAATCTGAGCTACTTCTGGTGTTTGATTTAGTTTACTTAGATAGGTTCCGTATTTAAGCATTGAAACGAAAGTTCTTGTAGACAGACAACATGCAAATTTTTTTTCTCGAGTTGGAGTTATAACGGGTCCTGTTTAAGCTTAATATTTTGTGAACAAAACTTGGTATGGGATCTTATTTTTTTCAGTTATACCCATATCTAGCAATCTTGAATGACTTCTTCCATCCTAACTTTTAGAGCTCCGGTGATGCCAAGCTGAACGAGGATGAGAACTTTATGGAGTCGGATTCGGAGAAATTCAGAAGAGAGAAATTTGAAGCCATATTAAAACTGCAACAAGAGAACAGCGGGTTAATAGAACCTAGAAAAAATGAAGTTCTATTGCCGGGCATGTTTCTTCCGCCTCCAATCCCAGAAACCACAACTGTCTCAGTCAATGAAACCACCGATCTGCAAAACACAGAATCTAGCGTCAGAGCAGTAGCAGATTCTAGTGGTTCTTCCAATAGGCCTAGAACCAGTGAGCACAGGAACTTAGGCATGAGGAAGCACAGAGGGCGAAACCCAAGAAACCAAGTCAAACAATGGACAAAGAAAGAAACTGGAAATGCAGATTAAGCTGTTGTATTTTAATTTTTGTTGAAATGCTTCCTCAAAGTGAGAAAAACTTCATCGCGGTAATATTATTTGCAATATCAGTGGTAGTAATGAACAAGAAAAGAGGGTAAGGTTATACAGTATGTTGGTTTTGAACAATGAACAATTCCTAAGGCAATGTATGTAAACTTTTGAGCTGTATGGTAAATTGTGCATGGGCCTAATATTTGGCATCGCTATATGACCAAGTCAATGTATAGCTTTGTTTTGTTTTTGATAAAGAATAGGTTTGGTTTGTTCTCCATATTTCTTTTTCTTTTTGTTCGTTTTTGTTTTGAAGTCCGCCAGTGTTATACTTAGAGTCCTACTTGTCTCACAACCGTTACCAAGCCCAAATAAAGGAGAAAAGAGGGTTGTTTGTTAGGTAGCTGATAATTAGCACGTAAAAGACCCTATTAGATCTTTATGAAATGAATCCGGTTATTATTATATCATAGATAAAGTTCAACGAAAAAATCGGATTCATATAGTTTGGCCCACTTGTTTAGGTGTAATGACCCATGCTAGCTGACCTGTTAACTTTTAGCCTAATTACTTGGCTAAAAAAGATAAGCTCGAGTTAAACAATAGCTACTCACATTTTGTTATATATTACACAAATTTTCCAGAGCCCACCGATGTGGGATGGGTCCTTACAATCTCCCCCACTTAGGATTGCAATATCTCCGTTGTGTCCCATGGTCCAACAACTTCCACCCACCAAGCGATGTGAGATAGTACCCGCCGAAGCACGACAAACATCTCAAGCTCCTCCCTTTTCGGCCACACCTAAGCATGTCTCCTTGAGGGGCCGCCTCACATTTCGGGATGGTGTAAGCTTTGATACCATCTGTAACGACCCGTGCCAGTTGACCTGCTAACTCTTAGCTTAACCTCACGGCTCATAAGATTTACCTAGAGTTATGTAGCTGATCGCATTTCCTTACATATTACACAAATTTTCCAAAGCCGACCGATGTGGGATGGGTCCTTACATTGGGACTTAAGGTTAGGTTAGGTTTGATTTTCTGTTTCTGTTTTCTCTTCCGCCCTTTTTTTGCGGCTGAAAGTGGCATGCTATGTGAAAAAAAGCTGCTATTACTGTTTGCTGCATGATATTGAATCCAGTACCCAGCACAAAAAATGCAGGGCTCTCTCTCTCTCTCTCACACACATAGGGATGATGAGTGATGACAGTGGAGGAAGAATTGTCACAGTTAATGGTTGAGATGGTGCCAATTAATGTTACATGTCCGTCTAATTATGCAGTGCTCCCGGAGAACGGTCACATAGTGCCCCGAGACACTCCAAAGTACATCGTTTTGGAATGCCCTTACTTCTTTTTGGCTTGGTTAATGAATGCCCCTGGTTATGATCTTTTTAGTGCTGAATCCACATGGAAGTGCTCTGTTTCTTCGGATAATGGTTGTGAAAAAAGGAGAAAATTATTATTACTGCAACATAAAATTTCCTTTACTAAAGAAATTATTGGTACCTTAATTAATCTCATTTCGAATTAAAATCGATACTTATGCAATCCAATACCAATTATTTGGAATTTATCTTAGTTTCTGATCCATAACTTAATGAGATTTTTTATTCCCAAAACTTTGATTTTTAAACTCCATACAAAATGATGTGATCATAGTGGGGTATTCTCAAATTTTAATGAATAAGCATAATCAGACCACGTCATTCTCCACGAGATTTCTGTAGATAAAAGGATCAAATGAGAAGTCACAACCAGTGGCGGACGCAAGATTCATTATGCAGGGGGACCGAATCACATATATTTATAAATTAACAACAAAATATCATTATCACATACTGATACAATAATTTTGAGGGGATCTTCCTTCATAATTTGTACAAACAAAACCTAAATTATAGTACCAATAATTGGGAGGTGTGCGGGGACTTGTGCCCCGCATGCACCCCCCTCTGTCTGCCCTTGGTTGCAACATTATGGAGGGAGTTTCTATATATTATAGTTTTGGAAATGACTACAATACACACCCATTAAATGTGTACACCATATGCACTTATTGTATGGTCCAGATTGTGTCACCTCATTGGCAATCGTTACATTTTTTAGTTTTTCGTAACTTTTCAGCAATATAATTCGTTACATTTTCTATGATTCGTAACATTTTGGTGCGACTCGTAACTTTTATAATAAAATTTGTAATATTTATAAAAAAAATCATAACTTTTATAGAGGTGTGTATCATACACACCCAAATAAGAGATGTGTATTGTAGCCTTTTTCGTTAGTTTTATTTGTAAATTATATAGGCGTATTCATAATTTTTAAGGTGAAAACTCACAGAGCAATGGCCTTGGCCCTTGGGGGAATTTCACCCATGTTAGGTAGTTGTCACAGTGACTTCGATTGTGATGCAACTGACTTCTACAAGTATGGTCGGCGTTCGGACACCATTTCACATATATCTAAACACTTGCGTTTGGAGCGTCCGATGCATGTGAATTTACACTGAAATTGTTTGATGCACATGAGTCTCACGAATGCACCACGATCTCACATCTATCGAATGGCTTCAGACAGAGATGCCCGGATCTGTATCCCTAGCACTGCTCGTGTTTTACTCATTGGTAAGGCAAGCGGGGGCACTGTAGCGAGATAACTCACTACAGGGTTGAAGTGAGCCCCATCCGGCCATCCATCTCAGTACCGACTGCTCAGATTTAATCTAAACTCAAAATGATCTGAACTGTTTATTGTTTAGATTAAAATTACCAAAATGAACGACCAAATGGACTCACTACAACCCTATAGTGAGCCCCTCACTACAGGGCCCATACCCCAGTGCGTGGACTCTAGAAACTATCAACATCACCTTTTTCTATAGGGTCGTTTCTTTCCAATGCAATCAGTGGGAGAGAGCATGTATTGTCAAGTTATAAAATCTTCAAGATAAATGGCACTGAACAACAAAGGTCGCAACCGACATAACGGAGCACACTCCCAAAACCCTATTGCCGAAGTGACATCTCCATATGTACTCATTCATCATAAACTTTGCTCAAACTTAAAAATAAATTTGCCAAGTTTTGATCATCAATATGGTAATGTGGGGCAAGTTGGGACAAGAACAGTATGAAGACTTAGGCCGAGTTTCTACTACGGTATATTTTTCAGTATTTTCGGTATTCTTTGACAACTTGTAGTCCAAGAATACCAAAAATACCGTAGTAGAAACTCACCCTTAAAAGTTCAATTTTTTTTTTCGCCCATTGATTTTCAAATTAGAAGCAGAGAAGATAATTGCAGTGTTAAGGATAATGGAGAAAGAGGGGTGAAAACCAACAAAATGGGAAGATTGAAGTGACCAAAGTGCATGCCAATTATTCTTTTGGTGTGTGGTTTTGAACTTTTTAGGGATAGTGGGAAATGAGGGACCGGACAGAGGAATTGGAGTGTGGATACAAGGGAAAGAAGAGCTACAAGCCTCAAGTTTCTGTGGCATTTCAATGTCAAATCTCATTGCCCTCAACTTATCAATGATGGCTCTCACCTTTCACAGTACTAAAATCCTCATTTCAAGTGCTTCCATGACTGATTTTGATGGCATCTTTTCACCTTTCGAAGCTTGGATAAGGTACTACCTCATAAGCTTACTACTAATGTCATGAGAAGTTGGAATTAGTACTTTATAAGCTTACTACTAATGTCACAAAGTTGAAATGAAGGTGACATGACTAAATACAAGATTCGGTAGAACACGCGATTGAATTTTATGGAATATTAGAAAGAGAGAGAAGTAGAAAAAAGAGACGTCGAGTATGAACACGACCACCTTTCATCGGGACTTCTGACGCCATCATTAGGTCTCCGACTTCCTTGTCTTTCGCCCAATCTCATACACGGTCTTACAACTTTACATAGAACAGACTAATTTAATTTTTTTTGTTTTTTTTTGATGGAGTATTCTCAACAATAAGAGTCAAGAGAATGGCCGTCTGGCTTCAGATTTTCACATAACACATGACCTTAAGAGTATTTTTTTTGGTACGTACATACGAAATTCAATACATGGCCGCAATTGATCTCTAAGTTTAGGGGGCATTACTATGCTTATTCTCGTGGTCTATTCTCAATGATGGCAAGGATGGAGCATGAGAGACTAGTAGGGACTGTTGTCCCTACTACAATTTGAAAGATATTTACTATTATATATATAACCCGTCCCCCTATGTAAAAATCTTGACTTCGTCCCTAATGGTTGGTCACATTTCTATTGGAACTGATTTTCATAAAAATCTTTCACCTTTCTGGTTATGTACAAGTGGAACGATGTGCTTTGCCATCAAATCCTACTTTGTTAAATGCATGTCCTGACAAAGTATCATTTATTGAATTTCTTTGGACTTATACATTAAAAAATTGCCTCCGGATGATTTATAAAAAAAAGAGTGTTATATGCACAGAAAAACTACTCAGAAAATACTCTGAATTTGAAAATGAATGGCTCAGATTCACTTGAGAGTAAATCTGAGCCACTCATTTTCAAATTCTGGGTACTTTCCGGATAATTTTTCTTGACACTTAGTATTTCCCTTTATAAAAACCATTATAAATATAATTGGTACTCCATAAATATTAACATCCTAACCTAGCCGATTAATTAAAGATTAGTCGCTCATTAATGAGCTAGTAAAGTTCTTGAAACTATTCTAAAAGAAAACCACTGGGCGAAGACCTGAGCTTCAGAGTTTGCTTTTTCTTAGATCTCGAATTTGAAACCTGTCAAGTGTTATTTACTCTTGTTCCCGTTCTTCGATCTTATCAACCTTTTCTTATTTTTCTCAAAAAGTCCCTAAAGACTCTCCTCACATAAAAATCCCCAATAAAAAGAAACAACCTCCTGTTTTGGCTAAATAAGCCACCTGTGGTTTTTTTTTTGTCTTTATTTAAAATTTTCTCGCATTTGTTAGTTTCGTGTCAAACTTATGTGGATTATTGATTCTTCTCACCGAAATGAACCAAAAAAAAAATAATTATGATCCAAACTTAAATTTTTTTTTAATAAAGACAAAAATCAAAAAAAAAATTAGGTTTTTGGCATTATTTAAATAAATTTGAGTTTGGAATATAATTTTTTATTTTTCCGGTTCTTCTCGTCGAAAAGAATCAATAATCCAAAAAGTTTGACACGAAACTTATAAATACGAGAAAAAATAAGCCACGTAGAGCCAAAACAGGTTTTCTCTAGCTTATAGGCAAAAAAGCAACGAGAAACACACTCTAAGTCCATATGAGGCCCGTTGCCCAAGTATGAAAGGGATAAAGGGCAGGGACGGATCCAGAAATCCAACCCAGTGGGGGCAATTTCTTAATTGTAATCGTGTAATTTTTTTCCTAGTCAACGATTTTGTTAGGGACAAGAAATTGTGTAAGATTAATTCTAAACCTAATATTAGGCAAGAAATTATTTAAAAAATAGGGACCATTGTAAAAGATTTCTAAAATTGAAAAATATTTAAGTTAAACAATTTTCGCATGATTTTGTACCATTTTCTTAAAAAGAAGGGAGAAAATTAAAATTTAGGAAAAAAATGTTAGGGGAATTATTATTACCACTATAGGTTCAAAATATATAATAAAACTATCAAGTTGTTGTACAATGAATGTTGTTGGTCTAGTGGCAAGAGGGAATACATTGGTTTTGGAACGAAAGGTCTATGGTTCAAACCTCAACGATCTCCTATAACCTTTTAAATTTTGAGGCTTAAAAAGGGAGAGTTAGGAGTTGAACCCGAGACCTACAGCTTGGAGAGAGCACACCTTACCACCAGACCACACGAGATTTTCCTGTTAGGTTCTAACACAAATAACATATATACGAAACTTATTTCCCAAAATTAATTTTTTTTACATCGACAAGTGGGGGTCAGCGGGGGCACGTGCCCCCGCATGCCCCCCTTGGATCCGTCCCTGATAAGGGGCGCAGATGGCGTGGAGCTCAACTGCTGGAGCATGCACAAGATTTCCAAATTTCTGACAAACGTGACACCTGCGCACATGCCTCTTTGAATTTGACTCCATCCATAGCCAGGGGTAACCAAGATGAATGAACCTTATGTAGTGCTTCTTCAGCTTATTCATTGGACAGACACCGTAAGGGAATGTGGTCCAATGCTCTGCTGTACAAACTCCCATTTTCAATAAAGAACCGTTTAGCAGAGATTTTGACTTGCCGTCTATACTCCTCTTCTATGGGTAACATGCCCTCCCGAAGGAAATCAATGTAATTCTGTCTCCAATCCCTTTTTACAGAAAAAAACACCATTTTGGTTCCGTGATTGACAACACGAACTTCTCGCAATTTCTCAGGAACCTCTGTGGCATCCTGTTTTATGCTGGGCCAATAATAGCCCTATCTCTGAACTCTTCTGTAGAGGACAATTTCATTTTCCCCACAGGTTTTGTCATGGACCTGACGCAACATTCCCTTGGGCTCCTTAAGTCCTATGCAGTGTGCCAACCAACCTTGAGGACCGCGATAGTACAATTGTTGAAAACCATTGTGAACTGTGCCAATTCTGACATAGGCATGTCGCCCTCTCCGGTCATCAATTGCTTTAATTAGTTTTCAGTCGTGGACAGTCTGATTAGTTCCCTAAAAATTAGTTGAGATACGTATATTCGAACACTCTTATTTATAATAAGAAAATCACAGGTGTCAAAGTAAGTATAGAGGAGTTTACTTTGGGAAAAATTATAGTGTGGTGGGGTTCAAGTCGAAGAAATGCAATTAGTTGGACCTAGAATTGTGGAAAAAGTGGCGTTCATGAGTTCAAGTGAGTCCCAATTAAGTGATGATGGTAATCTATTAGGTGAGATTAAAAATGTGTCACACGATGCTTAATTTCAAAGTTGAATGTGCAAACAAAAAGTACTTTTCTCAGTCTAAAAGCCAAGGTTATATATTTTTTTTATCAGCAAACAAAATTTCATTAGAGAAACTCGATGACGTGTACATCAAGAAGGAGAAAATCCAACTAGAAGTTGGAACACTCAATGGACATAGCCCAAACACCCTTGGGCCTATAATGCCCTGATAAACAATGAAAATATCCGAGGCCAACACAGTCAGATATACAATAAAGCACATAAACTTAAGTCTAGTCCAAACAAGTGGGCCAAGCCCAACCCCAAGAAAACTCAAAACCTAATCCTAAAGCAATGTGCAAATCATCCACCACTTCCACCACCGAAGCCCCTGACGGCAACCACCAACCCTGACACCACCACAACCCGAAACCTCCAATCCACCACCGATAACCCAAGAGAAGCGGCGCCGACGAAATAAACAAACCCAGCTGCCTCGGATGCACCCAGAGCCGTTAAGCAATAACCACGAACAGCGGAGTGTCTTTCTCCTTCTCCTTCTCCTACTGCTACTAGTCCTAGCAAAGAGCGGTAATGGCCCATCTATTTTAGCAAACCAAGGGAGACCTTTTTCTCCATTCGTATATCGTCGTAACGCCCTTAATGCTAGGTTTTGAAAAAGACTTTTCATGTCATTCCCATTTAGGTCCGATTCGGATCCCGCTCCAATCACTGAATTGAGTATTTTGTCGATTATCTTACGCAAAAAGGATGACCCTAAGACTGCCATTTTTCCCACGAATAGGACGAATAGGTAGTGGGGGACCATGACGGCCATCACCCCCACCGACACAACCCATGCCATAAAGGCTGTGTTCGGTTGCACAGTTTAGTTTTGTTTTGATGATGTAAGCAGGTGTAATAAGTGGAGAGAGATAGAGAGAAAAGTGAAAAAAGTGATGGTGTAATCAAAACTGGAATAGTGCCAAAACCGGAGCAAAACTCCCAACCGAACAAGGCCGGATCGATATCTTTCATCATTTTCTTGTACAAATTTGTACATAATAGATGATTCCGTGACTCATTTCCACCGACCCACATTTCTATCGCTAATTAGTGCGATAATCTCAATCAATCTCAGGTACTCGAATGATTCTTTTTTTTTTTTTTCTTTCTAAAAATGCAGTAAGTTTTTAAAAGGAAAATGGCAGATAAAGCTCAGCTATTTGATTAATATTTTTCTGTCAAAAAAAGAACATATATACACTAATTAATTAAACACATTGTTCTCTCTTATCTGGATTATTTGACAAAAAACCAAAAAATCAATAATCTGGATTAAGTTTTTTAAGCATAGTAAATTCGTGAAAAAGTTAAAAGATATTACTTAATGCATGATGCAATCTCAATGGAAGAAAAAGGAAAAAGATTCCAATTGATAGAAGTAACCCTTTTCGTTTGCTTAGGATTCTTTTGGTGTTAATCACGATTGCACGTGGCCAAACAGAGATTTTTTGTCCTAGAAAAACACTTCTAGATTCTTCTTCTTTTTTTTGAAGATGAAAAATACACATATTGACTTTATACATATATTTGCAATACATCAGATGGAATCATTATATTCAAAGTTGTCCAATCCCGTACTAGCTGGCGTACCATTTTCAATACTGGGACCGTACGTACTGATACCTGCGTGTATCTCCGTCATGTTTCGGATTTATCCCAACATGTCCTCCTTTGGCAAAAAAACAAAAAACAGTTTTTTGATTTTTTCGTTTTGTCTTTATTCAATTTTATTTTTTTTATAGTTTTGCGTCAAGTTTTCGTGGTTTATGGATTCGTCTCGACGAGACGATCCAAAGAGTATAAAATTATGGTCGAAAGTAATTTTTTTTTTAAATAAAGCCAAAATTAAACCAATAAACTGGTTTATTTTCGGCTTTATTCAAAAAATATTATTTTTGACCATAATTTTCTACTCGTTGGTTTTGTCTCGTCGACGAGACGAATCCATAAACCACGAAAACTTGATGCAAAATTAACAAATGCAAAATAAAATTGAATAGAGACAATGAAAAAACCAAAAAACCAACTCTGCACTTTTTGGCCAAAGGAGCCCAAAAAATATAATTTTAATGGAAATTGATTTTCAATTTTCACACGCTCTCCTGTCTTATAAATGCACTCCCTTTTTTTTTTTTTGTCTTGTGGTGAATTTTTGTGTGTAAGTTTGTCACTAAAAGACAAAAAATAGGGCGCATTTTATAGAAAATCTAACAATTTTTAATATATTTATTATAACCGCAACACTTAAACTAGATCTCGGATCGCTTTTTCACCAACTCTCCTAAAACCAATTGGTATTAGAAAGGGTCTCAATAAGTTTTTTATGGCATTCGACATCGCACTCGCAAGTCTGTTTTTAGAGCGGTCGCAAGGAGTGGCAACAATTCCTCCCTCACAATGACGCTCCCGCGAATCGAACCCATGACCTCCTTATCTTGATACCACTTGTCGGACCGCTTTTCTACCATCTCTCCTAAAACCAATTGGTGTTAGGAAGGGCTTCAATTAAATCTTTAATGACATTCGACATTGCACCCGCAAGGCTTTTTTCAGAGCAGTCGCATGGAGTGACATTGTGTAACCAAATCCATAGGGACACTCCGGGCCCAATAGTAAAGAAATAAACTAAATTCTATTACTTTGAAGTATCTAAACGTTAGTTCTCATAAAAAAATAAACATGATTGTTATATCTAAAGTCCAAATTTTGATAAATTATCTTAAAATTCAAGCCTTTTTTATTGAGGGAAAATAATACACTAGTATTTTTGTACAAGCCGAGATTTCGGTACAAGCCCGGTATAGACTAGTATGGAACACCATTTTACGTGTACCGTGTTTGTTTCCAGCTAGGTGTGGAATTGACTAAATTGATTCTATTCATTTATCTGGTAACTGCCTAACTTATCTGGTAACTGCCTAACTGGAACACAGGGGTGAGTATGGACTGGATTGGTTCGGTTTTGTAGCAAACCAAGAACCAAACCACTACCTACGGATTATGAATTTGGAGAACCAAACCAACCCACGAAGGGCATAGAACCAAACCAATCCAAACCATTAAAATACGGTTCGGATTCGGTTTCGAACCACAGTTTGCTTTAAATTGAGATATTATTTTCGTAAACTATTTAGAGTACTTAAAATTTAGTTTTACTACGTTAGGTTTATATAGAATACGAATAAGTCCTCATATATAGAAATTTAGTGTAATTACTCATGGTAATGAAGGAAATCAAAGAATAGGAATAGGCTATGACCGAATCATGTATAGAAATTTGGAAAATAGAAACGTGTTGTGGAATCAAAATTGGAATAGAGAATTTCAATCACCGAATTTATTTGCTATGACTAAACCACTATTGGTGTATTGGAATTAGGGGAATAAGTTGTAAATCTTAAGCAAAATAAAATCTTGTCAGAGAAGGAATAATGAATAAATTAAATTAGGAAGTTAGTTGACTATGACTTATATAAATATACATACATGGTTCGGATCGGATTGGAACTGGAACCATGAACGTAAATCCACAAACCAAACCATTGAGTACGGATTCTAATTTTTTTAAACCAGGAGCAAACCACGCTACTAAAAAACCAAACCAAACCAATCGGTTTGGATTGGTTTGGACTGGATTCACAGTTTGACGGGTTTTCTGCTCACCCCTAGGAACACCTATATATATTTGTATTTGAAGCGTGGTGCAAAATTACAAAAAAAAAATTCAAAAATTAAGAGAAACTATTCAAATATTTGAAGACCAGCCTTTTATAAAAAAAACATTGAAGATGAAGTTAGTAATTAGATCATAAAAATATTAATATACACCAGCGAAATATGGCAAAAAGAATATAAAATTTGAGTAGGGTTGGGCATAGTTGTCACCACGATACGGGATATGTATCCTCTTTTTATCTCCTTTTGAAAAATTATCGCCCATCCTGTATTCTTTTCACAAAAATACAAGTGCAACCCGGTTCAGTTTGCATTCAGTGATAATTTATTAGAAAAAAGTCAGACCTTATTTTAAGAAGCGAAACGCGTAATACCATTGATTTAACGACATTCAAATTTCAAATCATTTTAAGAAAACCCAACCACAATTCGTTTAGGGCTCAAATAGAAGATAAAATCTCACTTTTATCATGTTTTGCGTAAATTAAATAAGGGGTTCTTTTCTCTTGACTAAGGCAAAATCTATGTAATATAGACTTTGAAATTTTACATCCAAATAACGGAAACAGGGGAGGTGCTGCGCAGCGTGCTGTGCGGCCTATTTCGGCGCCGTTCTGGCACTGTTTCGACGATCGAAGACGTCCACCGTGTAGAGCTCGTCGGGTACTACGAATGTATCAAAAATCAAGTCGATTGGATATCGGTAAGTGCCTCATCGGAACACAAATAAGTTGTAAAAAATTGGAACACACATGTCTTGAAACATTAAATGAAAACCATTGAAACCATTTTTTTCAACATATTTGTGTTCCGATGAGGCACTTAACGATATCGGATTGAGTTGATTTTTGGTACACTTATAGTACTCAATGAGCTCTACGCGGTGGACGACTCCGATCGTCGGAACGGTACCGGCGCGGTGCAGAAAAGAGCCCGCACAGTACGCTGCGCAACACCCCCTGTTTCCCCAAATAACTTCGTTTTTCTTATATGCAATGGAATTAAAATTTCGTATTATGTATAACTATTTAATTGTGTAAATATGATTTCACATTTGTTTCATTCAAAACCGTAGCCATCAAAAGCTCACTGCCTCCTCAACTCTAATATTTCCTCAAGGCTCTTCCTCTCCCATGACTGCTCACGAAAAAGTCCAAATGTTCTAATAAGTCGTACTTATAGAATTAGTACGTAATTGACTACAAACCCCAAACCAAATTTCAGCCACACCCACGTGAAAACCACTTGTGTTCCCCTCAGGCCTCAACATTCATTCTAGAACATTCTTAAAAAAGAAAAAAGAAAAAAAGATACAAATAACACCACCTTAAACATAGTTATAATAGAAATTATCTAAACATACCTAAAATATTTAAACAGTGTTGGTCCTTTTTGTTTGGTAAAGGTTTTGAGTACATGTGACAATTTTCAACCCAACCTATGAATCTGCTCATATTCACTTATTTTTAACCCGCTCAAAGCTGCCCACATTATATTATGGTTTTATACAAGTCAATCTACATTAACCTATATATCTATATCAGTCCGTTTCTAGTCCACCACCATTAAAATCCGGGATTGTCTGGACCAAGCCTTTCCTGATTAAATTTTGATGATCCGAACCTTCCAATGTGTTTAAAACGTGTTTTTAAGGGTCCCCATGATAAATCATCAAAAAAGAAATGACCGGGAAGGGCTTCATCTGAGTAGTCAGATTATCAAAATTTGATCGGGAAATGAAAGGTGTGGACGGGAGTGGACTTTAAGGGTAGTAGACTAGAACATTGGGTGATGTGTGTGTGTGTGTAAATGGGTTCAAAATGAGTTGAACCAAAAAATAAAACATAACATTGATTTCATTTTTCTTTTCTCAACAACAAAAGAAACGGGCTGAGAGAGCAACAATCTTCCACAACCATCTGCAACTATCTTTGACGATCGTAAAAATGGGTTCAAAACAATTTGCAATACATTGACACATTGTAAGTGAGGTTCTTTGTTGAGTCAATGTGATGAAATGAGCTGGAGAGGCAAGAATAATCAACGGTATAGATGCGAGAATGGAGTGAGTCATCTAGAATAAGGGTGAAGAAGAGAGCAGATGTGCACGGAGAAAACCAAGACAGTAAAGCCCTTAGACTAATCCATGGGGGTGCCCAAGTGATCTAGAGATAATGGGATGATGACACCAATGGAAGAATATTCTTCTTTCCAAATTAGTGGTTGCCCACTTTCTCTCTTCCTAGAACGACACACTCTGTCAATCAAGTCACCTCTGGAAATTGTGAAAGGAATGTCTCATATTTATAGGCAGGTTGGACCAGTGCTTAGGTGCCATGTGTCTCCCTACAATATGAGGACACATGTCCTTTCCGTACACCTTGACCGCGTAGGTGATGTCACCGGCCACAAGACAAACCCTCACGGCTACTCGGGCGTGCTACTGCACCTTCGCACGGAGAATCTCTCCTCTTTTGTAGCCACCAAACCCGTTGATCTCCTTCTATTCCCGTTTGGGTAAGGTCACAACCTGTTCGGTCGTGTCTGTATCGCAACAAGCCTCAAAGGGCCACTCGGGTCCTGCCTTAAACCGGAGCAGGAGTCGTTCCTGGGCTTAACATAAATGACTTAGCTCTTCGTGTTCTCGCCTATATCTCTGGGTCGCTCTAGTCGTTGCGCTTGTGGGATTTTCTCCATGCTAGGATGGGCCGTGGCTTATATGTATATACCCTTGTTGGCGTTAGTGGGGCTTGCTCTGGCCCCATCTATTGAAGGAGCTCCGTGTTAGGGACACTCGCACGGGTTGACCCGCGCGACTCTGCAACGTGTCCCGCTATCTCTGAGTGAAACTTGTTACCATGTAATTGGGAGGTCAATCTTGACTTTAGTCAACGTTTTCTGAACGCTGACCTTCCCTACACACGAGTGTAAAAATGATACCATACGTGACAATATCAACGATTCGTCCTAGCTCCAATTTTTGTTTTTTCATTGGTTGGTGACACCACACAGATCATCGTTGCAATTTTTAGGGTTAAAATGTTATAGATAAGGAAAAAACATGAAATAGGGCAGAATTTGGGGGAAAAAAAATTGGGTTGGGTTGGGTTGGATCGAATATGACTTGACTCATAATAAGACTTGACTCATATTCAACCCGCCTACTATTGACACATATTTAATCCGTCCATATTCAATCCATAACCCATATCAATTGTCCAAACCGCATTTTCCCACGATAAATTTTGAGGTAATAAGCGGAGAAAGATAAATAGAGAGATCGGAGTAATAGTTGGACACAAAACTTATTAGATACGGTGCTGTGAGAAAGAGGTTCTGCGAACCAAATGACAAGGTGCGTTAGCATATTCCCAACAACTCCAGTACCATTTTTCAATTTTGTTGTCATACATACAAAACATCTTCTCATACATGCAAAAGGAAAAAGGGATTAGGTGACACGGGATAAATCAGAATGAAATTGCTCACATCACAAAATCCCAACTTTTCATCTTCATTGAATGTAGGTTAGTGAGTTCCATCCCTAAAAATCTAGGGCAATTAATGCTGCAATCCGTGTCCTAAGCTAGAATTAATTACTCCATTTAAGTACTCTGTTGGAAGAAAATGTCTCTTTTGGTGAAAGGAAAAGTTTAGTGGCACAAATATTTTTACCTGAAATATTCAGATTATTTTATATAAAAATACTTCCTCCGTCCCAAATTGTTGATTTTTCTTTCTATTTTGAGATGTCCCAAAATGTTAATCCTATTTCTAAAAACAACTATAAAAAATATATCCAACTTCCAATTTTACCTTTAAAAGTATTCCTTCCTCCCAATTTATTTTACATTTTTCGAAATTTGTGTCATTTCTAAATAGTTTTAAAACTTTTGTATAAAATATATAATATATTTTTGCATCTTTTTTGAGATTTTTTTTTCCGGTTAAACTTTGTATAAAATAACTAATTGAGATCTATTAAACAAAATCCATATTTAAATCTTTTTTTCAAAGAGATTTTTTAGGTTTTAGGGTGCACTTTCCTATTATAGGAACTTTATCACATGAATTTTTTAGAGATCCATATTGAAATATATAAACAATTTAAAACCACTTAATAAACTTTTTTTTTGAAAAAAGATAAAAAAAAAAAAAAAGAAAAAAAAAAAAGAAAAATTTTCAACTTAGACTTAAAAATTAAATTCTTTGGTGGAAAATGAGAAAGTTCCTTTTTTTTTTTGAACTTTGGATCACAGAATTTTTGAGTCCAATGTTTTTAAAACATATAGAATAATTACATATAAAACACTTATTTTTTTATAAAATAATTCTCCAAAAGAAAACAATTAATTAAGTGTTTTACATATAGAATAATTACATATAAAACACTTATTTTTTTATAAAATAATTCGAACCGTTAATTGCCGAATTAAATTAGTATGCAAAGCTCAGTACCGACCCTTGTACGTGTAACTTAAGTAGCCACTAGTTGAATAAAATACCCAACGAAAGGAGCTCTGGTTTTTTTGTGTGGCTACGCTAAGAGACGCGGTCTCATGAGTTGCACGTGCCCCTCGCCTGGTCGGAAAAGGAAAATGCCACTCTTATATTACCCGAAATGAGGAAAAAAACATTAATATAAGAACTGTTTGGTTGTGGTCAAATACTCTACAATTTTGACCTTTTAACTTTTTCTTGATATGAATATGACTCATTTCAAGTTTTGGGCCCATCTCAACCTTTACTTCTTCCATCTTTTTTTTTTTTTTTTTTCCCATGATCACGGTGTTTGGCTTCCATTTTTTATCTTTACTTTTTTCTTTTAGGTTAAAGGCATGTGAATGCGGAATTTAAAGAAATTAATTTCTTGCAAACTCCAAACAAGAATCGAATGATAACCAATTACGTGGAGAACAAACTCACAAACCAACCAAACTAATCCTTCGGCTATCTCAAGCTTTACCTGTTCTATCATCATCACCACCGTAAGAATGTAAGATATCAAATCCAAATCTCTTGTTGGGACCCATGGCCGTTTTTACCCCCTAGTTTTTTGAAGAGCAAACTTACAAATCAATCGGACTAACCCTTCAGTTATCTCGACATTTACTTGTTCTATCACCATCACCACCGTAAGATATCAAAATACAATCTCTTGTTGGAACTTCTCCTAATTTTTTGAAGAGCAAACTCACAAACCAACCTGAGTAACCCTTCGGCTATCTCAACCTTTACATGTTCTATCATCATCACCACCACCACCACCATAAGATACCAAAATCCAATCTCTTGTTGGGACCCACGGCCGTTTTTCCCCTTATTTCTTTAATTTAATCCCTTCAGTGTCAACCGTGTAACCTACCCCACTCAAACCAACCCTTTCGTTTCTTCCGCCGTCCACTTCTCTCTCACTCCTGAGTCCTGACTCCCCTCCCCCTCTCTCTCTCTCTCTCTCTCTCTCTACAAATCTATAAATTCAACACTCCCGACTTCACCTGAAGCTAGCCTCCATAACCAGCATTCATATACCTTGCATTATAAACATTTTCACACAGATCATATAGATATATACACATACATATATCTAAGAAATGAGGCATTCCATTGGAGTTTTTAAGCCAAGCAAATTACATGTTTCAAAGCATGTGGGAGCACTGATCACAATGAGTCAGTACGGTGGCTCAGCTAAAGTACCAAAGAGTCGTGGCAAGAAGCTGAGGATCAACAACTCGTGGAACCCACTTGGGACCGGGTCGAATCGGTCCCAGGTTGCCACGTCTCGGACCAAGCTAGGCGACAAGTGGCCTGAGTATCAAGGGAGGAACCACTGGGAGGGCATGCTCGATCCGCTCGACGACAATCTGCGCGACGAGATCCTACGGTACGGCGAGTTCGTTGACGCCACGTATCGGTCCTTCGAGTTCGACACGTCGTCGCCTGACTACGGCATGTGTCGGTACTCTAGGTTCTCGATGCTGGCCCAGTGCGGGCTCAGGGAGAGCGGATATAGGGTGACGAGGAATCTGCGCGCCACGTGTGGAGTCCAGCTGCCGCGTTGGCTCGATCAGGCCGGACCGAGTTGGGCCTTCACTCGGTCCGGTTGGATTGGTTACGTGGCAGTTTGCAATGACAAGGAGGAGATTGCCAGGCTGGGACGCCGTGACGTGGTGATTGCCCTCAGGGGCACCATCACGTGCCTGGAGTGGCTCGAAAATTTTCGTGCCACGTTGGCCTGCCCACACGATCATGTGGGTCCTGAAAACGACGGGGCTATGGTGGAGAGTGGTTTTCTGAGCATGTACACGTCACGGACTGCCACTTGTCCTAGTTTGCAAGATATGGTGAGAGAGGAGATTGCGCGAGTCCTACGATCGTACGGTGATGAGCCTCTTAGCGTGACGATAGTGGGCCATAGTCTTGGTGCTGCACTAGCTACGCTTGCTGCATACGACATAACCACCACCTTCGATCACGCACCGATGGTGACGGTTATTTCGTTTGCTGGGCCACGTGTCGGGAACCGGAGCTTCCGATCCCAATTGGAGAAAAGTGGGGCCAAGATTCTACGCATTGTAAACTCTGATGACGTGGTCACTAAAGTGCCCGGCTTCGTTATTGACAACAATGACGTGGCAGACGGAGAAGCCGTCCAGGTGGCGGGACTTCCAAGCTGGCTTCAGGAGCGCGTGGATCACAAGCACTGGGTGTACGCTGACGTGGGAAGAGAGCTTAGACTCAGTAGCAGGGAATCACCGCACCTCTCCAATGGAAACTTTGCCACAAATATTTCCACGTGTCACGATCTCAGAACGTATCTCCACTTGGTCAACTGTTTCGTGAGCTCCACGTGTCCTCTTAAGGCCACGGCAAAGAGTGTGCTGAAAAGAACGCACCAAGAAAAACAACTACTATTCAGATGATTTTATTGAATCTGATCGATCACAATTTTTTTTTTTTTTCATTTTCTCAATTGAAATCAATTGTACAAAAAATGGATAAAATGTGATTTTAGTATTGTTGTGAACATGTCTATGAAAATTTATAACGAGCATCAAAAAGTATTTTAATTTTTATTAGCCAAAATATTATACTACACGAGACGCAAAAGAGCCTACTAATTAATGAAAACTTATTGGTGTTCTTATATAGGGTCGTGCATGGTGCGCCCGACATCCTTCTCTCCACTGGACATTTAGGATGAGTTTCCTGTTTTTAGAAACCAAATGCTAAAATTGATTATTGTATAATAAAGCTAAAACCTAAGCTAATTAAGTTGCTATAGGAGAACTAAAAGTTTTGGTTTTTTCGTTTTTAGAACCAAACGCTAAAAGGAAAATACTAAATACTCCGAAAGTAAAATCAATGGTTCAGATAATCTCTAAATAAATCTGAATCACTGATTTTACTTTAATTCGGGGGTAGTTTTTGGGATACCTAGCTAGTTTTGTTGATGCTAAATTGGGTTTTTGCATAAAAATACTAAAAGCTAAGCAAAGTCGTTAAAAGCATCTTCATCGAGGTGGCTTTTAGCAAATGGGAAACCCAACTTTTATGATTAATTGATCTCAACTGAATGTGTGGTAAAAAGGGTCAGGTGTTGCCAGTGGCGGACCTAGAAATTTGATGTAGTGGGGGCACTCAATTGACCATGTTGAGAAAACTTGTTTAAGGTGAAGGATAATGTGCAAAAAATGTACCGATATCTGAGAAAAGTTTATTGATATCTTTGAAAGTATATTGATATTCATTTTTAGGAAAGAAAATTGATGCATGAAATGAGATAAATCCAATTATTTTCAATTTACAAACAAATATTATATTTCAATTTTTGGTGTTTTTTTATACAATACTCTAAATATATAAGGGCACAAGTGAGATTTTTCAATTTTAAGTGGTGGCACATGACCCCATGTGAGTCTGCCCCCGGGTGTTGCAGTGTCCTAGATCATTGAACAATTATTCCATGAGTACCATGCAATAATAGGTCACATGCATGATATAATGTCGATGAGGGGAGAGATGATATAATGTCATACATAGAAATTTCGATGAGGGGAGAGACCAAGGATCAGTGGCGGAGCCAAAATTGAGAATCCAGGGGGGTCGAGTTCAAGGTCGGCTCTAGGATTTTCATCTAGCGCTGACAAAAATGCACAACGTATTTATAATGAAAATTGTATGCAAAAAAGTCGTCTAATTCTTTTCAATTTTTTTGTGTTTCCATATTAAACTTAATGTCAGACAGCTATTATCCTTATATGTTTATTATATATATAGGCTTTCATAAGTGGGTCATGCTTGTTTTGTTTTGTTAGGGCTATAACAATTTGGCTCAAATTTTGTTGGAAACAATTATTTTAATTTCAAATGAGTAATCATGCGTTGAAAATAGCAAAAAAAAAATATTTATATCTAAATTTTAATTTTTTTCAATACATTTTTTAAACTGCAGGGGGCCAGGGCCCACCCCAGCCTTAGGCTGGCTCCGCCCCTGCCAAGGATGGAGCCAGAGGGGACAAGTGGTGGCGGCCGTCACCACAATGTTTTCAAAAAATGCAATTATTATATAGAAAATAAATTTTTATCCCCAAATTTTATAGACTCGCCACCACTAGATTTTTTTAATCTGTCATTCTCATTATGCAGTTTGTCTTTTTATTTTTCAAATGCATATTTTCGACCACAAAGATAAAATCTTGACTCCGTACTGGGAGAGACTGTATGTCCGAAGCAAAGAAGCAAGTCCCCCTCCGACCATAATTACTAATCTACAAAAGAAAATCTTAAACGTGGAACATAGTATGATAGACATGCATATAGCATGAAATAAAGGGCCAATAGCCTATGGGGCATATAGACGGCGGCTACATATATGGAGTATACATATATATAGAGGCCCACACTTACTTTTTTTATTATTATTATCAGAAGGCCCACACTTACTTTTTTTTTTATTATTATCAGAAGGCCCACACTTTACTTGGTCCATGTTAAGATTTACCACCGACTTTCAAGTTTTGGTCCTTCACTTCAAAAAGAAGAAACCAGGGGCTGGTAGCACAGCGGTTTTTTTTTTTGTTCTCTTACGAGGGAGACTAGTCAAGCCTCAGCAGAGGCGTATGGAGTTTAGGGTTATGGATTGCTTCTAAACTACTTCTGGAACTTTCCCGCTAATTCTCCATTGATGTATATTGAATAGCAAAAAAAAAAGTTCAAAAAGAAAAAAAAAAGAAAGAAAGAAAGAAAGGTGGTGGTTTTTTGTCCTTAGGGGGTGTTCCACTAACAAACAACTGTTTTTTCCAAACACCGAGACAGATCATTCTCTCACAACACATCACATAAAAAATCGTGAAAAACCAGTTTATTCAAAACTGGGTTAGTGGAACACCCCCTTAATCATTGCTTCTGCAAAGTAATATTAACATTACCCCACCCATAGCTATCACCTTATGATACATTTTACTTACCTCAATTTGATCATGATTATATTCAAGATAGGTATTTGGGATGCATATTTAGTCCAAGTGAAAAAAGTGACAGTGATATAACAAATTTAGCAGCCAATATAGTTGGTGACTCATTCATGAATGTCAAAATCATAGTAAAAAAATATAGATTAAAAAAACCCAGTTAGAGTATTAATTTAGTTTTTTTTTGCTTATCAAAAAGAAATATTTTTATTTTTGCTCAGTGAAAGTTAACAGTGTTAGTAGGTGTTAGCGATGTTCGAACCTCAGTCAAATGCATTAGAATGGGCTATTACTACTACACTTGTAAAAACTTAGTAGTAATTATTTGCTTGAATTATGCTTTTGCACAATCAAGTCAACAATATAACTTTAGTGTAATTGATTCAAACTTGTTTTATTCCTATTGGATATTTGGATAAAAATTCAACTCCAAGATGTTGTATTTCATTGGTTCTTTTGATTTGTTAGGCGTTCTTTTCCCCTTTCCCCCCCTTCTTTTCTCAGGTTTCCTATTAGGGAGGTAACTTTGTTAAATTCAATGAATGCCAAACTGATCAAAGTTACTGTCATGATAGTCACAAAGAGAATCACACCAACATCCGATGTGGGGCACATTGATGAGACGTATCGAGGAGAGCACTCAATTAGCCGTTATCTTCTTCGCACTTGATTACTCAATTTTTACTTTGGCGTGATAAGAGCAGTACACATTTTTCATTTTACCAATTCACGTCTCCAACAATCTTCTCTATTACCCTCCCTATTTTTAATAAAATATGATATATGGGGGAAAAGTAAGGCTACGTACACTAATATTTGTCACTAAATGCAAAAGTTTTGCAAGCATATACTCAAAATCCCATCTTAACCATTATCATTGTATACAAGTGGTAAATATATCCAACTCACAATTAATTGAACAATTATGTAATTATGTAACGGTCTGGATTTTCGGCTTATTTTATCAAATAAAATAATTTAATTAGTAATATTTTATCTCTATTTCGTGATGATTATTTCCTAATTACCCTAATCTTATGTTTAGAATCCTTATTATTAAATACTCTACATATTAAACCCTCTCTCTTTCAAGGGACCCCGCACATGGCTTCTATGCGGGACTCTCATTTTATGATCAAATTTCGACGATTCGACCCGTTTATGTGTTTAAAACGTGTTTTTAAGGCTCCACGCGAGGATTCATAAAAAAATTGTCCGGGAGGCTTTATCCAAGCAGTTTTCACTAAAACTATTCATTTTAAATACATTGAACGGTTCGGATCGTCGAAATTTGATCGGAAAATGAGACTCCCGCATTTTAGACAGGATAGGGATCCCTTATAGGATCCTCCGTGTGTATATATACTAGGGCATGCTCGTGCTCGTGCCTGAAGGCACTTCACATGACATCTAAGACAAAAACATGCACACAAAAAAAACATTGAAACCAGTATGGTTTGTGCATTAGTTGATCAAAACATACATGGGACATCACTTGTGACAATTCGATCCTTCATAATTCCAACCCTTCATAATGGAACTACATAACTAAAATTGAGAAGCTTTACGCCAAACAATGTTATGCGACATCACTAATTGAACTTCGAGTAATTAAAATACAGCGGCTGTGTTCGGTTGCACAGTTTAGTTTAGTTTAGTTTAATTTTGATGATGTAATCCGGTGTAATAAGTGGAGAGAGATAGAGAGAAAAGTGAAAAATGTGATGATGTAATCAAAACTGGAATAGTGCCAAAACCGGAGCAAAGCTCCCAACCGAACAAGGCCAGCTCATCTAATCATTTTTGAACTTCAGTAAAAGCAGGAGGAAAAGAAAAAGTAGTTATCTACTAAACTCTTAATCAGTTAAATTTTTATAGGTTTATTTTAGGAAAGTAGAAAAGAATACACACTCTCAATTTTGGAGGATACCAAAGTGGTGCTCCCCCTTTATATATTAGATAGAGATAGATAAAATAGATACACATACCCTATATGTATTCATATACCTACCCCCTCCTCTTTCTCCTCCCACTTTGAACTTACACATCACCACAAACTTCTACTACTTCTCCACCCTAAAAATCTGAAAATCAAATTTTATATCACCCATAAAAATCTGAAAATCAAAATTTTAAGGAATGAAAAATGAATTTTTATGTGAATAAACATTTAAATTGATTAGCACTTAAAATATATTTATAACCATGGATATTGAAAAACCCTAGCTTATCTAGGCTTATAGATTTTCTTTAATCTAATCTCTTTTAAAAATCGACCCACCAATCAAAACGTTAACCAATCAATGAAACGAAATCAAACAATCGAAGAACATGGATTTACGTGGAAAACCCTAAACGGGAAAAAACCACAGGAAGGAATCATGCACTAAAAACATTGTGTGATTACAAATAGACTTACTCGATGACCGTGTATCCTCACCACGAATCCTAAGCCCTACTTGCCGAATCCACGTACATCACACCATTGCATGATCACCACGTCTTGAATCCTTAAGCCTTCCAAATGTTTTGCCTTTTGAACTCCACAAAAGGACTTTGATAGAGAAACGTTGAATTGAATATGAATGAGAAAACCCTTTGAATATGATCTTGATCTCACGGCATTGGAAAGTCTTCACAAATCTTCAAAGTTCATGAACCCTAGCACTCTATAATGATATTTCGAAGAGAGAGGCGCAGAGGGTCGAAATATGGATGTTGTGGTAATGAGAAAAGACCTAATCGCTGAGATTTTATAGTTGCTAAATCGGGCATTTTTTTTTGCTGTTTTGCTCGAGCAAAATATCCAGCAAAATCAATCAGAATGTTTTGCTAGTTAAAGGGCCTTGAAATGCTTGACCAAAACGTGCAGCATCCAACTTTTTCCTTGTGCATTTTTGCCGGCTGCTTTGCTCGAGTCAAATGTCTAACAAAACTCAATCAAAATGTTTTGCTAATAGAGATCCTTGAAATGCTTGAGCCAAACTTGTAGCATCCAACTTTTCTTCAAAATGATCAATTCTTCTTGACTAAAAGCTACCGCACTCGAATAAGAAAAAATACATATTGAGACGATTCCTTTCCACACCTAAAACCGACACTCTAAAAATAAATACCGAAAATTACAGTGCCATAAAAATACGATTCACGACGATGTATATGTTTTAGGCATGGATTTGACAAACCAATGGAAGCTCGGCCTATGGGGCTTACATATATTACTCTATCTGTCCCAAAAAGTTTGTCCTACTTTTTTTTCTGTCCCAAAATATAGGGCCAATTTAAATTTTTCGACAAAATAAAGTTGGTAAATTCCATTTATGCGCTCGAGATGCTTTTAACAATCAAAATATTGAGACCAAAAGAAGAATAATTGAAAAGTTTAAAATGTGCTCTAAAATTTTGAAAAAGTTCTCTGATTACATGGACGGCAAGACTTCCGCTTTCTGCAAAACAATTTAAATTCAAAACTTGATTAATTCCTATTTTATTAAAGTCAACTAATGAAGAGGAAACTTGAAAAGTTACAAATTTTGAGTATCATGGTATATTGTACATAAAATGTTGGATTTTATAAGTAGGACAAACATTTCGGGATGGAGGGAGTATATTATATGTAGATTATTATACATGCTTAAAGATGTCAACCTTGGAAAATTATCAAAATACTCTTTACCATGTGAAATGACCATTTTACCCCTTAGTGATTTACGATGTTTAAAATAGACCTTTACTTCTTAAATCATCAAAATCACATTATAATGATAAGATTTTATATATAATTAACCGTGCCATTTTACCAAATTACCCTTCACCGTGAAAAAATTACTCAAATGCCCTTGTACTTAGATTTTTTAATACCAAAGTACCCCTATTCTTAGTCATATTATTAACATCACCCTAGACTTACTAAAACACCACATTACTACGATACTTCAATGATATTATGCAACCAAAACGTATATTTCTAGAAATTACACTTTAGACCTTTGTAGTTTAATTAGTTACACTTAAATCCCTTTCCTTTAAAAAGCTACCTCTTATAAATTATGGATTTACGTGTAAACACCCGGAGAGTCTAATGAGCCGCTATCATTTAAATAATGTGATTGTGTTAACCCTGCTTGTTGTCTTATCATGAGATTATTGAATTGCTAGAACCGACATTTAGAATGCTTGACACAGCCCAAATCTAGGCCATTATTATCTTTGACCAAAAAAATAGCAGAAAAAATGATAAAAAGTCACAAAGAAGATTTTGAAATGAATGAATTAAGTACTTCTCGAAATGGAATATTGTCTGTATGCATGTTTGAGGACAATGATGGAGCCATATTTCATATTTGGTCAGGTGAGTTCACCCATGCTGGTCTCCATACTTACCTCTTGATCAATTCAACTTTGTATTCTCTTGCGTGAATTTTACCCGACAACTTTTCCAAGCATAAAGAAATTAACACGACTAAAACCAGGATCCGGGGTGGGTGTTGTGCGGTAGGTGTTATGCGCCGTGTTGTGCGGTAAAATGACATAGTTTTTGGAATACTTCTAAAGCTTCCAAAAACCTTGTTTGGAAAAAGGAAAAAACCACCACAGAGTATTTGCCTTTATTTTAACACTAGGATTTTGCTAACCTCCGCCAATTAAGCACCAATCATAGATCGATCAGCTTGGTTTTCCATTTGCTAAAATGGACATTTGCTAAAATCACCTCCCAACTCATTGGAGCTAAAATCACCTCCCCACTTCATTTGCTAAAATCACCCACTTGATTTTAGCAAATGGAAAACCAAGATATCGATGGATACATGTTCACGTGAAACTTCTGTGATACAAATATCAAAACACTTTTGCACATTCAGGAAAAAAATAATTACGTTTTTAGGTATTGACCCCGTTGTCTAAGATTTGTGTGACTTACAACAAAAATATATATGTACATAAAATCAATGTGCGATAAGAAATAAAATATGATATAGTGTCCTAAGAGCATCCTCATCAGGCTCAACAAAAATTGGGTCAAATTGAATCTCAAAAATACCTTTTATAAATTAACAAGTCACTTTTTCAAAAACTCACAAAATCAGACTCTCTATTCAGGAAGTCAGGAGAGAGAATTGCTTTAACCTGTGAATAGTGCCTCAAAAGATTTACCGAGTTACTGTAGCAAAGTTATAACTTTTGCAGATTTACAAAAAAATTGTTGAGTCTGATTTTTTGGGGTTTTTTCCCCTTTCACTCAACAACTTAGTCATCAGGGGCATTTGCCTCCCCTTATGAGGATGCTCTAAGAGCTTTTGATAATCTCTCGGTTTGAAGACCACACACAGTGGTAGAGCTAGAAATCGAAGTCGGAGGGGGCCAAATTTTTAATTGGTTCGAAGATTTTTTCATGACTAAATCCAATCATTCGAGTTTTTATAGGACAATTTTGATAAATTGAAAAATTATTCTCGAATATTTTTGTTATCCTATCATTCGAAGAACGCAATATCATTATCGCAAAGTATAATTCATTATAATTTAGTGCTCTCCAAATGAAAAATTGTTCTTACATTTAAACTTATTGTCAACTTTTTTTTTAAGAATATCTGAAAAAAAAAAAGAAGCAAAATATATTTCAAAATAAGAATTGTTCGGCTTCGTCTACCGCAATCACCGTGAATCTCATTGATGCCGGATCCTTCCAAGGCGAGTGGGAGTTCTGAAATGAACAGTTTTTTCGCCGGACCAATCGACTCTAACTACATCTTCTCCGTCAAAGAATTCTTCTATGTACGATCGGAAATCACAGCTTATGTTACTCGTCTACAAGTTGATGGAGTAACGGAAGTGGATTCGACTGAAATCCTCGCCTGCCAGTTAAAAAATTCAGTGCCGGCTCAAAAGTTTCAGGAGTCCGAAATAAATTTCTTAGATGGGCCCTTTATACATTTTTACATACAAAAGTTGATCAACACAGAATCTTCATGAACAACCATTACAAAAGATTTATTATTGTAAATTTGTTTGTATAGTTATCAAAAAAATAAAGAACCATTGTAATACTTCAAAATCTATCATTTGAACATTAGTAGTCTTTTAGCACTATTAGATGCAAATGCACTAATTAAATTTTCATAATCAAGGATTTCACTATCCATCTCAATAGACAATAAAACCAATCCATTTAATCTTTTTTGAGGTATTGTTGAACGAAGATAAGTTTTTTCAATTTTGAAAAGCTTCTTTTCTCGGATGCAACTGTAACATATGTAAAGGCCTTAAATATTTGGGCTTATTTTCATGTGTAATAGGCTCAAACAAAAAATAATTAGACCTAACATATGTGAGGGACTTCAATATTTGGAGGCCCTATTTTAAACAATTTTTAATTTCGGGACCAAAACCGCTAGTACTTTTTTTTAAGCCAACTCTGAGAATATTTATCAATTAGCTAAACAGTCCGTCAAATTTGAACTCTTAGTAGGTTTGGGCAAAAAAGGTGGTGTAAAGTGGGGTCAAAATAACAAAAAACTGGGCAAGTGGGGTCAAAATTTGAACTCGATCTTAATAGGTTTGGGCAAAAAATGAGGTGTAAAGTGGGGTCAATATAGCAAAAACTTGGGCAAAACTATAACTATCCCTACAAAAATTTGGAACTCAGGGGGTCAACTGACCCCCTTTGTATCTTCCTCCCTCCGCCCTTGTCAACGGGCATGCACCAACCATGAATCGACGGGCACTCGGGCCCACTCAAGATCCCACACGAATCCTTGTAATCTGAATGAAAAATGAAAGACTGAATCAAGTATCCACATTATCGGATTGAGCTGATTTTTCACGAGCCCACTCGGTATTATTTAAAAAATTATTGAACGGCTCGGATCATTCGTAAAGGAACCAGAGTGAGCCCCACGTGTCCATCGGCTCATGGTCGGTGCATGCCCGTCAATCCCTTTTAGCATTTTTGTTGGCTAAACCATTGCATTTTGCCTAAGCTAGTAAGCTCCTGCACATGCTCTAAAAAAAGATATAATTTCAGTCTCCTGATTTATACATGTACGTAGCCTAAAGTGAAGTTGACATGCACGTTATGTAATGTAAGTGTACATTGTTTTAAAGGGTTCTTAACTTCTTCGTATAGGGATGGGGCTGGGGTGTCGGTAGGGGTGGTCACCCTTGCAAGGGAAAAACAAAAAGCTTATAATATTATATACAAAAAAATTCAAAAGATTTCATGAAAACTGCAGTGTCAGCTCATTAGTTTTGGAGACCTGAAACGGACTCATGAGATAAGGCCCTCCATGTATTTTGTATAATAAAATTTTTCAACACATTTTATAAAAAAAACCATTACAAAATATTTATCATTGCACGAATTTAAACATAGTCATCCAAAAATAAACAATCATTCTAATATATAGGAGGCCTACACGTTTGGGGCCCTTATTTTTTACATTTTTCGGGGGGCTCGAAGCGGTGACTTCATTAACTTATGTAGAGAGCAAACTCCTCCAAAACCTCAAAAATCAGCCTCACCAAACGAACTCGCCAATTTGAAGATTTTTTAACTTTGCTATAGTAACTCAATAAATTTGGTGACCTACTGTTCACTCACCAAAAGAGGAGGAGGGAGGGAATTAAGAGTAGAGAGACTGATTATGTGAGTTTTTGAAAAAATGACTTGCTAAAGTTTGAATAAAGAATCTGATTTTATGAATTTTTTGAAAAATGACTTGCTAAATTATAAAATGTGTTTTTGAGGTTAAATTTGATGGGTTTTTTTAGTGTGTCAAATAAGAATGTCATAGGCCGGTCCTAGGATCGCTTCGAAATTCATGGTTCCGTCCCTGTTCGTACTGGCAGTGGCAGTCCTCTCTTCCATCATTATGGGAACGAACACAGTATTGTGTTCACTGTTCACCGCGTTGGGCATGTGATAGTAATTTATAAGTAACATATGCTATCAGATTGCGGCGTCAAAGATAAAAGCAGAGGAACGTGGTAAAGGTGCATGGAAATTAAAAGTGGATATTTTGGACACAATACACTCCACTAAAATTTGACTAATAATAATGATAAAAGATTGCACACATTGAGAGGGAACCGGGGGAGGTGTTGTGCACTCCCGTGCCGTGTACCGTGTTGTGCGCTCCTCGGCCATCCGATCGTGTTTTGGACGGCTCAAATGTATTTTGATTTTTACCGACCAAAATAAATCAAAATTAAATTATAATTGCCGAACACATCCGAGCCGTCCAAAACACGATCGGACGGCCGAGGAGCGCATAACACGGTGCATGGCACGGGAGTGCACAACACCTCCCCCGAGTCCCATTGGGAAAGTCTCCGAGAGTATAATTACTCTTCTATTCCTGCTAGTCTTAAAAACAAAACTTACGTCCAGGTCACAAAATAAAAGCCCATTGAAAAATAATAGAATTTGACAATTAATATTCAAGGGTAGCAACTCAAATTTAAAAGTAATTAATAATTTATTTACGATTTTCGACTTTGAGTTTAGGAGCTTTATCATCATGGAGATGAAATTGAGGAACGATTTTCACACTCTCTATTTTCATGAATGAACTCAATTTTCTGTTGGAACTTTTATGTTTAATTTTTTTTATTAAAAGACATATACTAGAGTTCCCCATAAAGCCAACACATTTAATATTTAAAAGGGGAGTGTGAAAATTATTCTCCGTGAAATTGATACTATTCATTATTCATTATGGGAAGTTTGAAATCCTTCTGCAAATTGAGATAAATCGATATTCTATCAGTAATTGAAAAATGTTTTTTATTGTGTTGATGAGCTGTTCCGCCCTTTGCTTGGTTGTGAAAGAAAAAAAAATTCTGAAAAACATTTTCTATTATTTGATTGACATGAAAAATCACTAATTAACAAACTAACTAAAATATCCTTGTTGTAAAAATGGAGATGGTACCCTATCCTAAATAAATGATACTCATACCTATGCAAATGACACATACCTTTGTAGTATAGAAACAACATTTTGGGGTTGTTCCACAACCATTGGCTTTTCTATTTTTGGCGGCGTTTGTTAGTTTTGTGTTAAGCTTTTGTGGGTTATTGATTCGTCTTGACGTAAGGAATAGGAAACGTAAAAAATTATGAGAATTACCCAAATATTTGAGAAATATAAAAAAAAAAGTATGAAAAGAGTCAAAAGACAGTCAACAAACGTGGAAAAATTTGAATAAAGACAACCAAAAAATAGAAAAACCAATGGTTGTGGAACAACCCATTCAGCACTTGGAAAACCAATTTTAGCAGTTCAATCATGGAAAGGCTACAATACACACTCCTATAAAAGTTACGAATTGATTACTTCTTATTAATAGTAAAAGTTATGAGATGCACTAAAATAGTATGAATCAGAAAAAATGTTATGAATCATATTGTTATGAAGCGCTAAAAATTGTTACGTACGATTTCCAATGAGGTGAATATGGACCATACAATAGGTGCATATGGTACACACATTTAATGGAGGTGTATTGTAGCTATTCCCGTTCAAATAAAAGAAATTGAAGGAGCAGTTTCATAATTCCTAGACCCATAATTGTTCGAGGAAAAAAAGACGCTAACAGTTCCAACAATCCTGACTTTCAATTCTTGAAGAACCCAACTAGATTTGGGATCAGGGTGGGTACTATGCGGTAGGTGTTGTGCGCCGTGTTGTGCGGCAAAACTACGTCATTTTGCTTGATTTTTGTGCACACTTCCAAAGCTTCCAAGGGCCTTGTTTGGAGGAAGAAAAACCATTACAAAGTGTTTAAACCCAAAGTGCCTAAATCCAAAGTTTCTAAATCCAAGTGCCTAAACCCACTATACCCTACCCCAAAGAGCCTAAATCTCCTAAAATTGAACCCCAAAATTAAACCCTACACTTAACTCTCCAAACAGGGCCCCTGGATATACTAAGAAAATGAGCAAAACGACGTAGTTTTGCCGCACAACATGGCGCACAACACCTACCGCACAACGCCTCCCCCGGATTCCTAGAGTTGAAATAGATCCCATGGACTCCAAAAAATGACAATGTAAATTATCAGAATTCGATCATAAACCTATACATACACACAGTTACTTGAACTGGGGCTTCATCTTTCCCCTAAAAGAGGGGTTTAGCGGGCCATCGAAAGGGAAAACACTGCTCCAATTTGCTGTTGTCTGGCCGTGATGGGAAAGGATGGGTTAACAGGAACAGGGCTTTCGGTTGGCTGCTTTGTTGTGTGCCGAGTGTGTAGGAGTCCCCAGAAACAAAACTCTATGTTCCCTTTTATAATTCTCACCAGCTAGAACTCTTGATTAACTAGAACTCTTTTTCAATGTGATCGAATGAATTATTTTAATGCCTTCATCTGTCGAGTATTTGTGTACTAGTTTGCAAATACCAAGTTAATCAATGGTTTTCAACGATTGTGCTTGAGTGACTGAGATGGGTTATGCTCGTAAGACGGATTGTGCCACTGGACAGCCCATGAAAGAGACGGGTTGTGCCAACAAGACGGGCTGTGTTATGGGATAGTCCATGCATGTTGGCAACGCAATTATTTTCTAGACGAATATCGATAGGGTTTGCAAGTCCTGGCGATATTCCTTTATGATTCGAAATATTATTCCTAACCTATACATAACTTAGTTACATGGTTGGGGTGGATTCGGAACCCTAGATCCTTTCCATTAATTTCACCCAATTTTATTATTATTGCTCTTTTTATTTTAGTAATTCACAAAATCAATCAATCAATCTCTTTTCACGAATTAAAATAGAAATTAATCGAAGTTAACGCAATTTAGCCAAATTGTCTCCGCGGATCGACCTCGGACTTGACCACTGTTCTTCTGAATAAGGGTTAATTAATATATTTTTGGTGTGAAAAACGACCTACCAGTAAGGGAGGGATCATATTTCCACTTAGACTACGAATGTGATTCCTGGTTGAATATGTTAGCAGGAATCATATTTCTATTCATGTCTTTGCCAAACATCGGAATCAGAAAAACCTGGCATCACATTCCAATTCATGTCTCTTCCAAACGTTAAAATCATGGATAAAAGGCATCATATTCACAGTCTCCCTCCAGATTGCTGTCATCCAAACTGAGTTAAGAGAATTAAGGGTTGAGAAGGCTGTTCATTTGTGGCTTGCTTTTTGGCCCAAGCTGACCAAAATGCCCTCCATGATTTAATGGGGTTGTGTTGGACTTCTGGTGGTATTCTTGACTTTCTGTTGTCAGTACCCTTTCGGTAACATGTGACCTAAAAAGACCTTACTTTGTTTGACTTCTTACATACGTAGAAATTTTCAGGACAATCCCAATATTGATTTTGAAGTATGGCTGGAGAGATTTTTCAAATACCAAATCCCCCAAAATCTGGATTATCTCTCTCTCTCTCTCTCTCTCTCTCTCTCTCTCTCTCTCTCTCTCTCTCTCTCTCTCTCTCTCTGCTCTTGTACGAGGGAAGGCTACCATATCAGTCTTGTCCCCTTTGCTTCTCTCACAAGATCTCCCTTTTTCTTAGGGGTGCACAAGAAAACCGATAGAACCGCAAAACCGATCCGATCCGGACCGAACCGGTCTATTTGGTTAGGTTTTATGGTTCATTGGTCTGGTTATGGTTCTAAAAATCTAAGAACCGGTAATTATGGTTCGGTTACTGGTTCTCAATTTAAGAGTCACGGTTAGAACCGAACCGGACTGTATAATATTAATATGTATATGCATATATATTAAATATATTTATACATGTACAACATTATGAATCTTATAAAAATCCTATAATTATTTATTTATTTTATGAGTTGTTTTGGTGCTCTAAATTCTAAATAATCTTTTAAACTCATGTGTTGTGATAAAGCCTTCCTTAATCGGGTAGAACCAGAACCGAACCAAAACCAGACCGATCTTGCGGTTTGGATCTGGATAGGTTCTTCATGTGAAATGGTTAGGTTTTGGTTCTTAATTTTCTAGAACCGGTTGGAATGGTCCGGTTACTGGATTTGTAGAGAACCGGTCCAATCCGGACCGTGTGCACCCCTACTTTTTTTCTTCTCTTCTCATTCACCCCTATCTACATCCATGAAGATTCGATTCTTTTCCACCGTGAGTTGGCTCGTCTGACACTCCTCAATAACTACACAAGTAGCACCCAACGTTAGTGCCAAATCCGGTTGGAATGTGGCCGGCGAAACACTCCGACAATCTAATAAGAGACTTAAGAGAGAAGTAACAAAGAGTAGAGAGTTGTGTATATTGCGTAAGCCCAGGTGTGGATCATACGCGCGGCTCGGCTAACGTCACGAGCCAAGTTCGTTGTGGTTGAATGTGCATGCTAACGAGTCTCTGAATGACACGTGTAATAACCGCTCGGCCATCGTCACGATGACGTAAGAAGAACACGGTTACAAGCAGAGGACTTGCCACGAGCTAGTCACGCACTGTAATCGCCTCGGATGACATCATCCATGACGTGTAAGTTGAATTCCCTTCCGTATTCCTTGCGAATCATTTCGAGTTACCCGGATCGGGTGACTCGTTCGGATCAATCTTGTCTCGGCTGAGATGCCGGTTCATCTCCTTAGTGATTTGGGTTATGCCGTCTCGGCATGGTTGAATTGGGCTCGATTGCCCATCTGGTCCATTTGTTAAGGGACGAGCCTAGCCTTTCTGATGATCGGGTCTTCTAACTGTATCAGCCCCGACCCTTATGATTCATTATATTTCGGCCCACAACACTGTATTTGAGAACTTCAACGTTGACGTCAAAGGTTTTGAAGGAGCTCGAATGAGGTCCAATTTCCTCTTCAAAAAACATCTTTGATACACATGTAAGGTGCCAAATTTAATCCTAAAGGTGCTGGTTCTCTCTCTTTCATGTTCTTAATTGATCTTGATTATCTTTCTCTTTTTTTCTCAGCAAAAGAAAATTTTACTATTAATCATTGAAAACATATTACAACGAGTAAAGGGAACCAAGCGAGAGGCATCACAACAGATAAGAACATTCTAACTAGGTTGACACCCCCAAATCCGACAATCACATGCCAACAAGGACCCCACGGGAAACAACAAAAAGGTGGCAAGAAGCCAACCTAAACAAAACAATAGCAGTTTGGCACATAAAACTTGATGAATCATTACATATTTGCATTCTTGATTATCTAAGATATACAGAGTGGCTTTTGTGCATTCTTCATATGTTTCAGTAGCCTAAAAAGTGAACGCAGTTAGTGCAAGATGAAATTTGGACCGTCCATCTGAGCAATGGATGACCCGGAGGTACTGTTGCCACCGAATTCCTCCAAGGGACAGGAGAAGCGGGGGTGGTCAACACCTGGTGGTGTAGAAGATGCGAGGGCGTGCCAGGAGATGTGAATCTCCGAGAGAGTGTGTAAATGCGCCTGAAACCTTACTGACTTCTTTCAAGCAATTGCACAACTTGAAATAAAAGAGGAACTAAAGTTTACAACGGTTCGTGGGCCTTTGAGCAAGGACTTCCACAATCAAAGAAGAAAGACTAACTATTACATAGAAGAAGGGGAAGAAGAAGAAGAAGAGGAGAGGGGATAGAGGTAGAAGATAGACATAGATAGAAGAGAGAGGGGGATCGATCGACTAACTGAGAGTTAGGAGATAAACTAAATTTAATTGCTGCTATGAGCTTTGTTGGTGCTTGGACCTTTGCAATGTTGCACAATGACTTGTATTTATAGGCATCATTTGCCTATGAATGGTTCAGAAGATTTTCGGACCCACTAAGCACATCTTCTGCCCACTTTCTTCAGAAATCTTCTCTAGAGCTGCCAAGTGTCCCTTTGACTTGGTCATCCCTTTTATTAGCTCCCGAAATTAACTCCTGCCAGCCGCCAAGTGTCCCACTACTTCCATAACTACCACAACATGTGCAAAATGTGGGACAACTTACCATAGCCTCAGCCGTATCTCCTGAAATCTAGGAATTAGTTTACTAACCACTTCCCATAAAAAGTGGTAACTAATTCCTTGGCCATGTGGCAATAACTACCCACCTTCCTTGATTTAAGCTTCATGCATTTGAAAGAATGTCTGATGCTTTCACATGTCGCCACGTGTCAGAAGATATTCGTACTAGAAGATATAGTCTTTGACATGGCGGAAGATGTCTGCTCCGAAGATATCATCAGATTTGGCAGAAGATTTCCATTCCAGAAGATATCATCAGATTTGGCAGAAGATTTCCATGATATCTCCTAGCAACTTAGATGGATCTCCTAGGAGATATTGTGCTTATAAATGTCCCATATGGCCAAAATTAACCGTTTGTGATTTTATCTAATTATCACATGTTAATTTTGGCCTCTTGGAAAAAATCATGTGATAAACTTTGCTTCCTACAATTTAGGTAATCACCTTATCACTTTCAAAAAGATGCATTTCTCCTAAATTGTAGGGAATTCGGCTTAGGGATAAATCCGAATTCAAATTAAAAATCTTTTTGGCCAAAATTATTGCCACGTGTGCAAAATTAAAAATTATGGTACAAACAGGTACACATACCTCAGCACGGCGTTGTGCACACGCTGCACAACAATATCCCCTCTTCCCGCAAGTTAGTATAACACGGCACGGCGAAAGACTTCATTTTTTGTTTCCTTCAACAAGAAGGTTGTTTAGATCGAAAGGAGTCTTACAGTTTCTTTCATAATTGGATTTCATTCTTTCTATTGTAGTATCTGTTTAAAGATAGAGTTGATCAATAGAGTCCTATACATGTAGAGCTGAATTTCTTTTTTCTTTTTCTTTTTTTTATCAGTAAGTGTTTGTCGAGGTGTATGTCCATTGAAATTGTGTTTCTCGAGGCCCATACATCTTTGGACTTTGTGTATGCATATTTCACTTATTTCTCCTCATGGGTTTTAATGAAATACCGCACAACCGCAGGAATCAATAAATGTTTTTCACAAAGTATCACTGTATTTATTCTAAGTTGTTAATTAATAGCATTGAGCACGCGGTTCGTGCAGAGCATGTTGCATGACACTAATGTGTGTGTGCGTGTGTATATATATATATATATATATATATACACACACACAGAGGGAGAGAGAATAGAAGAGAGACGAGAGAGGACCTGTGTTGTCGACTCGTCAGGGAGAGGCGTTGATACTCAGAACGTTGGGCGAGAGGCGCCAGAAATTGTTTTGGGCAGAAATCGTTTTCTGGAGAAAACATTTTTCATATGTAAGAACAGTCGAAAACAAAATGAACCCCATGGCTTTGAAAATGTTTCCACCACGTAATTCTGGAAAACATTTTCAAGGCCATGGAGTTCATTTTGTTTTCGACTGTTCTTACATATGAAAAATGTTCTCTCCGGAAAACGATTTCTGCCCAAAACAAACGAAGCGTAAATATTTAGCGCAAAACCCATCCATGAATATTCCCTACAATGGACGATTGAAACTCTTTCTACCCTTGAACTATTGTTGCGGTTATTGATTTAAGCACAACTGTGACCGAACAAATATTTTGTATTCCTTTGCCATCATAATAGCTTGTGTAAGGTGAAAGTATCTGAATCTTGTTCCAAAGAGCTTTAACTGCACAGGGTTTGCATAAGCATGTACTTGCAACATAAATTCAGGCAAATATCTGGACACATATATTCTGTTCGAGGAACGTGCACGTGTCCCCACGTGCATTGTAAGATTCGCGACGGATCTGTATCTGAATCTGATTGAATATTTGTACCCTAGCATTGCTCGGGTTTCATAACATTATCCCAATTCCATTCCATTCTAACCCATGATGTTTTGAATCCAGGGTATATAAATATATAGTAGTATATATTATGCTAGCACCCTGTTTGGATTCATTCTTTAGATTTACAAAAAGAGACTCAAGAATGATCATTATGTACAGTTTACCTACCATCTTTGCTACTTTCTAAAATGTTCTAGATCGTTCAATTGTGCTTTCAAGAACGTGTGCTCATGCCGCATCGTTTCCAGAAGAGTCTCAATTGTGAGCATCTCTTCCTTTAGATGATGAATCCGCTTCTCCAGCCAAGCCATCATCATTTCAGGCATTCGCTCATTTATACCAGTGTTGGCACCGGTAAAATCTGCTTGAGGAATCAACTGGACTTGTTGAGGTCTAGTTAATAGCACGACTATGCTTAGCTGCAGGTAAAGGGAAACAAGTACGATTAAATCTCTAGCGCAAGAAAAGCTATGCAAGGAGAAGTAATTGCAAGAACTGTTAGTATTCTTCTTCTTTTTTCTACTTCGGCCCAAAGGGGGCGTAAACACTCCAAGAAAAAGAAGAATGGATGCAATTTAGATAGATGAGAAAACTGCCATAATAACCATCTCAAAAGACGTAATGTAGCACATCAAATAATGAAAACTATAGTATGACATTCTCACTTCATTCATAAAGCAAATCTCTGCGGAACACATGCAACATGGCGATTCTATGATAGACGGTAGCAAAAGTACATGTTTGAAGAGAAAATGAGAAACTAATGAAAGAAACAGCTGAATAAATTTACTTCAAGGTAAATCAGAAAGATAGATGCACAAGTTAAAAAGAATTTACCTGCATCAGAAGAAGTACTACAGCAAATGTGATCACGATGAGGACTGTAGCTTGGCTTTGAGATTTCAAAGAACTAGAAAAATTCACCACGGATTCTCTAAATAAAGATGCAACGGAAGTAACAACCTTCAAAGTCCCTCGCAATGGGTCACCAACTCGTTTGTTACCATCAACAGAGTCTAATAATACATGTGCCATTCTTTCGTCACTCGTCTCCTGAGACCATGTTGCCACAGTTACGCCAGTTTTTGCTTGCCCGTCTTCATGGACTTGACCGTTTATAATCACGTCAGCCACAGAACCTCCTGCATAAAGAAGATAAGCATTTCAACTAAAAATAATCAAATTATCAACTAAAGGATGCAAAACATATTTGGCAAACTATTGCCATATGGACAAACCTACTTTCTTCCTTCTCAAGGTTCTTTCGTTTCAACAGTTCATGCGCCTGCAAAAGAGAGAGGAAATATGACTTCTTATAGAAGTAGGTAACTTCCTGTAGACAGAAAATTAACTGAACACGCAAGAAACTGGAGTTCATACACTTTTAATCCAAATGGCATACGCATCTCGAGCCTCATCCAACGTACTCTGCACTATCTTACCTGGAAAACATTCACCCACCAGCCTTCATCAAACTAAAACTCGATGCTTGTAAGAGTATTAGCAACTTCAAGCAAAAAGAACTGCACACAACGGGGATAAAGCACAGCCAAGCATATACAAACAACATGATTTACAGATAAGCTGCTAAAATCTAGATGTATATGTATTTTCTTGTGAAACTAGATTGAATGTGGAATCATGACTCTGTCAACAAACAGAAACAACATATTTCAACATAATCACAATAACAATTGATGCCTATTGCAATAAACTGCTAAGAAGTAACTACATTAAGCACCAATATCTGCAGGTTTTTATTCGCATACAGATGGTTTTCGTATTTAGGCACACCTTTCCACATGGTTTTCTTGGAAAATGCCACATGTGAATATATCCTCATAATGCAGCTCATTTCTGGGCTGTCACCATCTCTCTGAACATCCCAAAGCCCCTGAACAGTCAAGGGGAAAAATGAAATATCAGAAAGATGTTAGAAGTCCAATTCCATATCTGCTAAACAATTCCATATCCGCTAAGTGGCTAGGTCAAATATAAGGAGCTTTGGAGGGCAAAAACGAAGGTTGAGCCCCACGGTTATGATGTGTTTGTAGTCTTTAATTCTGTTAGCTTAGTATGCAGCTACTTCGTAAGTACGAGCAGTCAAGATTACTATGGCAATTGCAAAATTTAATGACATAAACTAGCGTCTTTGCCACAGGTCAAAAGAATATGGTTTTAGATCTTAGAGATTTCCAATTAGTCAGCATTTTTAGTAAGAGCATGACTGTATATACGTTTATGTATGTATGTATATATATATATACACACCTACTCTCCAGTCCGGTATCCCGGATTGGAGGTTTTTTGGTGTTTTGAAGCTTTTAAAAGATGTTTTTGCATGATCCGAGCCGTCCAATGTGTTCAAAAGGTGTTTTCCAAGGTCCACGCGGGAAATCTTCAAAAAAAAATACCGGGAAGGGCTTGATCCAAGCAGTTTTTGGCAAAACTGTATTTACAGTTTTGCGAAAAACTGCTTGGATCAAGCCCTTCCCGGTATTTTTTTATGATTTCCAGCGTGAACCCTTGAAAACACCTTTTAAACACATTGGACGGTTCGGATCATGAAAATTTTCTAGTCCAAACCCTCCCAAGAATAAGAAAAAAGTGATTTTTGTGTTGCAAATTATTTTTGGAAAATCAATCTGTCCAATGTGTTCAGAAGGTGTTTTCAAGGGTCCACGCGGGAAATCTTCAAAAAAAAATACCGGAAAAGGCTTGATCCAAGCAGTTTTCGCAAAAACTATAAATATAAAGTTTTTGCGAAAACTGTTTGGATCAAGCCCTTCCCGGTTTTTTGTTTCGAAGATTTTCCGCGTGGACCCTTGAAAACACCTTCTGAACACATTGGACGGATCGGATCGTCAAAAAAATGCTCGGATCACGGAGGTCCGGAAGTCCGGAGTCCGGACTAGAAGTGGAACCTATATATATATATATGCATATCAAAAGGTCCCACGAAGAGAGTGCAACTTTGCACAGAGTGTACCACTGGCGGCTCTACAGCCAAGGGGTGATGGTCACTCGAACACCGTAATTTTTTTTCCATTCTTATAATTCATTGTAAAGATTTTAGTTAGTCCTTAATTTGAACATCCAGTCTAAATATGAATGAACACCCAATCCAAAATAAATGAATACTCACCCACGGAATTAGCCCCCAAATCAATCCACTTCGTAATATCTTATATAATTTGCTATATTTGGGTGGCATCATATATATTAAGAGAGAAACTTTTGTTTCTATATATGAAAAAAAATGGTGTACAGTATGACCTTTTATATTTTAAGCCACAAAAATTCATAAACCACTACAAAATCTCGTAATTGATCGCCAATACATTTGTATATTGGACCACAAAATTCCATAAAAAGCACCACAAAAATTCGTAAACACCACCACAAAAATTCCTTAAACAATACCACAAAAAATTCATTACTTTGAGCTGGTTTTTTTGAGCTTTGCGCCATCTTTTTTACCACAAAATTCATAAATAACACCACGAAAATTTGTAAACACCACCGCAAAATTCTTAAAAGTATACCACAAAAATTCATAAAATAAACCACGCAAAATTTCTATATCTCGGGCCACGAAAATTCATAAAATGAGCCACAAAATTTGTAAAGGGTGTACCGTACACCCTTTACATAAAACGAGATACAAAAAATCATAAAATGAACCACAAAATATTGTTGGTTGAGAAGTAGTACAATATAAGTATTTATGATCACCCTTCAAAGAATTCCTGGAGCCGCCCACTGAAGTGTATACAGTGATCAGCAATAATTACCATGACAACTCTATGCATGTCATGCAGTGAGGACACGTGTTTTGAGTTCTCAGTTGTTAGCCTAGTCTTAATCAAGTTAGGGGAAGAATCTTTGGGTTCAATTCTACATAGATACTTTCTGTACATGAGGAAATATACTAGACTTAGATTAGGCAAGGTCTTCCAATTCTCAATTTGGGTAAGGACAAAGGCTCGGTTTGGTTTTGTTTAAGGTGTTACAGTTCCCAATTAACTGTCACAGTAGAAAATAAATCTCCTCGATCAAGCCTATGAAAAGACTCGATGAAGCCTAAATAAACCCAAATCCCGATCTCTGACAAAATTTGAAGATTGTAACGGCAACATAACAGTAGAAATATTGAAGTTTAATACGTGGCACGTAGAGTGATAAGGCACAGATCTAGGCAATACCTCAACACGGAAGTAATCTGCATATGGTACATCATCGACTTCTTGTGAGGTTTCAATAACCAAATGACTGGCACGAATCAAGGGCAAAATTGTCAAAAACCAACCATCATATGCCCAGTGACTAGTACAAAAGTACGCAGCAGTAACCAATAAGCACGGTATACCCAAATGACAAGCATTTAATTGATGCACAATACCACAGGAACTTGAAGATTGTAGACTTAAAGGAACCAAAATCTAGGTGATCAGTCGGAAAAACCATGGACATGAGCAACAAACAATTAAGCAACATCAAAACATGAATGTCCCCCTAACAGATCCACAGTAGACACATCAATGCAATGAATACAGATCTTCAAATCATGTCCTTTAAGCAGTGGCAGTCATAGCAGTTGGAGAAGCAGTTAAACAGACAGAAGGAAACAGATGTTGTGATGTCAAGGCAACTGCCAGGTCATAAATTGAATAAATGGAAGCATAACTTGACCCAAGAAAAGCAATACATAAGCATTAAATATAGAATGACATGGTAACTATCATTGTTTCGTATGATTTCCTTGTGCGTGTTATTGAACTTTACCTGCCAACTGAATAATTAGTGGACCTCTGCGAGATTGTATAGAATTAGTTTCTTTCTCTTCTATTTCTTTCTCGCATCTATTTATTTTCTAGGGGAATTCTGTTGATGTTGCACCCATGAAGTATGGAAAGTGCCAAACATTGGGAACTACCTGGGAAAGAGACCTGAGCAATTAGCAAGTGTTCGATAATAGCCATGAGGTGCTCAACGGACCCTTTAAATCTTTTAAAATCCCTTTTCGGTGTAAACATTGTATGTTACAAGCGATAATTTTTATATTCCTTCCTAATACAAAATAGATACTTGTTTAGTTTCTGTACACTTGTAATCTGTCTCATGGAAATCCTATGTTCCATGAATGGACTCTTCAATAAATCAGAGTGTTGATGAGGGACACTTAACACCTAGACAAGGGTCAGGGATGGGTCTGATAACTTTCCACCAGACGCTTCTTACATGGACATTACTGTTGAATAGCTTGATATGCATTGTTGGGCCTCATTTTTTAACAGTATCAGAGCTCGGGGGGAGTTCAAGTCTCTCTGTTTGTATTTGTTCCCCGTTTGCATTCTGTTTTTCCCCTTCGTATTCTGTTTCGCTCTATATATGAACATTTGAATCTCCATGTGCAACCCCGTCTTCCATGTGAGGGAGGATATTGGCTAGCTTACCATGGTTGTCAGAATTGCACGATGCAGTGATTCGATTCAAGATTCACGCAAAAATGATACGAATCTATCGGCAAATTGAGGCTCAAGTAAAATCGGTGGTGAATCGTACGATACAAGATTCGATTCACGGTTTACACAAAAACGATACGAATATAGGTGAATCACAATTGTTGCATTCGACAACATGAAACCACCTTTGTTTTATTTGAATTTTTCTGATAGAAAAGCAAGAATATAAGATCATACATACTTTTTAGGAATGAAAAATCTTATTCCCATGCAAAATTTGTTAATAATTTGTTGGTCGGTATTTATTCTAATCTAGGGCAAGGCTCAAAGCCTCAGACCAACCCACAAAATGTTGCCATATGAGCTACTTTCCACTTATTAGGTCACAAACTTTTAGTGACTCGAGGCTAAGCTTTCACTTTTATCATGGAACTATAACATTATGATGACCATTGTTCGCCTTCTTGTTTCGCTGGCTGCCTCTCATTCTTGGCCCCTTCATCAGCTTGATGTCAAGAATGCTTCATGGGGATTTGGATGAAACAATCTATATGGACACCCCTCCTGGTTTTCGGGCTGAGGGGGAGTGTGCTAGCAAGGTATGTTGTCTTCACAAGTCTCTTTCTACGTTGAAACAGTCGCCCCGGGCATGGTTCAGTCGTTTCAGTACTATTATTCTATCCATGGACTTCGTTCAATGCCACTCTGATCACACCTGCTTTATTCGTTGGCATCCTGAATCCTGATGGCTGCTGTATTATCTTAATTATTTGTATTCTCAACAATTCTCAACAAATATCTATACAAGTCTAAAATGATATACAATAATCTAGATTATCCTAGGAGATGGTTTTAGAAGGTTTCTAGAATCCTCTAAGCTTCTACACTGCTCTAGGGAACTCTAGAAAGTTCCAGAAAAGCCTCAAAGTCTTTGTGGGATGCATACCATGTGTTTGTCAAAATGCCTGAGTCGTGACACAAAGTACTAGCAGTGCAATCTCATTAGTATATGTTGATGACATCATTCTTACTGGCAGTGATGCAGTTAAACAGGATCTTGGCCAAACCTTTGACATTAAAGATTTGGGTCTACTTAAGTATTTTCTAGGTATTGAGGTTGCTCGTTCTAGTTATGGGATCTCTCTTTCGGAGAGGAAGTACATATTGGATCTCCTTCAAGACACTGGCATGTCAGGATGTAAACCAGCTTCTACTCCTACAGATCCAAACTTGAACCAGCTTCTACTCCTACGGATCCAAACTTGAAACTCTCTAGTAAATCTGGAGAGTTACTTCCTAACCCGTCTATGTACCGGCGTCTGGTTGGTTCGCCTGATTTATTTGACCAATACCAGACCTGATTTAACATTTGCAGTAAGCGTTGTTAGCTAATATATGCATGTTGTGATACCATATTAGATTGGAAACCACCAACTCATCTGAAAGCTTAAGCTGTTAGAGAGAGGGGCAACTTAATTATTTGTATTCTCAACTATTCTAAACAAATATCTATACAAGACTAAAATGATACTGTACAATAATCTAGATTATCCTAGGAGATGGTTTTAGAAGGCTTCTAGAATCCTCTAAGCTTCTACACTGCTCTAGAGAACTCTAGAAAGTTCCAGAAAAGCCTCAAAGTCTTGGTGGGATGCATGCCATGTGTTTGTCAAAAAGCCTGAGTCATGACACAAAGTACTAGCAGTGCAATCCTGCCTAGCCTTATACATACAAAAATGGAAGTCTTGATCACTTAACAGAGGATCATGCACGTTATCTAAAAGTAAACCTAAAATATATAGATACTATAATCCATATCTCAAGGTGTTTCTGTGTTACTACTATATAATTGCACACTTTCAAAAAACAGTTCAGATCCCCTAAGTTGCACGGATTAACATTTTCTAAATAAACCAAAATCCTATATCAGTAACCTGTTTCTGTAAACTCGAAATTTTTGAACCTCCTGGCAGCCGCCAAATTTTGCACCTGAACAAAAGAGAAAAAACAACACAAAGACATAAGACACTGTGATACTAATACCCTTGCACAAAATATTGGCCATTTCCAAGTTTTGCAAACTTGAGAACAGATTATTACCTAGGTAAAGTTTAATAGGATGTTTAAATGACATATCACGAGCATGCCCAAAGTTGTCGCGAGGGTACCATGAGCTGCACCTAAAATCTGCAATGCAATAGGGTGCAATCAAAGGATGGAATGGAAAGACCATTCTATTGACCAAGACTTGCAAACACTCTGTCGTCAAAAACCAGATCAGGGTACCTTTATCTCCACATGTTCTATGAAAAGATTCAAGAAAATCAAGCGCATCATCCGAAAAAAAGAGATCAAAAAACTCCTCCACCCTGATCTGCACCCCAAGAGTTGAAAGTGTATCAGAACAAGTTCCTAGAACATCTCAACATTATAAAAAGTAATTAACAGAAATAAATACTCCGTATTACTCGAATAGTTATATTGCACCACAGTGAACAAATTAACACAAATTAAAAGAACAGAACAATACCGGAAACCTTGATTCTGCCACCTTCGTAAAATAATCAGGTACTGCACATCAGAGGCAAGCAACTCAAGATAAACCAGAAAATAGAATTCGACGACTAAAAGGTGATTGCAAATAGACATCCAAAAAAACACAGTACGGAGCAAAGGGTACTACAATACTTTCTAGTTCTTTTCAAGAATGAAAAAGTTCCTAGTGTTGGAGGTGTGACGCGCAATCATCATGGAACTGTTCTTTCACTTTTGTTAAACGAAACACTGTGTCAAGGATGTGAACTCATATGCTCATTCAGTTTCTCTCTTTCTCATGTATAGGCTTTAGCCTTTCCAGTGAATAAACAGTCAATCCGTCCACATTCATGCATATATCTACACAGCGCACAGCACACACACAAGTGTGGATAGGAACAATATCACAAATTACCCAAACCAGCATGGGAGAGAGAACGAGGTAGTGAATGCCCCAGGGTGCTTCCCTAGGGCTTTCCCACGCAGTCATCATGAGGCTTTCAAATTAGAAAAAACAAAGCTGAAAACATATTCATGCTTACTGTGTCATATCCATGGCAAGTAGCAGGAACTGCAAAGTTCAACTGAGGACAGACCAACAATATGACGAACGTATTGTCCGCCTATACATCTGAATATCTGATCCAAAGCTATAGTTGAATATTTAACTTAAAATCTACTTACCTTTAGGAGCATCAGAGTTGTCCTCAACCCATGCCAAACTCTTTCGAGAGGAAGAAGAATCAATATTTACAACTGGTTCCTCATCCTCTTCTACATTATCTTGCATGTTTAAAGATGATACAATTCCATCTTCAGCTTCCAGTGGAAGTTTAGGATCTTCAAGTATAGGAATGTCTCCATGCCTGATCCACATGATGGAGTAAGACGAAATTTTTGCGGTCTCTATCTTAAATAAAAATGATATTTTGTAAGAAAATACCTTTCACTGGAATCTGACTCGTGTATCGAATGTTTAACGCTCTTGGCCTTTTCAGTCCCAAGTTCTCCATTCTCTTCCATGCTGAGCTCTGACTTTGAATCCTAACATGAAGTATAACCGATTAAAAAGTTAAGAAAAGTTCAAAACTCAATGCTAAAATTTGACTGAATCCACTGAACTAATATAGTTATCATCCTTAACAAGTCGAGAGAGAGAAAGAGAGAGAGAGGAAATACCGGTGAATCAGTGCATTCTTTAGTTCCATTACCATGTTGACACCAACCATCTATAATGAGCTTAAAGGCTTCGTCACGGGAGAGAAATGATGTAAAAAAATACTGCAAAACAATAGGTTAGTTAAGAGTTTGTCACCAACACACAAAGTGAAAGATAGACTCATCTTCATGATCAAACTTATTACCTTCTTTCCTCCAGCAATAATTTCAATGGCAGTAGGAAATATTCCTGCAGCCTTTGCTCTTCGTACAGCTGTGACTTCATGGAATGGGATTATTTTCTGAATTATCAATGCAACAAAATTTCAATGGAGAAGTTAAAATCGTAATAGCAAATTGGAGTTTGAAAATTGATCACATTAGGACAGAGCTATGCTTATAGCCTGAGATATATGTAAATCAAGGTTTTCATGTTGCTGCTCAAAAGTCAAAAAAAGAGAGGAGCATTACACACTTTTGTGGTATGGATCACATGAATAGGATAGTACTGACAAAATAATGAATAGCCAACAAATTATATATATTTGAATAAAAAGGACACCCTTAGGCCCCTCACAATCAAACATCCTTCATGAATTTTGGGACCAAGGGAAACTGAAAATGGACAAAGATAATGTAGTTAGCGTACGATCTTCAAATGGAAACCTATAAACACTGTTCTTTGCTTTATTTTCTTTGCCCCCCTTGACAACCAAAAAAAAAAAATTACTACTCCCATTTATGCGTGTCCTCAATACAAAAGTAAGTCTCTCTAGAATTACAGGAAGGACATTGTCTGAACTTGTCTTCCATAGTTCATAGGAATATTCTTCTTTGCAAGGATGTCCCACTACCAGGTATGACTTCAATGTCGGAATTTCTTCGAATTTCTAGATATTTTGGACACATCCTATAGCACCTCATCTAAGTCTCCGAGAAGAGTATTCTACATTCTGAGTCATTTAAGGAAACAGAGTTTTGCAACAATATTTGTTCAAATCCAAAACAAGTTATGACAAAACCATTTCCATACAAAACTACTTGTCTGTCGCAGTAGAATAGTCTTATTAAAGCCATGGAAAATTTCTTAAGTTACTGCTGATTTAATTCACTTGTTAAAGAGCTTCTTCTTCCCCAGAACCTTAAAGAGAAAAGTATAATCCTGATTGATACTTGATGACGATCTAAAATCTAACACTTAAGCCACGTAGTCAGGGGCAAGCCCGATTTAGAAAGAATGCCTCCAAAAGTCCAAAGGGTGTGCTTCCACTGAGGGCGCACATACTTTTCCATCCCAAGATATAATGTTAGTAACATAAAATTAAATAACTAGAGTCAGTGGAATCGGCTGAACTAGACGAAATGCACAGTGACAACAGCCGGATACTTGGCATCTTCACAGTTACAAGTCATTTTCTCTTTACTTTGTTCACGCTTATTTTTTGTTGGCATTACTATAGTGGGAGTTCAGCCTTCTTCCAACAAAAAGCTGACCAAAACAATACTATTCCTTCTTTTCAAGCTTCCAACCACTCACAGAAGCTTCAAACCCGGTAGTGGGATTAACTGTTAATTAGAACATCTTATAATTTAATTTCAACTCCACTCGAAAAAACTCAAAAACAATTACTTTTGATTTGGAACCTGGATACATTTTTTCCATACAGCTCTGCAAAAAGTCAAGCCTCAGTCTAGTTTCAGGAAATCAAGAACATTGTTACCTCCTATTTTCCAATAACTAAGCAAGTTGTAGATCCAGTTACAATTATTCTCCAAAACACTCTTTGGAAAGGGAAGCCAATGGAAGCTTCCTTTATAGTTTGATACCTCTCACATTAACATAATTTTCAACAGCCAGTTTATTGCAACATCACAAATAAAAGAGAGTTAAAAAATGGAAACACAAATATTGGATAATACTTCCTCCTTACCAATACTCTTGGTCCCTTTTAAGAATTCTAAATTTTTAAGGGGACAAGTAAAAGTTGCATTCAAACTCCAATCAAGAGGTATGAAATCCCTCCATTGCCCCTATGTCCAAAATATTGATTCCAATCCTAGCTATTAGTAAAGGGTAGTGTGAGAAAACTAAAAGCTTCATACTTTCAAGGACCAATAATTTTGGGCATCTGAAGATAAAAAGATGGACCACTAATTTTGGACGGTCGGAAAACTAGCTAAAGTATCCTCTCTGTTACAATAAACAGAACTGAACCTACAATTAAATTCAAGAATATAAAACTGACAACAGAGGATTCACCATCATACCTTCGTCTCAAATCCGAATAGATTGGAATAAAAGCAAATATAATGGCCAAACACGTACATATGCCCCTGCAACCACAAAATTAAACTTCAAACCTAAAACATTGATTTTAAGCCTTTTTTATCAGCTCACCGTTTTATCTACTTGTTGCAGTCCGCAACAAAAGGTCAATGGTATTTTGGCCTTGCACCTAGTTTAACTTACACACCCAAATAGGGCCTATTTGGCGTCATAACAATGAATATAATTGCATCAAACAACCTAGAGAACTGCAACCAAACAATCTACATCCTGTCAAAGGTACCTGAAGAAGAAAATTCTCTTGCAAAGCACAATTATAATCTTGAATTAGGACCTGTGGAAATAGTCAAGATTAGTAAAAATATAAAGTATTCCCTGATCGATAGATCAAAAGCAAACAGGCAAAATATGAGAATGTGAATTGTGACACTTGAGGAGAGAAAGGGAGATGCAGCTATGGCCATCCCATATATCAAAAGAGGTTCAAGACAACCATTGAGAAAGATCAGGGGCTGGCTCCTGAACCCTCCCACCTCAACTCACAGCCACTACTCCGTCTTCCTCCCCTCCCCCCTGGTGATCATTTGTGATAGGTCCATATGAGATAGAAGGAGGGGGAAGGTCTGCAGGGGAGGGGGAGAGGGCGAAGGGATGGTTGGAAATGTGGGCAATCTTGTCGTATACTCTTCAAATATACTTGAAATTCGTCAATTGGAGGACTTGTTAATCTACTCTAATAAGCACATAAGTATGTTATCATCCTGTAACACAGCTTTAAAAGATAATTCTTTATGTCAGTAGACATATAACTACTGTCCTACAGTGAAGGAGAAAGGAAAAGATGATCATTATGTTTATAAACCAATAGCAAATCAAATAACAATCTACTTTATAAGCAAAGCAAATTGTAACAGCTGCAGCAACAACAACGCCTTAGTTAAATAGAAGTTAATTAGAGTAACTTAAGCAAGAGGAACTCCAATTTATGAAAGTACTAAGAAAGCTCTTAAGTGCTACTGGAGCAACAAAAAAAAAAAAACTGGCATTGGAAGAAGAAAAAAAAGGGTCTTTAGCTCACTCACTTCATCTTGTGGAAGACGAAACAGATTCCGATACTCCTCACTCTTTTGAGACACCTGAGGCATTCATATAAATACCACAATCACTATTTCATGCACACGAAACAACCTGAAACGTAACTACAATAAAATCGAACATGCAGTCAATGTCTTCAATCCAAGTACTGAAGCAAGAGGCTCAAAAAAGCATGAATACTAGTTTTCCTTCCTTTTTTCATACCCTTTCGGGAAGAAAACAGAAACGGAACTGAAACGAAATCGACAATGCAGTCAATCAAGCACATAGTGCCTTCAAAATAAGCGTCGAAGTAATTTTTTTTTTCTAACACAGGTGTCCGGACCAGGTGACCCGCAATTTTTTTCCTGATGACCAATCCCACCGTCCGTCCACCAGCAGGGCCAGTCAAAGCCGGGACAAAGCTCCATTCATATAGACCGGCCCCACAGAAGTTTGGAAGCAATTTTTTTCTAACTCAGGAGCCTAGGCCAGCATATGCACCTCAACTCATCTCGAGTAATCCTGGGACAAATCCTACCGTCAGGCCCAATTAAAGCTGGTGCACCCCGTATAGAGTGGCCCCCATAGAAGTGTGGAAGCAATTACATGCTTACAAAAGTTAAAATTCAGCTTTCATTTCCATTTTCTTGTACTCTCTCGGGAACCAGAAGAAACGTAAATACAGAGAGAGAGAGAGAGAGAGAGAGAGAGAGAGAGAGAGAGAGAGAACAGAGGATCAGTCAAGCAGACGAGATCTTCAATTGAAGTATTGAAGCCACTAAAGGCTCAAAAAAAACTTAAAGAATCAGTTTTTCAAACACTAACGTAAACTGCGATAAAATCGAACTTATGATCAATCAACTTCAGTGTCTAATAAGTACTGATCTCACCTGATCAAATTCTTTGGAATAGCTGGGCGAAGAATTGGGAGGATCCGTGGCGTTCGATAACAGTCCACTTGACGAGGAGTCAGAGGCGGCGTCGGATACTCTTCTGGGAGGCGATGACTCCATCGACTGCCCGGTTTCCGTTTTCGTTGCGTCCGGAGAAGCCACCGCCATTCTAGGGAGAGAGATCTACGCTGTGGGAGTCAAAATTCTGTGGAATGATAGTTAAGGAGAGAGAAACTGTAGAGAGAGAGAGAGAGAGAGGCGGGGGAGACGTGTGTAATACGAGGGCGGGTGGGGTTTTAGGAGAGAGAGAAGTGTCGGTTAGAAAAGCGCTGTCGTTGGGGTCCTCCGTCGACCGCCGTTTCGGTTGCTGGTAGGTAACGAAACGGAAGCCTTGTTATCGGAGGCGTTGACGTGCTATTCCAGGTGGCCCGCCTTCGAGAAGGAGCAAGTGTTTTGTGGAACCGTAGCATGTTTACTTTAGTACTAAATTACGAGGTGTCACTGTTCTGCTAATAGTACAACGTGTACATGAAAAAATTTAGGAGCATAAAAGCACAAAAATTCGGATCCAGCATAAAGGCACACGAGCCGTTGATCTCGGCAATGAACGGCTCGGATTTCATCTCGGCAATAAATGGCTCGGATCATGCAAGCACCAAGATGAAATCTGAGCTGTTGATTGCGAGATCAACGGCTCGGATGCCGCATTACAACCCTGTAGTGCGGCAGTGCACTACAGGATGCCCTCTTCCCAAAAATTCGATGTGTACGCACAGCACGCGTACACAATATGCACGGACGGTGCATTTTGACTGTCCATGTGTTTTTTCGACGGTCCGGATTTTTAAAAAAAATCTTACATGTAAGAGTTTTTTAAATCTGGACCGTCGATTCTTGAAATATACGATCAGAATGTGTTTGTGCGCGTACATACATGTGTGTGTACGTACGCATAGCTGGGTTGATAAAAGGGATCCGGGGTGCTAGAAATCAACCCCTACAAATCACCCTGAAAATCGCCCAAAACGACGTCGTTTTGAGCGATAACCACTAAGTCCACTTTTGATCAAACTAATTCCTACCGGGTCAAGTTGGTTTTTTCTTTTCTTTTCTTTTCTTTTCAAAGTGCTTAAATTTAAAGTGCCTAAACCATAAACCCAAAATGCCTAAATACCCAAACCATATGAAAGTACCTAAGCCTCCAAAATAAGTGCCTAAATTTCTAAAACCTATGAAAATGTTTAAACCCCCAAACGTATGAAAGTGACTAAACTCCCAAAATCCCATGAAATTGCCTAAACTTCTGAAACCGTATGATACCCTAAGTGTCTGAACCCCGAAAAAATTGACCTAAGAATAATGCACGTGGTTGTTTCGGTTTTAAAAAACAAAAACAAAAACTTGACCTAGTGGTGAGTAAGTTTCAACCCTTGACCTAGTGAGAATTAAGTTTCCAAAAAAACTCTCTCTCTTATGTTCCTACGACCCAAAACGACGTAATTTTGAGTTATTTATTTGTTGTCCCTTTTCGCGCCCAAAACGACGTCGTTTTGGGCGATTTTCAGGGTGATTTGTAGGAGCTGATTTCTAGCACCCCGGACTCTGATAACAGCATCCCCATCCCCACGAAGTTTACGAAATTTTACCTTAACCTTGTATTTTGCATCTTTCTATGTAGGCCTTGCTTTTTCAAACAATAAAATCGGGATATAATCAAGATTGGATAAAATCAAAAATCTTTAAAAAAATTTAATTTTATCAAATCTTGATTTTATTGTTGGGAAATGCTTGCGCCCTTGGATTGTATTCCAATGATATTTCCCCAAGCGTAGAGTTTAGGTCGGCGATAGCATGATAACCGGAAGTTCGGGTCGAGTCCACAGAGACCGAATGCGCTGAGCGTGAGTGTTGATTCGGAAATGTTGGTTTTAGCCTTAAAGCGGCAAACTTGGCTTTTGGAGTTTGGTTGGTGGAGTTCTCTTAACCTCGAGAATGAAGCGGAGTTTGAAAAGACTAATTAAAAGAAGGCAAGGTTTAGGAGTTCACAACACCCATGCCTTAGGCCGATTTGTTCTCCTCTATGATAACCGGCTCGGGGACATCGTTAAACGACCCCAAACGGAAGATTTGGAATTTAAACTAATTCAACTAGAAATGGTGTTTATCAAAGATTAGGATTTTTTATTCATTTGGCAAACGGCCGAATTGACATCGCCCTAAGCATCACACGTGCCAAGTAGATAAACCCTTGGCTACGTGTGATCAAAGAGATTAACAAACCCGAGCTTTGGTACGTAAAATAAATCCTCTCTCTTTGTTCAACAAACGATGTTTGCATTATGGCGAGGAGAGCGAATAAACCTAAGTCACGGGGTGTTATTAGTGTTGTCATTGATTTGTTCATTAAACCTATCTCTTCATCTTCTGATCTCATCGCCTGGGGGGGAGCGGCGGCTCCTTCCTCCTCCCCTCGAGCTCTCTTCTTATTCTTATTCTCTCCTTCTTCTTCCTTTTCTTTTCTCTTCCCCTTTCCCTCCTCCCTCTCGCTGGTTCTGCCGTTTCACTGCCTCCGGTGAACTGTTGGGTTCTCCGGGTTCTATGCCTAACGGCGTTCGGCTGGTGTTTTCCAATCTCTCCGCGTGCGGCGTTGGTGGTGGTGGTAGGTCTGCTCTTTCCTTCACGATGCCACCGGTTGTTAGGCTGTTGAGCTTCTCCGATTTTATGCTTAACGGCGAAACGCGCTCGTATTGTGGGCTGGGGGTTTTATTTTTTTGCAGGGATCTTGTGCTGATGATGGATGACGGTTGTGTTTGGTGGTGACGGGTGTGGAGGTGGCAGTGCGAATGGAGTGCGGCAAGGTGTGGCGGAGATGGATGCTATTGAGCGGCTTGGTGTGGCCTTTGTGGAGGGGCGGTCGAGCCGTTTTACAGGGACAACAACAGGGGCTTGTTCCCCGGGGCTTTGGCCCATTTTGGTTGGCTCCTTGCCAATCGTGTTTTGGGTCTCGGTTTACGCATTAGATTCTATGAATTTTTTGCGTTCGCCTTGTCCTATTAGTCATTGTACCTTTCCGATGATTAATGAAATTTTTTGCCGTTCAAAAAAAAGTCACGGGGTGTTAATCACCCCATGACCGAGCCTAAACCGACTACTCGATCATTGATACGGAAAACATGACTAATTTTATAAAGGAAATAAAGAACATGACATATAACTTAATAAACTGATTTTTCTAGAAGATCCTAAGTTAGCCTTCAACTTTAAACCTTGAGAAAATTAACAACTAAGACTACTTACTTGATTTTTCAAAGGAGATGACTAGAAAAGCATGAACAAGATTTAACTGATAAAAACGTAAATAAACTTGAGTTATATAGAGATCAAAGTACGTACTACAACATTAAAGAAGAGGAATTACCTTGAATCTAAGTGAAAATGCATGAAATTATAGAGAAAAGGTGGAGCAAAACTAAGGGGAAAGGAAGAGGGAGGTAGAGAGAGAAAGCTTAGGTAGTGATTACCCTAAACGACTAAGTTTTGGGCTTATAAAGCCCCAAAAAGTCGTCAAAAATAATTACAAAAGTGCCACTAGATATTTTAGATCGGGCTCAAAAAGTGCAGAAAATTTACAGGGATACCGGTATCCCTTTTTTGCAGCTACCGGTATCTCTCCTATCTTGACCTTCTGTTCCGGGGATACCGGTATCTCATTTTTCAAGCTACGGGTATCTCTCTTCAAAATGTGAAATTTTCCAGGGATACCGGTATCTCATTTTTCCAGCTACCGGTATCTCTGGGGCTTTTTTTTCTTCCTTCCTTTGCTCATCTCCCAGCCTTTTGGTCTCCCCAAGCCTTATTCGGTGCTTCCTTCTTGGCTCTTGGGGCTCGGTGGTGGAGTGCCACGTGGCCTTGGGTACTCGGGGACTTCTTTGATTGAACCATGGCGTCAAAACTCGCCCTTTTCTCTCGTTTTTCCTGCAAATAACAAAAATACAACCACGCGCAAAATCAATCATATAAAGCCACAAAATGCACGTGTGTGTGATCAAAATGAGCGAGATAAGCCCCGCTACTTACAATATTGAGGGCTTATCAGGAAACAAAGTCATAATTTAAGGAAGTGAGTTAAAAGTGTGCACTCCAACAGAGTCTACAAATTCTATTTTTCATCATTTTTTATCTTATTTTTCTACCATTACCACTTTCGCATAAACTATCCATGACATATAATTATCTAATACTCATATATTGTTTATATATTATACTTATATTACTATATATACCTTATAATGTACAAAAAGGAATTATATACGTTATACATATATTATTATATATAAGTTATAATAAAAAAAAGGAATATATATATATATATATATATATATATATAGTAACTTTCCAGTCAAGGACCCTTAGAGTCTGGGATTGTCCAGACCAAGCCTTTCCCGATCAAATTTTGATGATCTGAACCGTCCAATGTGTTTAAAACTTGTTTTTAAAGGTCCCCAACGGAAAATCATTGGAAACAAAAACCGGGAAGGGCTTCATCCAAGTAGTTTTTGAATAAATATATTTTTTATGAATTCTCGTAGGGACCCTTAAAAACACGTTTTAAACACATTGGACGGTTCGGATTATCAAAATTTGATCGGGAAATGAAAGGTGTGGACGAGAGTGGACTTTAAGAGTATTGGACTAGAAGTAACATTGGTGTGTGTGTGTAGAGGTGTGTAACTATATGGATAAAATGAAAAGGGAATATAAAATGCATTGTTTAAAATTTGAAGGTTGCTATCAAATCTACAAATTTGTATATTGGGGTTACAAATTTGTAGATGGGATTACAAATTTTTTGATGGGGCTAGCTTTTCTTACCTCTGCTCAAGTCCTTAAAAAAGCACTGAACCTTCAAATCTGTTAATTTTTTGTTTTTTTTACTTTTGCTGGAGATACTCTAAGTAATTTTAATTTTTTTCCAACTTTTAAAAAGCTGTTTTTAATGTTTGTCAAAAACTCTTATCAACTGTTTTTAAGATACTGATAAAAAAAAAAAACTGTTTTTAAGATTTTAGAGATTTCTGGAAGCTAAAAAATAATTTAAAATCAAATTCTAGACTGAGTTGAGTTTAGCGTATTTTTGTATAACAGTGGCGTATTATCGAGGTGTCACAATTCTGCATGTTTATTAAGAAAAATATAGCAGCATAATTATAATAATTTTAGCTATGAAAAAGTAACTGTTAGTGTTTGTCGAAAATCCTTATCAAAGTTTTTTAGATTTTAAAAATCTTGGAAGCTAAAAAATACTCTATATGTCCACATTTATTGGTCCATTTTTGATTTCTTATATCTCCCAATTTTATAATGGCTTTAATAATTTTGCGAACTTTGTATTATAAAATTAATTTAGATCTATCAAACAACTTCTATATCGCATATATTTTGAGATCCATATTAAAAAATACTGTAATAAATAAAAATGACACAGATTTCAAAAATAAACCAACATATAATACAGACGGAGGAAGTATTTTAAAATCAAATTCAAAAGGAGTTGAGTTTGACATACTCTTCAAATCAAATTTTCATCTTTTTACAATAAACAAATACTGTAGTATCAACTTTACATGCATTACTAACCATAATTTCATTGCTATAGTAAACATTCATCTACTCCTACAAAAATCTAGAAACTTCCTCTGTCCCAAATTTCTAATCTCTTTTAATTATTTGAGACCTCTCAAAATATTGTCTGTATCTTATAAGTATTAAAAAAAAATGCTTTCTAGAAAATATAAGCTTAAATCAAGTTAAATTCACAAGCTCAAAGTTAGCAAAAAAAGAGCCTATATCCAAAAAATTATTTTTTTATACATAATTATATATTCAATATTGGTCTTGTTTGATAGATGTCGTTAAGTAGAATTTAAATATATATTTTTTTCAACATTGGATATGAAAAATAAAAGTTATAAACATTTTAATTTGTAAAAAATAAAAAGTGAGAGAAAAGTGAATTCGGGGAGCCAGTAGTGAGCAATCACGGTCATCTCTTTGGCATCAACGTTCCCGATTAAATGTAATTATCCTAATGCAAGACACTTATCTTTTATGTAAGATAATCGGGACCGTTGATTGCCGAACAGACGGTGGTGATTGCTCACTACAGGGGTGTAGTGAGCTTACTTACTACAGACCCCCCTGATTCTGAGAAAACTGGGACGGTTGTCCCCCCTCTTTTAAATCCAGACCGTTCAAAAGTATTTAGGACGGCTGTCCGCCCGGCACCCAAAAAAAATTTCAATCAGACAAGTTTGGTTAAAATTTTCATCATCCAACCACCATTCTTATTTCCAAATCAAAGGTTCGTTCAACCAATCATGGTTTACTTTTTCTATATCAAGAATTAGTATCATATTGATTGTTCACCTCGAGATATAACGACAAATAGTTTTCAGATATTATGTCAAAAATTGACCTGTCATAGTACATCTGATTAACTTGTTAACCTAATTCTTCAGCAAATTTTGTCTGGTTATTGCGCCAATGGAGAATTTTTAAGCAAATTTTAAAGTTTCAGTTTTTAAAAGTAATCGTTACTGCTTGTTGAAAATTATTCACCGAATTTGGGATTCCATTAGTTCTTAAAAAGTTGGAATTTAGTGCTTTTGCTATCAAATCTTAAATGCTAAGTTTTGAAAAACTAATTTCCAACTTTTGCAGTAAAAACTTGGAGTTCTTGTTGCAACTTTCTCATAATCTCACAGCTCAAGCACACACTCATGAACTTCTACTGTAATTTGAATTTATAATTTATCGAAAATTCCGAAAATCTAAAATATATTTCTAAAACTTTTGCCACATTGTGTATTAATGGTTGATCTAAACTGTTCATCTTGTACGGCCCGAAAAGTAGTACATCCAAGCAAAAAATCAGCTTGATCGGACATCGAAAGTTGAATTTTGTTTTGTAAAATGGACGTTCATGGATTTTGAAGTTACATCGTTAATGACCGTTCATTTTCCAAAACAAAATTCAAAATTTTATATACTCATCGATGTCCGATCAAGTTGACTTTTTGCATGGATGAACTACTTTGCGGACTGCGGGTCTTACAAGATAAATGGTTCAGAGCAAAACAATAAACTCACAATGGGACCCACATGCGGCGCGGATGGAAAAGATAACTATTTTACAACGGCGGTGTAAAGAATGTTTTCTCCTCCAATATATGTTTTGGTTACCAATTACTATTTTTTTAGGTGCTTTATGCTTAAGAGGAAAGAATTCCCAATTCTTGGCGTAAGGTGCATTTCACAAGACTGCTTCCTTCGATGAAGCATTTAAATTTTTTTAATCCAATAAATAATAATGTGCCAAAAGATCTAAAATTATCGATGTGTGGCTTTCTATTTTGTTGATTTTTTTTTTCTTTTTGTTTCTTGTTTTTGTTCGGATCTTTTGGTCCTTTGTATCCGATTTTAGATGTATGGGCCTCGCAATTTGTATTTGATTGTAGGTCTACGGGGGAACCGGGGGAGTCCTGCCGCAGTAGTGCGGCTTGCTGTGCGGCCCATTTCGGCGCCGTTCCGGCACTGTTTCGATGATCGGAGATGTCCACCGTGTAGAGCTCGTCGAGTACTACGAATGTACTAAAAATCAAGGCACTTAACGATATCGGATTGAGTTAATTTTTGGTACACTTATAGTACTCGACGAGCTCTACACGGTGGACGTCTCCGATCGTCGAAACGGTACCGGCACGGCGCCGAAATGGGCCCGCATAGTACGCTGCGCAGCACCCCTCCTGTTTCCGTCTACGGGCTACGCAATTTGTATCTAATTTTAAAGGAGTGTTCCACTAAGGGAGTTTTTAAAATAAACTGGCTTTTCACGATTTTTTATGTGATGTATTGTGAGAGAATGACATGTCTTAATTTTTAGAAAAAAAATTGTTTTTTGTTAGTGGAACACCCCCTAAGTTGCATTTCCTTAAAAAACAAAACATATTTGTCGGATCTAAATTTTCTAAAATTATTGGGCTGGCGATAATGGGCTTCTCTGTCCATCCATTTCAGACTTGAATACAAATTGGGAACCGAGGGTTGAGTCTACTCAACTCACCCAAATGTTCGGGCCCACTAGGCCCACCAAACCAATATTCAACTTGCATAAAGCCTCCCCTTATGTTTGTTTTTCCCGATATCATATCCCGAGATAAAGGAAAATTGGTGTCCGAAAGCAATGTTCAAAAACACACAGATAGACACATCAATTATCGAGAAGAGAGAATGTAAGTGATGGCGGTGGGATTGTCAGAAATCCAAGCCAAATTTCTAGAGAGCAGTGAGCTCGTTAGGGCTCAAACTTGTCTGTCTAAAAATCGAACCGGGTGAGCTCGAGTCTTAGGCTCGTTTTCTAAACAAGCCGACCCTAACACTCTAAAACTTGGCTTGGCTCGGCGGAGGATCTTGTGATTTGTAATTTGCCAAGAACTCGGAAAGGAAAATGAACTTGAAATTACATTCTCGGTTTAGTTATGAATTTGACTTGCATAAACTTGGTTTTTTTTTTTTTTGTCAATCGGTAATGCATAAACTTGGTTGGGTATATCAAATTTACCTCAATCCACTAAGGGATGAATGTGCAAACTCTACAAAGAAAAATCTAAAGGCAGTATACCCTCAAATAACTCTTAACTCAATGTCTCAAGCAACTCAAAGGATAATACAAATGAAGAAAGAGGGAGGAGATTAGAGTCTTACCGGAGGAAATCTCTAGTTCAACTCTCATTAATAGCAAAGTCTTTTGAATAACCCTTTCTGCAAGCAAAATCTTATGTAAAATAGATACAAAAAGAATCTTCGATTTCGGGGAAATAAAACGGGATTTCGGGGGCCTGCAGTGAACTTGCTCTCTACACTCCTAGAGTGAGCAATCATGGCCGTCTATTTGACAATCAACGGTCCAGATTGAATGAAATTATCCTACGCGTAAGACACTTATTTTTTATATAAGATAATCAGACTATTGATTGCCGAATGGACGACCGTAAATGGTCACTACAGAGGTGTAGTGAGCCCCTTTCCGCTTTCCCCGATGAAACCCACAACCTATATGGTTGATGACTTGATGCTATTGGTCTAGTTAGAAAATATAAAACACATCCAAGTCTCAAGCCAACACTCATTTCTCTAATCTCCTCATTCAGTGGAGAACAAGTAGGAGATGGCCAAATAAAAACAAACATATTTCAAACTCTTTAGTGGACCAACCCCAAGTGAGAAAGGAATCAACAAAAATATTACCCTACCCTAACTGCCTCCCTTTTGGCAATTCCAAGACCACCACCCACATAACTTTCAACCATCTACCCTACCCTTTTTTCAAAAAGCAAGGGGGGGATTAGCCAATTCCATGGCCCATAACATTCTTATAAAAGACTTCTCTGTTTTGGAAAATGTGGGTGGTGACTTATTATATTCAAGAGTACAATATTGAACTCATCATTTTAATCACTATGTCTACCCTTTTGTGGGATTGGAGACCCACATGACCACTTTCTCTAAATTTGTTGGGGCCATCAACAAGAAATTTAGCTAATCATGAACCACATCCACCCACCCATTTTTTTGGGCAACATGACTTGTTTTTTTCTTTTAGTAATTTATTTGATAGTCCTTTGACCTAAATTAATTATTGTTAATTTTGTTAATTAACAATAATTTTGCATCATTTTGTTGGGTTAAGGATTTATCTTGACGGAAGGAGTCTTAAAAAAAATTAAAAAAATTCACTAAAGACAAAAGATCATCCAAAACATACATACTTATTTTTAGATTGTTTTTGTCTTTTTTCTCTGAATTTTTTTTATTAATTTAAAAAACAAGTTAAGTTAAGACATACTCCACCTTACTCCTATGAGTTTTGGCGTAAAATTTTACCAGTTTGGGGGCTTTATGTCACCAGTTTACTACTAAAGTACTATTTTTGTATTTGACCATGGCTTTTTTTAATTTGATTTTGTGTTAGATAAAAAATTCTAAACATTCACACTAAATCCCTTAAAAAGGTAAATAGAAAGGAAGGTAAAAAATGCCTTTAGTTGATTTCACTTTTCTTTTAGTTGCTTTTTACTCTTTTAGCAGGAAGCGGGGGAGGTGTTGTGCACGGCCATGTTGTGCATGGTGTTGTGCACCCCTCGGCCATTGGATCGAGTTTTGGACGGTTCGGATGTGTTTTTGATTTTTTACCGGTAAAAAAAATCAAAATTATAAAAAAATTGCCGAACGCATCCAAGCCATCCAAAACTCGATCCAACGGCCGAGGGGTGCACAACACCATGCACAGCATGGCCGTGCACAACACCTCCCCCAAGTCCCTTTTATCAAATGCAAAAAGATTATTGCATTGTTTATCTATTCTATCTGGAGTATCTATCTATTATGTAAAGGGGGAGAGCAAAAGTTTGGTGAGGAGTGTTTTTTAGGCTGGCTCACATTTTTGTTTTCCAAAAAAACCCACGCGTTGTAACTGCCATCTATTTGTAATAGTTGTAACTTATGCAAATAACTAGGGACAAATGTGTAAACTAAATGTGACAGTTACCAACTTGCCCTCTCCATTCTATAACTACCTTCTCTGTGCCCCACGTCCCCTTCAAACCCCCAGTAGGAGAAGGAACACAAAAACCATTTACTTCCTAATCTTTGAATAAAAACCATGACGTCTCGAGTCGGCGCCACTGCAAGCCGCGTATTCGCCAGCAATTCTGCACTTCCAATTGATAGCCGCAAGGAGAGAAAGAGAGCCTGCTCTTCCAAAACCGGATCAAATGATAAGCCCAAAATAGCTTATTTGATGTGTTATTGAATTCGTTGTTCATTTGACAAAAAAAGAAAATGCACTATACCGGATCAAATGATAAGCCCAAAATTTTTGTGCATAATTTTTTTTTTTCAAAACTCGACTTGCACACACATTGCGTGTGCCCGGCCTCTAGTGTTTATAGAATGTTACTATTTTCGTGTCCAATTTCTCCACGAAACCAACTGGCCTCACTCGTTTTTTACCGTGTATTCATTTTTCAGTAATCAAGTGTTCGACTAAATTTATTTGGACGCTCTAATTTTCTAATTATTTTTATTAGACAAAATGTAGTACTAATTTTTAGGGCGGGACTTGCACTACATAACGTTGATCCCAATCGTTAAATGAGCTTAATAACTCAACTCAGATCATCCCATGAACCCAAATTTCAATCCCAATTGTGGAAATTTAGTTTATCAAATTGAGTAGTTGTTTGGTTTACAAATCTCATCTCATTTTGAGAGGAAGTTTTCCAAAAGAAGTCATTTGACTAATACTAATATTTTTTGGATTTTATCTTTATTCAAATTGTTTTCGCGTTTGTTAGTTTTGCTTCAAATATTTATGAATTATTGATTCGTCTCAACTAGAGGAATCAGAAAAATAAAAAATTATTACTTTTACACTTTTTTTGAAAGTATTAAACTTTTAGCACTTTTAGAACACAAAACTATCAAAAGCGATTTTTTTTTTAATAAATAGAATACCCAAAAAGCCAAGTAATTTATTTTGGGAAACTACCCGAGTAGCATGAGAAATCGGACTCGGGGGGATCTGGGGGTACTAGTGATCGCCTCCTAGAAATCACCCTAGTGAGCGCCCAAAACAACGTCGTTTTGGGCGTCAAAAGAGACGACAAAAAATTTGAGCAAAATTACGTAGTTTTTTAGTAAACAGGACAAATGCCTTTTAATGCTGCAGGTAATTTTCATTTAACATTGGTACAGCCTGCAGGGTTATTGGTACAGCCTACAAGGTTCTTTCAAGTTTGTCTTCATTGTCGAACTTGCTTGAAATACATAAGTTCTGACGGTCATGTTGCTTAATTGGGTAAATAAACTAAGTGGTTTCTTTTTTTTTATCTTTATTTAATTTTTTTTTTCGTTGTTAATTTGGCGTCGATTTTTTTTTGATTTATTGGTTCGTCTCGACGAGAGTAATCTAAAAAGTATAAAATTATTAACCAAACTTAAATTTTTCTGAATAAAGACAAAGATAATCCAATAAACCACAAAAAGTTGTAGATTATTTTTGTCTTTAGTGAATTTTTTTAATTTTTTTTCTGAATAAATACAAAGATAATCCAATAAACCACAAAAAAGAAGAAGATTATTTTTGTCTTTAGTGAACTTTTTTTTAAAAATTCTAAATAAAGACAGATATAATCCAATAAACCACAAAAAATTAGATTATTTTTGTCTTTAGTGAACTTTTTAAAAAATTTGCTCATAATTTTATACTTTTTAGATTCCTCTCGTCAAGACGAACCAAAAAAACAAAAAAAATCGACGGAAAACAAACAAATATAAAAAAAAAATTGAATAAAGACAAAAAAACACATTTTTTTTTTTTTAGCCAAAGCAAGGAGGTTTTTTTTTTTTGTTTGAATTCTAGCAAGAAAAACAGGGGATTTTTTTCTCTCCAACAAATCAAAGATTGAAAATTTTTGGCAGAAATCAGTCTCTCCACAGTAAAGAAAGAGTGCTCAATCAATGGGGGATGGATGAAGATGATCCATGGATGCACCCATGGAGGCAAATTCCATATTTTCTCCAAAGAAAGCGATATCTTCAGTTGTTACTTGTTAGGCGTGAAAAAGGGTTTGGGAGGTCTCTAATTTTGTTAGTCTCGTAGGACTTAAAACGATGTAGTTTTGTTCAAATTTTTTGTTGTCTCTTTTGGCGCCCAAACCATGTTGTTTTGGGCGCTCACTAAAGTGATTTTTAGGAGGCGATCACTAGTACCCCCAGATCCACTCAGGGGACTTGTACATGCATGTTGTCACCAATAACAACCATCCAGAGTGTTAATGGTCCGGATTTGCAAACACTTTATTACCGGTCAAAGTGTTTTACTACCAATAAAAAAGATTTTGCGAATTCGGACCATTGATTGTGAAGATAGATGGCTGCAATTGCTCACTACATGCATGTAGTGAGACCCCGTTTCTGGAGAAATTATCGCGATCATAATTCAAAAATATTAGGTACATAAACATCTAACTGCAACCCAACCTACAACCCCCTCGCGTTTATGTGGTGCCCATTTCATAATTGTGTGTGGACCCCACATGTATATGAGGGGGTTGTGAATTGGGTTGTGGTTGAATGATTGTGTATGAAACATCTCTCTAATAATTTTAATACTCTAGATAAGAATCAAAGGCGCGCTCTCTAAAACCTTTTCTACATTCTCTTTCTTCTTCTTTCTCCATCTCATTTCTTTCTGTTATTTCTCTTCTTTTTTCAGGTGGTGCGGTTATTACGGGAGACTAGTTGCGGCGGTAGGGACTCCGATGTTGGCGGATCTCGGCAATCCCTTTCGGAGTCAAAGCATGTATGGAGTCCACGACGTTTTTTCAGCGGTACTCTGTGCAGAATGTTGTTGTGGCTGTTTGGCGGTGATTTCTAGTGGCAGCGGTGGGTGTGGTAACCCGGGTCCTTGCCTTTTTCCTCTCATCTTTCCCTTCCTGCCGATTCATTTGCAGGGTGTCTCCGATTTGGTCCTAATGGCAAGGGCGGGTGTCACTGGTTTGGCTCTGCTTTTTGTCTTGCGAATTTGTCTTCACCCGCCAGACATTTTTGTTGGGTTTCTACGGTTGGGCCTAATGGGGATGGGTGTTTTGGATGTTTGGTAGAGGCGGTGGTGGCGGCTGGTGGTGTGGTGTTTGGGTAGCGGCGATGGCTGATGTAGGATTTTAGAGTTTTTATTTTTTGGGCTTCAATGAATTATTAGGTTTGCCGTTGGGGCTAGGCTATAGGTGTTTTAGGCTTGGCCCATTGGGTTGGTTTGGCTGTTATTTGGGCCTAAACCTTTTGATATTCGGGCTTTGGCCCTTTGGATGTATCTTGGGTTGGCTTTTTGCTAAACTAAGATTTAGGTTTCGGATGAGCATATGACTGTTCTTAGCTTCGCTTAGGATAACCATCATTCCTTGTACATTTACGCTTTGTTTGAAAAATAGGAAAAGGAAGGGAGAGGGAAAGAATGTTTAAAACTTTTATCTTCCCTTGTTTGGTTGGAGAGAAATGAGAAAAAACAGTTAAATAGAATTATAAGAATAGTAAAATTTCTCCCCTCATTTTCCTTCTTAAGTATTTTTCCTTTGCTTCCCTCATTTTCTATAAGTTCCAAACAAAGCCTTAGTTTTTGACTTTCGTAATATTTTCAAAAATTATAATTTTTTTTCTCCTTTCAAAAGAAAGTGTAATTTTTATACTCCAATCCACCAATGGGCCCGGACCAACATTTACAAAATACTCCGTACAAATAACCAGTGGGCCCGCCCAACACAGGTGGGCCCCCACCTCCTTCCCGTCACCTGTTGATGCGTCTCTCTCCTCCACCATGTCCGTTTCCGTTCCGTCCATCACCTTCTCACCCCTCTCTCTCTCTCTCTCTCTCTCTCACACACACACACACACACACACACACACGCTCTTTCTACTGCAAGTACACATTATTCACATTCTCCTTCAAACAAAACTACCCATTTCCCCCCCTCTCGTTATCGCAATTAGCAACAACACATGAGGAGTCGTACCAAACCCAGACAAAATGAAAGCGAAAACAGCTAAAGCTAGTAGTACCAGCAAATCAGCGAACAAACCTTTTTTTCGCAGGCTTTTGCAGAACTCTAGAGAGAGAGAGAGAGAGAGAGAGAGTTTCAAGGCATAGCTCGACTGCTTAAAAAAGGGACAACTCTCTCTCTCTCTCTCTCTCTCTCACACACACACACACACACATCCACTGTGCAGTTCCATACACAAGAGATTGAGCTAAAGAAACACTCAGCTTATCGGAAGAAGCCCTAGATCCAGACCCATCTGCACGGAAATCGTATTTCTTCGCTTCTTATTGCTCTGATTCTGTTTATGTTTGTAATGTAGTGTGATATGGTGGGAATATGGATAGAGAATTTTTTTGGCATTTTACTTTTATGGGGTTTATGTTCATGGTTTTGTGGACCCTTTTGGTATATTCATTTGATTGTGAGGGAAGCTAGGGAATTTATGGTCATGCTCATTAATTTAGTTGCTTGATCTGGCTAGAAATGGCTTATTATTCTACTATATATAAGGGGATGCTCTTCCAGTCTTCCTCTCATCGGCAACTTTGACATCCCCGCATACGCCGGATTATGACTAATCGCCTCTAAGTGATACTTAGGGCTTAATTCGACTCAACACTTGAGGATTCGCAGACCGAGAGCTCTTTCTTGATTTTCTCTCGAAAATTGGGTGTATATGGATTGTAGTTTAATATGGGCATTTATTTATTTATTTTTTGTATGTTTGTTCTTTGTTGCGTAGTAGCTGTGTTTCTTGCCATTGGTGGACTAAAATGGATATTGTAGCATAGTTGCAACCCCTACTTTCATTAATGCTATTGTGGATTTCTAATATGTTCATTTGATGTGCTTTCTTTGTGTTAATTCTCGTATAGTACTTAAATGCTGACGAGTCATGGTACAATGTAAGATTGGTTGACATTTGATTGTTGGTCAGCCGTTGAAATTAGGTTCCTTATTTACTTTCCCGGTTTCGTATCTCAACAGTCAACGTGCTAATGTATTGAGTTGGGCAATGAACTGGGTTTGTCAAACCCGCATGCAGCATTTATTCTTTTGTTATTCGTTTATGACACAAATCCTCAATGGATATCCTTTGCCGTTTGCATTTAGGTCTAAGGATGAAAGAAAACAAAAACGAGTTGAGTGGAGATCTCAATCCTGGTTTGCTGCATTTACCATGTTATTAGGAAGTTCATAGCTCTATTATACGATGCTCTAGTGCTCTGTAAGACTGGAGTTAATGATTGTCCTTCTACAAGCTCTATATGATGATGCTCTTTGACAGTCCAGATTACAGTAGATAGAAATGCTTTAGTGGTTTACCTGCTAAATTAATGCTCTTCCCATTTGTAGGTTGTTTTGCTGCAAGATCTCCATGTAATGATAAACACTTATCTGAAATGGAAAAGATTCCTGCTCTTTCTGAAAAGTTCCCTTTTGTGGGTCAGCCATGTACTACCATCACAACTACCCCAAGAGATGACGATGCAAGTCGAACTTGGAAAGGAAAGAACTATTTGTCAGATCAAGAGGAACTTGTGTCTCATGATGTTACATTTAAGGGCAGCGGCGACTTACTTGGGGAAGTTGGCTCTACTTCTTTTTCTGGGGTTAGCCATCCCCCAGAACCAGTTGATATAGATTTAATGAGACCAGTCTATTTACCAATTGGTAAAAGCCAACCAGAGGGTAAATGCTTAGTAAAGAGCTTGTCTATGCAGGGTCCTTTTATAGAAGATATTTCAATTCGGATTCCTGGCATGAAATCAAGCACCTCTGTTCTTTCGCCTGCTGAGAGCTTGATTGAAGAACCGAATGATATGGGTGCAGTATCTCCACCATTTTTTTCAGTTCCTCGTCCTTCGCAAAACACAGAGAACACTCTTCTTCCCGAAGATTCAGAGGAAAAGGAATGTATTTGGGATGCTTCTTTGCCTCCTAGTCCACTTAGTAGCATGGTTAGTACAAGATTGGTGGCAGCTATGAGCATTGTCAATAGCTGCACTAGTACATACAGGAGTGATGGGTTTATGAGCGATGGCAAGTTTAGCTTGGACAAGACCTGTGAGGGTATGAAAAGGAGTGCGAGAGCAGATTCACTGGAGAGTGCAAAAACTAGTATTAGCCGAGCAAGCGATTGCAGTGGCCTTAGTGATGACAGCAATTGGAGTTACCTTTCTGGTGGTGCCAATAAGCCTCACAAAGGTAATGATCCCAGATGGAAAGCTATACTAGCCATCCGGGCACGAGATGGAATAGTGGGCATGAGTCACTTTCGATTACTCAAACTGCTCGGTTGTGGAGACATTGGCAGTGTGTATCTCTCTGAGTTGAGTGGGACCCGCTGTTACTTTGCGATGAAAGTGATGGACAAGGCATCCCTTGCAAGCAGGAAGAAGTTGACGAGAGCTCAAACTGAAAGAGAGATTTTGCAGCTGCTGGACCATCCATTCTTGCCCACTTTATACACTCATTTTGAGACGGACAGATTTACTTGTTTAGTAATGGAATTCTGTCCAGGAGGTGATCTGCATACGCTGAGGCAACGGCAACCCGGGAAGCATTTTTCAGAGTATGCAGCACGGTATGATTTCTACTCAAAAATTTTGCTGTGCTCAACTTAAAGCATAAGGCCTTTCCTCTTATTTCTTTCTTTGGTTTTTTGTTTCATGTTCAAATTTTTCTGTTTCCATTGAACTTTCTAAATATGACATGGTTTCTTGTGGTTGTTATGTCTTTATTTTTTTTTTGTCACTGTCTCCGATGATTCGAGTTCTTTAGAAATAGAAAGTCTGAAATTAAACAGTTAAAGAAAGTACTAGATGAACACAGTGCAGTCTGACCTGATTTGTTTTTCTTTCCATACTGTGTCAAGCCGGAAGAGCCACAGTTTCTTTAGCCTGAGAGCTGAATTGATCCTGGTTCTTCTCTTCTGGTTTTGTACCCTTCTACTCTTTTGCTGATCCGTAGTTTAGTTGAGGACCACCGAAACACGTGTCGGTTGTATTTTCAAAGTATCAACTGCTGAAAGTCAACTGGAACCAAGTTGCACTAGATTACATTCCATGGCCACATTGAGTAAGTGCAGTGCACTGAAGCAACTTATGGACATTGTGCTTGTTGATGAAGGAAGCATGCACTTCACATGCCCAACCGGCCCTTGGTTGAGTAAATAGTTTTTGGATTGGAGGCCTTCAGTGCTAGTACCCCCTATGGCATGGGGTAACACTAAGGGGAGGGGTAGAATAAAATTAACTTTAGAGATGGTAGATTTTCGCTGAGTTCACTTGAAGTGCCAACAGGAAGGCTGTTCAATTTGTCCCATTGCCGAGACGGAAATTCCTATGCTTTTCTCAGATATTAAACAAGCACATTATGCTACTTCCTTTTTTTGGTCCAACCTTGCTTTATAACACCCAGTTGTTGTTTAGGACTTGCACATAATTGTGTCAGATGTGGATTAGGACTTGCACATCATTGTCATTTTGGGAAAGAAAAGGAGACTGTCATAGTACGGTGGTGTTATTTCATTTGTATCTACTCATTCCACCCACTATTTTCTGTAACCAGGTTCTATGCAGCAGAGGTTCTTTTGGCTCTCGAGTATCTCCACATGTTGGGAGTTGTCTACCGAGACCTTAAACCAGAAAACGTCCTTGTACGTGACGACGGCCACATAATGCTATCAGACTTTGACCTTTCTCTCCGATGCACAGTGTCACCCACACTGATCAAAACCTCCTCATTCAACTCCAACCCCTCCAAAACTTTGTCAGGCTCATTCTGCGTTCAACCCACCTGTATCGAGCCTACATCCGTCTGCATCCAGCCTGCATGCTTCATTCCCCGACTTTTCCCCCAAAAAGCCAAGAAAAAAACTCTAAAACCCCGATCTGACCCCAGACCGCCATTGCTACCGGAGCTTGTCGCAGAGCCCACCACGGCCCGTTCCATGTCCTTCGTCGGAACCCATGAGTACTTAGCCCCCGAAATAATCAAGGGAGAAGGCCACGGAAGTGCAGTCGATTGGTGGACATTTGGCATTTTCTTGCATGAACTGCTTTATGGTAAAACCCCGTTTAAGGGTACAGGAAACCGGGCAACTCTTTTCAATGTGGTGGGGCAGCAACTCAGATTCCCTGAGTCGCCATCTACGAGTTATGCAAGTCGGGACCTGATTCGGGGGTTGCTTGTGAAGGAGCCGCAGCAGAGATTAGGAGTGAAGAGGGGAGCGACCGAGATAAAGCAGCATCCGTTTTTTGAAGGTGTGAATTGGGCTCTGATCAGGTGTAGCACGCCGCCGGAAATACCTAGACCAGTGGACTTCGAGCTACCCAGGAAGTTTGGGCAGGTTAGCCCTGTCGGGATTGATGGTGGCAGTAAAAGGATGGTTGGAACGGAGGTGAAGCCCGGAGGCAAGTACCTGGACTTTGAGTTCTTCTAGTTTCTGGTTTACATGAATAATATGATGTGTTTCATTGGTGTATCATCAGGCGTATGCTAATGCACTTTAACTTGGTTAGAAAAGAAAGTCTTGGTTTCAAATGGAAATTTCTCTATCAATTGGCATTTTTTTTATGGGTTTTTCTACTATTTGGCACAGAGAAGAATTGGAGTATCTAACAAGTCCTAACCCCGACACGTTAAAAAGTAGAGATCTTGTGCTATAGTTTTTATTAAAGCTAGCATTGTTGAATTAGTTTCACAAAGGAAACTTTTGGGTTTCTCTCATGTTGTCACATTCTTGTAGCACAAACTTTTTTTGTTGATTTGTTGGTAATCTCTCCATGCCATCGGATACGTACCTAGAATGAAATTTGACAATGTCAATCCCTTTTCCAGTTCTTATGTGTTCTTTATCTGGGCAGAAATTTATATCCATTTGTTTCTACTTTCTAGTATTTCCGATGCTCTCCCTGTGGTATGAACTATGAAGTGTTCTGTTAAAATTTGCGGTTAGTGTTCTTGTGTTTATTTGGTGAGGAAGAAGATTCTTTAAGAACAATGTCCTCATGAAAATTGCTTTACCTTTTCAGTGTTTCTCCACTGACCATTACAGAACGAAGCAATTTCGATAAGTCTTATAGATCTTGAATTTGCCGAAGGAAAGAAACATCTTCAATTTGTTATGAAAATCGTACTAAAATTTTCAACTATTTGGTATGTGTGAAAATCATGTATTTGATTCTCCCACCATAACTTCTTGTTTAATTTTCTTCCCTTTATTTTGCTTACATCCACACTGGGCTTCGCCTGGACGGAAAACCACGTCCCTATTTTGACGATATTGATACTTTCGTTTGTCCATTGAAGCCCACATAATGAACTTCATCACTGGATAAAAGCCAAGGCCTAGAGGTTCGTCACAAATCTACATGGGTTTGGATTTGCCCTCGGAAAGGGTATTTTCATCAACCAAAAAAAGGGTAAGGTCTTCTTTTTTTTTTCTTTTTTTTCCTATTGAAAAAATATTTTTTTGAGTGTGCCAAAACGGCTATAATCACCCAAATCCCAAATTTCAGAGCCCTCTGTTAGGGAGAACGATTCACAACGTTTGGGTTATCCATATGGCATGAGAAGAAATTCACCGAGTACATTATAGTAAAAGTTTCACGCAGGGAACAACAAACTCAAATACTAAGGAGATGAACAAAACCAATGGAAAATAAAACAAAAACAGATTCTAAAATAAACTAAGATCCCACCACCGCACGCCACTGGCGACCACCACCAGCAGCCACAACAAATCTTCAGCGGATACTAATTGAAACCGTGGCCGTTGAGGCAAGGACTGACTTGGGACGTCGGAGCTTCAAATACCTCGTTGCTGGAGCCACCAAGCTGCACATGACACGACGTCAAAGTAAATCAGGGGTAGAAGATATCTAAGAAACACAGCATCGGGATAATCGGTAAACGGGTGTAGAGGATAAAAGGTGGAGTGGGAGGGAAGTAAATGGGTGGAGATGTGGTGGTGGTGGAGGAAAAGGAGCTTCAGAGAAAGAGAGAGAGAGGAACATGGAGGAGATGAAAAAAAATGGTAGAAAACGTTCAGATCCGGAAGAGAGGAAGAAAATCGATGGGTTTCCTCCTCTCCTTCCGCCATAAAGGGTGGTGAAACCCTAAGGGGGAGGGGGAAGGGGAAGGGGCGGTAGCTCTACAGGTGGTGTGTACCATCCGAGCCGTCCGTTGCTCGGATGGACGATCCATATTTCACTTCAGCACCTTTGCATCCGAACCATTCGTTGTAGTGCGTGCAAGATGAAATCTGGGCCTTCTGTTCGAGCAACTGATGGTGCACAACAACAACCCCAAATCCGAGAGAGAGGCTCTCGATTTTAGAGAGAGAGGGTTTTTGGAGTCACACTTATAGCAACAACTATTTTCCTATACTATTGGAAATATATTTCATAACCTCCACATAATGAAACCAAAACAATCAATTCTTTTATTATGACTTCAATCATGGCGGTCCATCTCGACTATTTTTCTTTTCCTCCTCTCCTCTTCAACATTTTATCTTATTTTTAACAAACCTAGTCCATTGAAAATAATTTTAAACAGTTGGGATTACGCGGATCCACTTTTGGACTGCATTCAAGCCATTTTCTTTCTGTTAATAGTCCGGGATTATTTGTCATGGGACTAATTTAGTACTAAATCTTACTCAATCATTTGTTTGATTCGTGTAGGATTAACACCGGGATATTCCGTGTTCCGGTAAATCCCATGTTTGGTTCCCTAAACTAAATTTTGGGATTAATTTTAGGACTCTCTCTCAATCTCTCAAACTAGTGAAGTAATAGGAGTAGCAACAGAGAAATCAAGATCGACACGATTCCACGAGCATCAAGTCTACCCAACATTCCCGTGTCAAAAAAAAAAAAAAGTCTACCCAACATTCTGCTTCAAAAAACCAAAAAACAAGAGTAAAAACAGGGGATTTAAAGCACATACACACACCCACATAAAGCTGATTTAAAGCATATACAAACACGATCGATTTTGGTACCTGGGTATTATTGATCTAGGAAGAAATTTCTGGGCTAAAACGGGGTTTTGGTACCTGGGTATTATTGATCTTGAAGAATGGTAGAGACTGAGGATTGAAGATGATTGATTGGGGAGGTGATGAAGATTAGGGCAAAGAAGATACAAAAGCAAGCTGATTCCATGAGCTCAACGAAAAGAGAGTCGCCTGGTGGAGAGAGAGAGAGAGAGATAATTAAACCCCAAAATATCAACTTTAAAAATAATTTTAAAACGGTTGAGATTATGTTATCCACTTTTTTTCTGCAAACAAACGACGATTTTCCGGGATTAGGTGTAAATAGGCCGTCTTGTTATCTGCTGAATACACGAATCAAACGAGCCTTTTAAATTTTTTGAGGCCCACACCACTAGGCCTTTTGTTGTTTCTCACTAGTTTGACACCTCTGCGTATGCACAGAGTCTCGTGCTCGTGCAGTTTTTTTCTTGCTTTTTTATTTTTTTTTTTTTTTGCTTACATTGTAAGATTAGTACTATGTGATAATGTAGTTGAACTAAATTGTTGGAGGAAAGTCTAAACAAGGTGGGGACTAAAATCAAAGTGTGTTTTGATATGGATTTGAACTAAATTGTTGGAAAAATCGCGTATGGATCTATAATGTTTTTAATCATCTTGTTTGAAACAATTTTTAAAACAAAGATTTCAAATCGTAAAAAAATATTATAGATTATGAAATATCGGTAATTTTTTTGAGAAGTTAAAAAGGAAACAAAGTACGAGAGTATGATTTTATTGGTTGTTTTGAGTCCCAACTTTATTTATGTCCTGGTTTAATACATTCCACCCCTCACAAATTTGTTTATTTCCGTCCTGTCTCCTGTGGGAGGGGAGCCTTCTCTCCAGGCCAGGAGGACATACATGTTCGCACATGCTCCATAATTCTAGCACTAAAACCTTTCCATACAAGATTGTTGAGAAATCCTCATTCCTCCGCAATTCCCGAATTGTTATTTCAACCGGGACCCCGGGAGATGTTGTGCAACCCTCGGCCCATCGTGCGCTATGATTGTTTACTTGTAGAATAAATCAAAATTAAATTAAAATTGCTAAACTCATCCGGACCGTCCAAAACACGATCGGACGACTGGGGATTCTTTCAACCGAAGCATAGTCGATTATGACTGGAAAACAACCCCGCACTGCTGCTAGACCCAACACCCAGAAACCGAACCATCGCCAATGAAGCCACCTTTGGCCCAATCGACCACCTGCGCCTCCACTGGCCGTTAGGCCCAAAACCGTGAACATCCAGCAATGAAGCACTCAAAACACACACTCACACTACATGAACCACTCACAACCAAGTTAACCTAACAAAACCTATGTTCAATTTCAATTTGTGTACACTAATCGAGCTGATCTCAAAGGAACTGTTCCGATGAAAGGTGAATTCGCGAATGAAAAGAGGGAGAAGGGTACCCTGCTGTGCACGTCCGGAGCTCAAAAACATGATCCGAATCATTTACTTTTCAAAAACTCAACAAATGAAGAGAAGAAGACCAGATGGAAGACAACAAATGGACTTCTCAAAAAATTGCTGGAGATACATTATTTGTTGCTGAAAAAGTGTACCTCTGTTACAATAATCCAAGCAAATTGCCTGTACACCCTTTCCTTTCCCCTTCCTCTTAACCTTTCACTTAATTCCCTTCCCCTACCCACACATAGGTTGACAAAACTGCAAAATTCCATGTATCTACATAACCAAAAATAGGAAAGGGAAAAAAATAACAAACAATAAGTTTCACTGCTCAGCCTCTTGCCACCTTCAACTTACCTTATACCCAAAAAACAAAGAACATGATACTAGTATTAGACCCTTAGTATTTACTTAATAGCATAAGAACGAGTGCACACAGTCTCAAGCGCCTCCGTAAATAAGCCAGAAAAACTGGTCATAGCTTGGAAAACACCCGGCAATCCCGTCTGAATGTTATTCAGTGTCATCGCTCTCGTCACCTCTACCGCGTTGGAATGCCTCATCATCTCATCTTCCACTCGCCTTCTGCAAGCTGCTAGCTCAGATTTCTTCTCAGCAAGCGGGTCCCGCGTATCCAACGCGTGCCCGGTATCCGGTCCGGAATTAGGAAGCCCAATACCCACCATAGAGTAAGAATTGTAATATTTCTTCTCTATGTTCCTTAGAGATGAGGACTTCTTCTCGAGCTCTTTGGCTGCGGTTTCGGTCCTTTTCTTAATCTTGATCTCCTCTGTCTGTTTCAAAGAGATCGAGTGGACGACGTTAATGAAGCTCTTGATGGCTTCGGAGGCTACTGTGTCAGGGACGCGATCAAGGGCGAGCTTCCACTCGTCACAAAAGCCGAATGCGTCAGATGGGTCCCGGTAGTTGCCATTAGTTGCTTCATTGTTGACTGGGAGAAGGCTTAATTGGAACCATCCGTGGAGGGAAAGGATGAAGTCGCGTTGGAATCTTATGAGGCGGCAGAAACTGGAATGCCAGGCGGAGATGGCCGATTCAAGGTCACGAGTGGCTTGGCGGTGAAGGTCAGAGGTGGACTCGCCCTTGGTTGATCGGTTAACAAGGCCCCGAACTTGCTGCACGACGTGGTTCTGGACTTCATGGAACTGGTTCATCGATTTCCACATGTACATGAACCTGCAACATTACTCCACTGTTGTGAATCTGGCATTCTGGCTATCTGATATAAGCTAACATAACAATAATATCACAACATGTTAAGCATAAACCAAAAGAAATTCGAATCTTCTGGATGATATTTAAGGGCACTAAGCTATCAGCTCTCCTGGTCGTCAATTGTGCAACAGGGTATGTTCTGCCAAGGGATACGTATTTCACTAAACTAAAAAGGACTTGTTCATAAGTGGAATAATCAGGCATTACAAGCAGCTTAACCGAACTAACATTACCACCCTCAATGAAATTTTTGAAATTTCTTTCGTTGTATGTTTCCTGATTCCTGTATTTAATTATTTTGTCTTGTCTTATCTTAAAACTAACACATAAACGCGTTAACTACCCATAAAAGCCTAATTACAGGGTCTAAAAATCTCCTGCAGTACTCAACAGTTGATCAATCCTGCTGTTTACCTTCATGGTGAGTCAGTAAGCCACAGGTACAGGTCCTAAGATCATACTAGTACTAAATAACCAATTAACCGACTCTGAGCATGAGTCATGGTCAGCACAACAAAGGGTCCTACTACAGTTAAAGCCAATATACCTAACTCTCAATCCAGCAATTACTTTCCGCACATGTTGTGGCCAGTAATCGTCCAAAAGGTTGCAGAGCAAAATACACAAGGATTCTTAGGTAGGGGGCCACAATCTATTCCGAATAGGCAGCCAATTGGTGGACCTCTAGGTTTCATAAATTATTGCAACAAGACAACCGTCTAGAATACCATGATTTACATGAGAAAATTTGGACTTTCTTTCTTCACATGGGAGAGAGTGGACATGCCAAAGCACAAAATATGAACAATAACCATCCTATAAGACTGCACTAGCAACCAATACATAGGTATCGAGGTTGCCAAAAGATGAATTCAAAGACATTTGCTCGAAACACGTGTTTTTATTTTGCCCCGCATAAATGACACAACAAAGAACCCAGGAAAGCTACAGATGTGTAATCCAAATGATTTTCTCCGCATAAACATTATACCAACCAAAAGTTTAGGGATATCAGTCAATCATGCATAAGTCATAACATGTCACCAAAGTTGAGCTGCTTTTATTCGTCCGGAGAATAATCTACCGTAGAGATTGTCAATTCACCTTCACAAGGAACAACACAGAATATATGACTCATGATATGATCTGGAGTTTAGTGAACTGATAAAATGTCCCCATGAAGACCATATTCGCAAACTGAAGAATGGAGGTGATCTGTGCAGTGTGTCACCATACACTGTGATATAAATAATGTTTTGCAATATAAGGATATCGTAAGAAAAATCACTACTTACCCGTGACAAAGTTCGACAAGCTCAGGGACAAGTTCAGTGTCCCTTAGGCCAATGATGGCGGATGAGGTGGTGGAAGCAGCTTGAGATGTTACCACAATTAGTGACTGTAGCCTCTTTATTGATGCCTTAGTCTTGTCCAACTTAGCTTCTTGACCCCCTCTGTACTCCTGGTTCTGTAGGGCAGCCAACTTCTTTTCATGCTCAATTTTCACACCCTCTCTAGCCTACATTTGTTTTTTGTCAAGTAAAGCCAGCATTAACATTCTTCCACCACAAAGTAAAAGCTCAACAGAATCAAATGCAGGATAGAACACTGTTACTTTTGTTGACTTCTTGTCAATTAAAACCAGCTACTTGTGGAGTTACACTCCATAATAAAGTTGCATTTCAATTGCCGGCAAAACCCAACAAGGCCAAAGTAGGAAAAGAGGGAAACAACAATTATAGCAGTCGGTTGCAGAAAGATTTTTATCTTCCAAAGTTACTGTCATTAAATGGGCACTTTTCAGAATTTGGCGTACCAATCAAGAACCACATAATAAAGTGAGATACAATAAAATTAAAAATTTCTTTATCCTCATTAAATGGGCACTTTTGATATTCATTTTACCAATTAAAATTACATCTCCAAAACAAGTACTACCATCCCAGAAATAGACGCGAGTCCATCCGAACTGTCTATTTCAACAATCAATGATTCAAATATGTTTGTTAACTCTTACAGGCAAGAGTATACTTTTACAGTAGGAGTGCTTATGCGAATCCGAACCATCAATTGTGAAGTTGGATGATTGGGTCGGGGGCACTACAATCCCGTAGTGTCCCAAAGCACTACAGGGACCCAAACCCCCTAAAATGTTCAACAGTTTGCCCCACTCTATCGTCTTAGAGATCAGCACAGGGGACAACGGGTAGGCTTGCTACACCATCAAGGCATCAACAGTCACCAAGGGCATTTGCGTCATTTTAGAATAACAAAGAATCCATTGACCTGGTAAAGTATCTTTGTTAGTGCATGATGCTTTACCAGGTCAATGGTGCAAGCCCTTCAAAGTTCAAAACCCACAAAAGATTTTCCCCTAAATAGACAACAACGTCACTCTATGATTCCCAATTCCCACCACCTTTTGGGGACATTTCCGTCATTCAACAACAGCACTGCGGCAAACCAACGCTACCCAAAAAAATGTGGTGGGAAATCTCTTGTGCCCATAAATGCAAATCGAAATTTGATCCAAAATTAAATAGGACAACAATTGCAATAAACCGGAAAGATTAGTGGTACCTTTACTTCCTCGTAGAGTTTCTTCTCCCAAGCCAATAACCTTTCCAGAGTAGAACACAGACTCTTTGGACCGTCTGGTACGTCAAGTGAACCCGGTTCCAACCGGTACTTAACTGCCAATGGCGGCTTCGAAGTCCAGCTGGAGCTCAAATTACTGAACACCCCACTCGAATGATACACCGTCTCTGCAACACAAAAAATCCCACAAAAACAATCTCACAACAAATTCAGAAACCCTAATTGCCCGCAAAAATGGAAAACAAAACCATAATTGATACACAGCGAAATTCACATTTCCTAGAGGATCAATTTCGTTAGCGAGATTTTTTTTTTTTTTTAAATATATATCGTGAGTTTTTACTTTCTCTAGACTCTGACTCTGGGTGTAACGAGAATCTAACAAAACTTAAAAATGTTAATAAAAAAAATGTAAATTAAAATTATAAAAAAAAAAAACCGAAAAAATAGCGAAAAGCAGTGATAATTTTGGAAAAACTGGCCATACTCTTCAAGTTTGTGAAACTCCGATCCAACTGAGCCCGCCCAGTCTCCAGCATCACAGACACTTGCTCGCCGGCTGCAGCCGCTTTGTCGAAGTATTCCTTAATCGCCGCCACAATTTCCGCCAGATCACGGTGCCTCACCACCATCCTCATGTCAGAGATCTCACTTTCACCTCCTCCGCCGCCGCCGCCGTAATTCCATCTCGCAGAAGATCCAGCATCCTCAGACTTCTCGGTCTTACTCATCTTCTCGTACCTCGCCGCCGCAGCCGCCGCCTGCGGCGGCGGCATAGGTTTCGCTTCGTTATGCACGGATGATCCGAAATTCGAACGCGACCCAACCTCAGATCTATCGCCGAAGTTTCCTTCTTCTTCTGAAGACGACGTCGTCGAGTTGTAATGGTCGTCCCATTCGCTGTACTGAACCTCCTCTCTCTCCGTCTCTTCTTCTTCATCGTCCGCGTGGATGTGGTGCTGGTGGTGTTTTTGGTACTTATCAGAATACGTTGAGGCTTTTTCGTCATTGTTGTTACGCCGGTCGTGTTGTTTACTGTACTGGTACTTCTGGTAATCACCAGAATAAGTCGAGGCTTTGTCGTAATGGTGGTCGATCTGTTGTTCGTGTGGTTTAGTACTGTGGAAGTACTTCTGGTAATTATCAGAGTACATCGATGCCTTATCGTCGTCGTCGTCGTCGTGTGGTTTGTTACTGTAGTCGTCGTGGGGGTTATTTCGCCGTTGAAAGTATTCTGAGTCAGGAGGAGACGGAGGGTAGAAATTTTCCCAATCCCAGACAGATGAAGCCTGAGAGGGAGTACCCGAATAGGTAGAATTAGCATTAGCGTTGTAGGTATAATTATTAGGTTGGAAATTGTGTGATCGAAAGGAATTGGAAGGGCTGGATTCGGATAAAATGTGGGGCAGTTTAATGGTCGGTTTATGGTGGCGGCGAGAGGGAGGACGAGGGATAATGGGCGACGGAGCGAAGGCGGGAGGCGGCGGAGGAGGGTGGACGGAGGAGGGAGGAGGTGAGGGGATGACACGAGGAGGGGGAGGAGAGGGAGTGACACGCGGAGGGGGAGGGATGGTGGTGGAGGAGGAAAGAGAGGAGGGGGTGCGGAGGAGGACGGCGGGGGTGTGATCGGAGACGGATAGTGGTTCGCCGGCGGCGAAAGCGGAGAGGGAGGAGCCGGTTAGGCGGAGGAAGCGGCAGTAGTCGGAGTGGGCAGCGGCGAGGTGGTGGCGAGCGTAGACGGCGTCTTTCATGTAGCGGCGGCGGTTCTTGCAACGGCGGACCGTGTCCTCGTTGTCTAGCTTTGACGCCGTGCATCCCATCGTCGCTGTATCACTGTTTTTCGCTAGAGAGAGAGTAGAGAGAGAGAGAGTGGTACTACATGGACTGGTGATGTCGAATCGACCTATTACCCATTTGTCACTCTCTCCACTCTCTTAACTGAACTTGTAGACATACTGTATTTTATTTTATTTTTTTCGGAAGGTCTTTTTTCTTTTTTTAACTAGAATTTTTTGAAATTGATAGCAATAGTTGTTTATTGTTTAGATTTTTTTGTTTTGTTTGGTGGTCGGGTGCTCGGATCAACTTGCACACACCTCAATTAAATTTCCTTTTCAATCCCATCAAAAGGGACATTCATGTTGAAATTAGGAAATTCAATCATCCACAAGGGAAACTCTTGTCTCTTGCAACCTAGCCCTAGAAGTTGTCATGTTTCAAATTTAGAATGTCCTTACCACTTGAGTTAATTTGGTTTTCCATTTGCTAAAATGTATGTGTCCAGATTCATTAGAGATAAAATCACTTAAAATGGACATTTGGTAAAATCACCCACTTGATTTTAGCAAAGATCCATTTTAGCAAAGGTCCATTGTAGCATTTTTCTTTTTTTTGTCATTTGTCATTTCTAATACTATTACTACACTGGAAAAGGAGAATGAGACTCAGAATCGAGGGGTCTGTAGCGAGTTCACACTCCTGTATGAGCAATCACGACCGTCCATTGGGAATCAATGGTCCGAAATATCTTACATAAAAGATAAGTGTCTTATATGTAGGATAATTGTCTTTAATCGGGACTGTTGATTGTTGAACGGAAGGCCGTGATTGGTCACTAGAGGGGTGTAGTGAGTGCTACAAGTCCCCCAAATCCAACTTAGAATCGATCCCAAGATGCAGTTAAGAGTATCAAAAAACTCTACCGCATGAGCTAATCACTACTTGTAACTTGTAAGTTACCAATTGTAGCTTATTGTTGGATTTTTGTAATAATATACCGCGTGATTTTAGAAATCTTGTCACGGTTTGGTAACCACGCTTGAACCGACCTTTCTGAATTATAGTACTCCGTTTTTTTGTTTTTGTTTTTGTTTTTGTATGTGTCAGTTTTCCTTTGGACTACTTCAATAAAATAAAATGTGTATTATAGTCAATGGTCGATCATTTCAACTTTTACCTGAACAATAAATTTGGTGGAATCAAGGCCTTGTTCATTTTGATTTTCAAGAACCAGTTTTTTCAATTATTATTTTTATTTTTAAATATTATTTTATTTTTCTCTCTATCTCTCTCCAATCATTAATACTTATTTTTTAATTATTATCCCTATTTCTCTCTCTAATCATTACAAAAATCAAAATCCAAACCAAACACAACCCAAATGAGATGTAGAACCGGGTTGGCAGCTTAATTAGGGATTGCATTTTGCTTGTGAATAGTAAAATTTTCAATTATAGTTAAAATAAATTATAAATCTGTAAAGTGTTTAGTTTTGAGATGTTTAAAGATAATTAGAATAAACCTTTTAGATTTTATAATTTTTATTTTATTTATTTATAGATTTTGTTAATTTGAATTTGCTTTTCTAATTTCACCCCACAAAATCAGGTCCATATTTGAAAGTCTCTATTTTTTTTCTACTCAGGAAGTCTTAAATACTGTATTACTTTACGAAATTTACAAGTAATATTATTTTGTGATGGACAGAGAAATATAATCACGACAGAAACAAAATTCTTACAAAATTTCAAAAAAAAAAAAAAATATAATTGTGCCTTTATTATGTGGCGAATATAGAATGAGGGCACCTCGGCTAATACAGTATCCTAAAAATATTTTGATAAGGAATTGCGGGACCCTGTCGTCTCTTGGGAATTGCCGACCTCATTCGGCCGTCCGTTCCTTGCATCAACGACTCAAATCTAAGTGTATCCGCACCATTTATTGTTTGATGCAATCCGAACCGTTGATACACGAAACGAATGGTTTGGATGAGAGTTGATAGGATCTGCCGATCCCAAGGGACAGCAGGCCCCCGGGTCCGGTGCAAATAGCCATTACAAATTTACAATCTGGTGCCGATAAAGTTTTATTAATGGTGAAGTCCTAATGGAGAATGTTTGGTAAAGGGTCAATAAAAGGGGCTTTTATTTCCTTGCTTTTATCTTCATTGTGCCCATACAGGTCAAGTTTTTAGAGGACTGTTTGCCTGATTTGTTTGGAGGGAATGGTATCCAAAAGCAAAATTGAATAAAGAAAGAATTGGTGAAAGTAGAGGAGAAAAAGTGATGGAAAATGGTGAAAGGGAGTGAAAAAAGTGATGGAAAATGGTGAATGGCCTTTTCTTTCTTCCTACTGTCTATCTGGACCCAACAAACCCACATCACAACTTTTCCCTGTTTTTCTCCTCTCCTCTCTCTCTCTTTCCTTGTCATGTGTGCTTTTTAGGAGCAATTTTTGGGTGCCGGACAGGCACCACGTGTCCGTACCCTAGCGCCCATCTCGACTGTTCAAAATATTTTTGGACGATCCCGTTTAAAAATAGAAAAAGAGGAGAAAGAGGGAATGAATCTGAACTGTTCAAAAGTGTTTTAGACGGTCGGATTGAGTGCCGGGTGAGCACTATATGTTCCGCCCGGCACCCAATTTTTTTTGGCTTTTTAGAATTTGGCTTTCAAATTGGATTAAAAGTATACCGGTGAGAAAAGGCCATGGCCCCTTTTTCTTACTCCATCTTCAACTACACATGTAGCATATTTTGCACATATACATGTAGCATATTTTGCAGATCATACAATAATGTTTTGCTTTTCATTTTATAGGTCTTTACGTGATCATTGATGCGAAAAATTGTTTTTTTTTTAAATTTATTATTTTCGTCAAAGTTGTGTAATTACAATTGTCGGATCAATCCGAGATGAAAAATATACATTGAAATCAGCACTGGACGAATAAGATAATTTGTGTTTACTAAGGGGCCGAGTATCAGATGCGTTTGTTTTGAATTTATAAAGATGACGCTGATATCCACATAAATATTCCAAAGTGCATAAAAACAACACTCCAGTTGAGCCACCAAAAGCCAAAACCTAATGGAAAAAAACCTATTGAACCATTTGGAGTGGTCCAAACTCAAAAAAACCCTATTCACATGGGAAATCATTTTTAAAAAGTGAAGAATGGGTCTTGAGGCTTCTACAAGTGTCAAAAGAAGAGCACATAATGGTTTTGGTAATGAAGAGTGTTCTGGTGAACCGGACTAATCTCTCCGGCGGTCCGGCCCCCCAACAACTCTTTTCTCACGTTTGCATGAGGTGAGATGACTCCGATGAAAAATCGCTACGAGGAGAATTGACGACCTTAGAGTGGTAAGCCCGGCTGAGACGAGTCGATTAACCACTATAACAAACCTATTGGAGTTAGCACCCAATAATTTCTCAGCTCAAAATCAGGTTCTACTTTCTACCTCAACGTAATAGCCATTTTGTCATATTTTATAAACCCATATAGGATTTGATTTCAGGTTGGAGACTGAAACTGAAACTGGATCCTGATGCCTAATTATGCCAAATGATAAATAGTAAAACATAATAAACCAGAAGGAAAAAAAAAGTGAGAAAAATGGACTCCCTGATAACTACCTCGAGAAATTTACTGTAAGCAAGAGCCTTGTACACTCCAAGCAATCGACGGCTCAGATTTGTAAATAAACATGGATGACTCAGATTTTTTTTGGGTGAGATGGAATCCAAGCCGTTGACTGCTCGGATGGACGAAACAAGGAGTTAGAACAGAAAATTCGGGGCAACGAACAACGGATCCGCAACCTCCGAAGGTCGCTTAACAAGATTGCAATGATCATGAAAAGGGAACAATCACGGCTTGGAATGATCATTAAAATGGGTAAGTGTTTGTCAATAATTACATACTCCCACCACAGATGCAAAAGCATGTAGTGTAGAGTGGAGAGAGAGAGAGAGGTGCAAGAGGTCTAATAATTCAGGGTGATTTAAAGTACTACGTGGTTGTGTTCTGAGACTGATTAATTAATTATAATTATCTAATTATAATTATCTTATCTTATATAGTACAACTAATTATGTTTCTGAGAGACACACACATAGCAGCACACACGTTCTTATGGGACAAATGATTAAGTATAAATGTTATGGGAAGCCTAATATAAATGTGTGAATAACTTTTTAAATGAAATCTTGAATAACTTTTTTAAATCAAACAACGTGATTTTTAGAGACTACTGAATAGTTTTTAAATCAAACATAATAGGAGCTAATTTTGGGGTCTCACAAACTCCAGTGTACATTTGGTGTGCACCAAATGGTGTACCCATAGTTTTAATCTTTAGGGGTGTTTGGATACCTCCTTATTCCATTTTGATTTTCCCATTTTCATGTTTTAGGTGTTTAGCTTACCTCACCCAAAATGAGTTCTCCTATAATGTATTTTCATTTTTTGAGTTTAGAGAACAAAAGCAAGAAGATGAGCCTTTTTTTTTTAACTGAGATGAGCCTTTTGATTTCTCATTTTTTACTTTTCTAATTTTGGTTAACAAAAAAGACTACATAATATATTATACACATATCTCCCAAATACTACTCATATTTCAAAATAATTTTTTAACATATCCATCAAACACTCTACATATTCATAATACATTTTGTCTACAATTCAAAAAATCAAAAATGTAAAAAGCAAAATGCAGAAAGTAAAAAATGAGACTCCCTCCCAAACCCCCAAGGCCGGGAGTTCTATAGGGCGGCATTCCACTCAACGGCTCAGATTTTATCTTAGCAATTAATAACTTGATTTGTAAAGTGCTGAAATAAAATCAAAACCGTTAAAAGCACATCTGACGACTCCGATACTGACTCCGATACCGCCATACTGGTCTCTTTTTTCCTCCCAACCACCCTTTTTTTTTATTACTAGTAGTATCTAAGTACGGCGAAGTACTATTCATCATGGGGAAGTATAAAAGACAAAAACGTTATTTAACCACCACCAGGCCCTTCAAAAAAACTAAACAAATCAGAAGCTCTCTCTCCAAAACTGTCCGTAGCAGAAGGCCAGAACCATGCCCCGGATATCCTGACCCAAAGAGGAAGCCTAAAGCTGCAACAAAATTACTTGTATACAGGTAATGTAACTGTTAATTTTTTTGGGATTTTCTCAGCATCCAAACAGATCCTAAAAAAGGTTGAAAGAAAACGAGAGATGGCATTGGGGGCTGCAATCCAAGCAGGAATAATGGAAGTGTATTTTTCTCCTAAAAAGGGTCAGAAAGGGGAACCCCTAATTCTTGGTCCCACTAAGATTAATCCATTTGTCAGTATTGTTAATACCCAGATCCTCCAATAGTGGGTGTGGCATTTTTCATTTTTCATTTTTCAAGGGGTCCATTTTTGCTTCTTTTAATGTGTCCTTGTGCCAGAGGTTTGATATCCAAGATAGTGAAGCAGGAAACAGGGGGTCCAAATTATCAACAACATAAAAATAGGGGGTCCTATAACTTTAATAGCCTATAGCACAGATACAAATTCATTGGTTGGAATATGCATATTGCATACCATAGCTAGGTCATGTCAATAAAGAAACAACACTAATCCTTAAGAAGCAAGCATTTGTAACATCACCTACAATAATTACTAACTTATGCTGTTTATGCAACCATTAGTGTTCAGTAGGGTTTAAATTTCGTGCGCGGCGGTCGAACCATAGGGTTTCCGCCACTTGTGGGTCTATTCTTGTATTGTAATCTAAATAGTTCATCTTATATGTCCTTACAGTAATATATTCACGCCAAAAATTAGCTAGATTGGACATTAATAGGTAATCAATGGTCTGATTGTGTCAATAATTTTGAAGTTTAACGGTCCATTAACGTTCATTTTATAAACCATAATTCAATTTTTGATATAGCTATTGATGTCTGATAAAACTAATTTTTTACGTGAATATACTACTCCGCAGTCCATACCAGATGAACAATTATAATTACTATAATAAACGCACAGTGGAGTCCACAATAGCAGTGGCGAAAAATCCACAGTTTCCACTACCAGCGGAAAGAATTTAAACTCTTTTCATTAACAAGGCCATTTCAGATGTTATGAAGTACGATTCATGATAGTAGAATGTCCTTCAAAATGGTTGAATGATTTTGCATATATACCAATCCTATGACATTCTGATGAAAAGATAAAACAGAAAGGACACACTGGTTGGGGGTTGGAAAAGTATAAGAACAGAGAAAATAATTCAAAGGGAACAGCCAAGAATTTTTTTATTTATTTCTAAATCCAGAAAGATTAGGACCCCACAAGCAAGATGACACAACTTTGTGATGTGGGGGTCCTACCACGTTTTCTTTGCAAAACAGCTAGCAAAAGGAAAAAGACTTAACCTTATAGTCAAACAACACACAAATACATCTAGACAGATTCATCATTCTCTTGGAAACTTAGCTAGCACTAGTAACTACCAGTGAAGATACACTCTTCTGTACCTGACTCCTCTTGATTTGTGCTCATGCTATTCACGTACTTCCAGCAATATAAATTCACTTGGTAAAATAGTTGAGGAAAAGTTGTGAGCTCAAGCTTTCACAGGGATGCCGCCTAGCGGCTGCTGGTCTCGGGCTGGTCGCTCGGGAAACCAAAATCCTCAAACAAGCCCTGAAAAGAATTAACAAACTAGAGTGAGGTGGAAGCGAACAATAATTCTGTAGCATCAGCTGGTTTGAGAGAGAGAGAGAGAAGTACCATGGAGTCATTTACAGCACAAACCACACAATAGTGCTCCTGAAAAAATCAGCATTTCCAGAGAATAATAGATCACATAAATTTATACCAAAACTTCTGATGCTCTCATAAAACAGGAAACACAATTGAAGAATCCGGTTAAGAATTAGTCAGAACTGATGCAGAGAGATTCATCGAGGATGTTGGAAGATGAGCTGACAAGACAAGTAGGAAGACAATCACGAAGTCACTGGTTGGACAGCCAGTTTTGGAGACTGAAACGTACTTTTCAAATCCAAGAACCATCTCAACCCACCACAAACCTCGTTGGACTTCCATGAAGACTTCATTTTCGCCTATGTTTATGTAATTTTTGTCTGTCTAGTGGCAAAGTTAACCTAATTTGTGTTCACAGCATGCCAGAACACAGCAAGAAGTTTGTTGTTACATCAAAAGGAGTAAACCATTTTTTGGTGAGAGCATAGCATGGATACAGGATGCTACTAAACTAAATTAGGACCAACACCAATGGAAAAATCAAGAAGTTAATGCAATTTGTTGAACCCAAAAAACTAGTACTTCGTATTCCCTTTCATAGTACATCCGTAAATATTAGACTCATGGAATCAATTTTCAAAAAGTTAAAAGCATATATCATGTCAACTCACCAATGCCTTATGATTTCTATGTTTTTGCCTCCATGGTATTTGTCAGGAAACCAGTGGACCATGGGAACCAGCCAACCCCTCAACCACTGGCGTCTAGTGACTCAAATCAAGAAAACATGTCCCCACAGAGGTTCTGCCACCCTAAAAAGTTGGCACAACCTCATACCAGTTCAACTTTAAGTTTCGCACTTTATCAATCAACAGGCATCCAAATCGAGCTTTGGGTGTTCGACTAGGAATTTGATGCCATTGAACAAAGGAAAAACATCAAGATACTTCCTTTTCCCAATCACTTTAGCATATAAATGAAGAATACTTGCCTGCATCATGTGCCACTCCTCAAATTCATCGAACAACTCCAAGCGTTCAATCCTAATAAACAAGAAAATCAAAGATTAGAATACTTGATTGAATATTTCAAAAACTATGTTCAGCTTCCCAAAGAAAGTAGACAAATGAGAAAAATCGTATAGAAGATAATTACAAGAAGAATCGCCACTTATTCTCGCACAGAAACACTCTTTCGAACAATAAAAGGTACAGTTCCATTTCATAACCACCAAAGAATGTGATAAAGTTGAAAACTTCTCAAAGAGAAATTTTCTCTTAGGGCCGCAGAAGATACCACTCAAGCTAAAATTTTGTGGTTGTGATTAATGTCTAACGAAAATAATATCAACAATTTACTTTCCAATATTTGAAAGAACATCTTCGATTACCTGCGTCTTTCTTGAGCATCAATGAATTGACTATAAACTTTCAACATGTCCCAGGCAACAGCCCTCTGAAAATCCACAAAATCAACATCAAAAAAGGTATTATTAGGAGACTATGTGATAAGAACAATCTAGAGAAAGTTTAAAAGGCAAGGGGAAATCAAAAGAAGCTTAAAAATGACAAGGAGCGCGAAGGGACTCAATTTGGATGGATCAGCTTATTGATATAGGGGCTTTTCTTATTAAAAAAAATATTCAAACGGAAGCATCTCGATGCAGAAAATCTGAAGATTCATCAGCCAGCAAAGCCAATACCTAAAAATATAGAGTACACATGTGACATGTATAGGAGACCTCTCTAGTTCCTTTTTTAGGGAAAACTGTAATTCATCCCCAAAACTATTTTTGCAAGGAAAATATCCAAGGCACGCATCAACTATAATTGTTAGTAGCCATTTACTTGCAGGCCTTCCTAGTCCCAATCATATTCTCCACTGCAGATTAGATTGCGCAGAACTCCAAATTCTCTGTAGAAGAGATAATATAAAAGACAACTATCCCACTGTTCAGATGATACCTGCCATCCCTGATCAAGGAATAGTTTTTCCTTGGCAAATAAAGTTGGTGTGGCATGAATACCCAATAGTCCACAGCCTCTACTCTGAAATAGAACAGAGAACATTAGAATCTTCCCAAGTGTTAGTAACTTTCAAAGTAAAATAAGTTGAATGAAACTGCTCATACTTATCCAATCATTAACTAGTACTATATGTCACAACAGCATAGTTAATATTGTCATTCAAGAAGTTGCAACCATGCACCACAGAGAATGTATACCGCAAAATGGTACAAGTATAACCGACAGCTTGTCTTTTCCATTTCTATAAAGTTTCCCATATTTGCATGCAAAATAGCACAAACCAAGGATCTTGATGCCACTTTATTCACTAAGGCAATGATATATTCCAGGATCAAGCATTATCCAACTAAGGCTAAAAAAATAGCAACATTAAAATTTCCTATAGAACAAAAAAAGGATCTTCATGCCATTTTATTCACCCACACTGCAGAACTACCAAAAAGGCACACAATAGAGTAAAAAATATGACTACCCCAAGTATATTAGAATGTAGAAATAACCCTACGCATTAGAAACAATTAACAAGTTACCTCCAAATTTCTGATCATTTGCTGACCAAAAGCATCATCTGGATGAATCTGTTGAGGTTGAAACAGCAAAAAGATGTACGGGATCAAAAACCACATAAGCCAGGAGCATGAATGGAAAAAAAGAAAAAGAAACAAATAGAGAAGCAACCGGAGAAATAAACAAAAGACAGAAAGAAAAAACCAAAGGATTTGAAGGCTTTAAGTTTAAAATATGTCCAACCTGCTCGTATAAGAAAAATATAGCCGTGGGAAATGTTTTGGAAGCCCAACCAACTATAGCACAGCTCGAATCTGGATCCAAGTATATCAAAACGCATTCTGCGATTATAAATGTTGGCAGACTGATAACAGCATCAGAGTGAAGCAGCTTAATCATTTCTTTGGCATGTAAGTAGATCAGTGGCTCTCCATCAAATTTCAAGTTAAAAATAAAAAAGATATACATGTAGGACAATATGATTCCCAAACTATAGATATTTAAATTATACCGTAGAAAAAAAAGAACACTGGAAGAAATGAAGCAAAGAAGATTTATAGAAATGTCAAGTCTAAACAACCCACACATTGCATAACACAAGGGAACTTTACAGGACATTGCGATGGGTTCAAAATGACTGATTAGATACAAAATAAAAAAATAGATGCTCCCATGCACATACCTTGTATCCATATTAGCCAAAGTCATGATCTCATCTAATCTTTGTATATCTCGCAAATCTACAGGGAGCAGTTTGTAATGATCGCCAAGAACTTCTCCTTTCTCTGCAGAGCCAATATCCTTAGTTAGCGCATCAAGTATATGTTATTGATCCTCAATCCTAATTGCCATTAATTTAACACTTTGGAGATTTAATAGATTCATTGAAACAGTTTTCTCGATGAAGCAGCTTCCTTAACAGCAAAGTGAAACAATGCATTTGAAAGGAAAGTGAAAAACAAGACATTTCAACTTTGAACAGTCAAAGCAATGTATCGCAAATGGAAAGACGGCACACAATATAAATTACCAAAATCGAATTAGCAATTGAGACCAATAATTAAAGACACTCCATTTTAATATAATTTGATGGAAATGGACGTTTACATCACCATCTAAAATCCACGAACCCAAACAAGAAGAGAAAGAAGCCAGTATATTTGTGGATCTTTCCACGATAAGCTCCTCCAATGTCAGCAAACATTATGTCATGTATTGGATTAACAATTATAAGGCCTTTCCATTACAGCATTGCTAAGTATCAACTGTCATGTTTAAACCTTTTGGACATATTTAAATACTGATGAATGAACCCTGAACAAGAAATCATAACCAAATAACCATATAATTCACAACCAAATTGTGGAGAATGTTTATCCTATGAAATGTCAATGGCACTATTATATCATTTGTGGCAACAAAAGGAAGAAAAAGCATGCAATAAAGGACATTATGGCACGTACATGTTTAATTTTTTTCCATTTCTGTTCGAACTATGTGAATTCAACAATTAAAGAGTTCATACACGTGGGGCACAAATAGTTTCATTGGAGAAGTTTTTGTACCATGGAGAGGTAAAAAATAAATAAAACATTTCCGAAATACCAAACACTACGTATTTCCAGCATTGGCTTCATCATAGTGATTACCTTGAGAGATTGATGCTGCTTCACCTACTTTGTCCCTTAACTGTCCACAAGTTTCAATAAGAGCAGCCTTCTTACTTGTAACCTAACAAAATGATGTTCCAGAACTTAGCTTTCTTTCAAGTTGTAACAGCAGGTAACCAATGGTGAATTTAAGCAAATATGTGGTCATAACATATAGTATAACTCAAAAGCTCTGGGTAAATCAGAGCAAAACTTGAAGGAGTATGGGTAATTTGCTTCTTCCACATGGGTATACTCAACACTCACAAAATAACTCTGCACCCTTGTCCCTTACACCACATAATAAGCCAGGCTAGTGTATTGCCCAGAACCCACAAGAAAGTTTTGATGGTTTCAAATTTTCACCTCCTTAAAATCCAGTTCCACGTATAAATGTGGCGCTTTCCCTTCGTCCTGTCAAAGATAATAACAGTATTGGAATTAAACCTGGAGGCCTTAATGCCTTGTATCCCTATGCAAGTTGAGTAAATATGCTTGTCATACGACACAAGTACGTCAGTAAACAAAAAACCAAATCAAGGCACCTGCAACTGAAAAAAGGTTGTATCAAAACCAGCTCCCAGTGACAGTATTTGCTTCTTTGTGGGGCCTCTTTCGTCAGTATTCTTTTCACAATCCAGAAACTGATGAAGAAGCTGGCGAAAAGCAGCCCAACGAGCAAAGTAACCTTGTGACAATGTATACAGGGGCGAAAGCAACAAAACTATGTTAAAACCAAAGGGCAACAAAAACTTAGTATGTTGCTTATAATTTTAGAAGCAACTTAACCATACCGCGGTTGATTATTGGAGCTCTTCTCACGGGTCTTCTCACAAACAAATGGACATAGTCATCTTTCATGTATCCCTTCTTAACACAGGACCTGTTACCAATGAATATGGGAAACACATTAGCATTACTGAAGGAGAATAAAACTCAAGTTTCAAAGAAGAATCACTGTAACAATAAACATTATATATAAACAGTGTGTTTACAGTAGTACAAATCAATGGCTTCATTTGGTTCTTTTTCCGATAGTAACAGGAAGGTATATAACAACTGAATAAGAGTTGATGGCAAAAAAAATTCTTCTAGTAAGGCCGATCACATTGACAGCAGACAACTGTAGATTAGCATCTCCAGCCCTTACTAAAATTTGAGTAAAAGAATAAGCAAAAGCTTAATTTGGTATGAAGTGCTCCAATGGACAAACACAATGTAAAGACAAATTTGATTAAAAGCTGCATCAATGGCCTAGTTGTGAAGTGTGAAGAGCAAAACTAACCTTAAAAAAATTGAGCCTCCAATGATCTGGTGAAAATTTTGAGTAAAAATCAATTTGATATGAGTTAGACTGGGGTTACTTTAGAGAAGTTATATTCAAAATTTGATTCTGAATCAATTAAAAGAGTAATGCCCAGAGATGCTCTTATTAGTTATTACAACTATTGGAAAATGCTAACCACCGGTAATGTGTAAAAAATGTCTCGATGTCCGAGAAACTAAAATGCTAACCACAGCCCTTAGGGAGCCGGTAGTGTGTAAAAAGTGTGTCGATGTCCGAGAAACTATTGGAAAATGCAAACCACAGCCCTTAGGGCGCCGGTAATGTGTAAAAAGTGTCTCGATGTCCAACCTATGAAACTGTATTGATTCCGGGAAATGTGTAGTAAAATCCCAAATTATTTGGCATTATATGCTATCATCCACTAAAGCAAAAGAAGCGTCGAAGAGGTCATCTTGGGTTACTATCCAACTGCTAAACGACTGAATTAGAGAGGTTCCACTTTCTCTTCTCTCTAGCACTCTCGGGAGACTATCATGGTTGGTTCCAGAAAGACGGATTGATTTGAGCAAGGTGAAGGACGGCTAATCTCCATCTAAGCCCGGCATAAGGTAAGTACTAGTACTATGTTACCCAAGCTTGCATACAACAGAACGAGACCCTTTCATAAGCAGGGGCGGACCCAAGTGTTATCTTTTAGTGCCAGGGCACGCCCCAGTCCCCGGCTTCCCAGTAACCTCTACCTATGCAACTATATTACATGGGAAAATTATTCTCACACCTGTTTTGGCACCCCCCATATGGAGTAATAAGACTTAAAATTTTAGTTGGGTTAGTGATGGAAAGGAAAAAAGGGACTCCAAAGAAAGAGCTCGTGCGGAAAAGATAATCATTAATCTCCTACTTACAAGAGTGCAATGGTGGCTAATTGAGCTAAGCCATATTGATTTCCGGTTATTCAATTGTACGAAAGCGATGACTGATGAGTTTATGAAGTTAATAATTTTGTTATGTACATTCAAATTTCGAAACATAATGAAAGTATTCTCAGTCTCCACAAGATTGATTTAAAGGATATATGAGACTCAGTTGAAATTAAAATACCCATCTAATGGTTTTTTGTTTTTTTTTTGTTTTTGACTTATACTCATCAATTGTTTAATCAAAATGGGTCGAAATTTCATTATAGCTGCGTTCAACAAAATAAACTTAGAATTGTGTTAAGTTTTAGTATGTATAGCATCCATATGAAAATTTTGTTCATGTATCTCAATTACTCAATAGTATAGAATAAAGGGAAAATTATTGTTCATGTATCTCAAGAGTATAGAATAAAGGGAATCACAACTCAATTGTTAATCTGCACTGGTGTCGACATGGCTTGCCATTGTTTCCTACTTTCTGAGAAATCAAATGGTAATCTTGGAAATTAACGAAGTTGTGATTGTTTTGTGGAGGAAAGTGAGGGCACAGTCGAACCCGTAAACAAACGTATGATTTATACATGTAAATGCAATTAAGGATGAGTTACACGTACAGTTTGCTGGCGGAAGCGTCGTCGTTGGTGGCTTGAACGGCTGCTCTGTTGCTCCTCGAATCGCCAAGTGGTCTCGCCATTTCTATTAGAGAGAGAGAGAGAGAGAGAGAGAGCTGCAATCGACGAATGAGGACAGAGGAGGAAGGGAATTAGAATTTGGCTGTTTCCAGGAGACTTGTGCGCTGCCCTGGTAATAGGCTAAAATCCACATTCACCGTCTTCCAGAAGAGAAAAAAAAAAAAAGAAGGGAAAATTCACTTTGACCCTTGTGGTTTGGGTCGGGTGGGGCTACACCCCCTCACATTCCGATATCTGCACATAACCACCACGACGTGGTTTGTGGACCAATGTGCATAGTGAGCATTTCCATCCAAGATAACAGAATTTTGGTTACACACGCCAATATCAAGATTTTGCACAGAGATCAAAGGCTGAAATACGTTTATGCCGTTACCTTCATCTTCTTCCTCTAACCTAGCTCATACCCTAACCCTAACTTACAAAATCTGTACCGATTACAAAAAAAAAAAAAAAATATGCCATTTGTACCAAGTTACCCATATCTCAAATGAGTTAAATATCTACCTGCCCTTAAACTATCAAAATTAATTTTACTTCCCCCTTCAACTACCAATTGAACTCTATTTCCCCTTCAACTACCATTTTATTATTTATTAAGGACAAATCATGTTTTTCATCCAAATTTTGTGACGGAAACCATTAACCTTTTTTTTTTTTAATAAAAAAGAGAGAGGGTAATATGGACATTTTGTATACCTACAACAATGAAGCCGACTTGATCAATTTTCAACACTTTGTTTTTATTATTTATTTATTTTGGATTGCTTGTTGGAAGTCATGTAGGAAGTCTTGGTGGATCTCCTTTGAGGCGAAAAAAAAAATGCTGCTACATGGGAAGTCCTGTAGGAAAAAACCCCGAGTCCTATAGGACCTCTTGGGAATGTTATTCATATTGTACCTAAGGTAAGGTGAGAGAAAGGGAAGGGGGGGTCGTAGGAAGAAATGATATACATATACATATGTATATTTAAGAGGTGAAAGACATTATTACCCTCATTGCTAACTTTTCCATCCAAACCTTGTATGGAATGTGTGTAATTGACAAAGTAAGCAATTTTTACATAGTTGAAGGGGCAAGTAAATGAAATTGATAGTTGAAGGGGGCAGTAAACATTTTTGGGATAGTTTAAGGGGCAAGTAGATATTTAACCCTTCTCAAATCTACTCCAAATTCATCTATCTCAACCTCTGTTACTTACTCTATCTCAACCTTTGTTACTTACTTGTAATCTGTCAAATTTTATTACTTCTCTCTCTAAAATAATCTTTCCCGCTCCCCTCTCTAACACCTTTTCAACGGCGGCTAGGGTTTGGGGGTGGGGCTCCTCCTCACCCCCCAGCCCCCTCTTCTCTCTCCTCTCCTAACCCTTCTCACTAGTGTGTCCATCCTTCCTCCCTCTTGTTTTTCCCTTTGTCCTCTGCCTTCTCGGACCCGGTTGGGTCAGCCCCTTGGCGTTTTAGTGGCGAGGTGATGTTCCGGCTTGTTTGGTTCAGATCAAAGAAGATGAAGACGGTGGCTGGTGGTGCGACGGGTGGCGGTTGATGGTGGTGGTCCAATAAGGAGGAGGTCGAGAAGGGGTTTTCTTTTTCTTTGCTTGTTGCTCTCCCGGTCGGTTTCCCCGGTCCGGCCTTGGTACCGATCTAGTTTTCCAGATCTGGTGGGTGTTGGTGGTGGGTGAATAAATCTCTGTGGATGCTAGCTGCGTTAGGTTCCAGGAGGCTTCGGTTCTCGTTGTGGCCGCGTAGCTAGGTTTGGCTCCGTCGATGCTTGATTATTGATAATCTGTTTGAGATCTATATGACCCGTAAGATGTTACTCTCCTTCTCCCTCGACTCACACTAATCCCGACTTTGTTTCGGTTTGTTTTCGCACTCGATTTGTGATGCGTCTTCAATATGTGTTAGAGAGCAAGGCTCGTGTCAGATCGTTTGAGATGGCTTCTTACTCTTCCGCTTTGTTATTTGGGTTGTTGTTAGTAGATTTTTCTCAGTGTATTTTGGACGGAGCCCTTTGTACATGCCTTTGGCTTTTTAATGAAGTACATTCTCTTTTGATTAAAAAAAAAAAAACCTATGTTACTTCTTTTTTAATTTTTTATTTTTTTTTCATAACAAAACCTTTGGAATTTCAAACCCAAAACAAATCACAAAACGGGTTTGATTTGGGTGCAACCGAATCGTAACGACACATAGCGAACTACCAACGGGATGGTTTCGCCTCATCTCATCCAACCCATTTTTACACGGTCCTATTTATGCCTGTGGTGACATGCCAAGTTTGCCATTTGATCACCACACAAAACACAATGGATGATTTGCACAGACCTATTTAACTTCAGACCCAAAACAAATCATAATGGATGATTTGTCCATTTCGTCTTCATCTCTGTACTAAATTGCTGGTAAAAACCCAAACCAACCTTCTTCAATTCCTCCTTCATTCGAAGCATATAATACCTATGTAATCTATACACGCATGCAGAGAAATCCACATAAGAAGCAGTAACGAATTTTTGTAATTTTAAAAGAATTTAAATTTTCTATAATTTCAAACGAATTTAAAATTTCTATAATTTTAAACAAATTTAAATTTCAATAATTTCTCAGAGAGAGAGAGAGAGAGAGAGAGAGAGAGAGGGGAGTGGGTATATGTATGTATAAACATCAATTTACACAACCGCAAGAAAAACAGTGTTGGATTTGATTCTGTGTCACCGGCAGAATATAGAGGGTTGCTTTACAAAGGCTGCAAGGCAATAAAGTGAGATGGTTTTGTGGGATAAAGACGAGAGTGAGAGGAAGAAGACGAGAGCAACAAATCATTTTTACAAGTTTTGTTAACGGGGTTAGTGCACATTAGTCCACAAACCACACGGTGGTGATAATCAAATAAGAGGGGGTGAAACCGCACCCGACCTAAACCATAGGGGGTCAAACTGAATTTTTCCCAAAAAACAAAGACCAGTATCAACAAATCAAAACGCGGTACTTGATTGCAAAGAAAAAGAAAATAACATTTCAAAAGTCACGGTTCCAAGGAAAGGCAATCAGTGTTCGCACTAAAAGTCAACGGTCCGGTTTCGAAACAATCAAATAACTCACGGTTCAGTCCACGATTTATCTACGGATTATTACATTCCATGACATTAAAACAGATTCCAGATTTATGTTCAAATTCATAGCCCAACAAAAGTTTATACTTTAGAATATGCTGCAAGAACATTACAATCTTGATATTCAAGTACTATTACAATCCCCATTGTTCAGACAAACTAACATCCAGTAAAGAGAGAGGATTTATGTACCAAATTCAAAACCCAACAAGAGTTTAAAGTATGTTGCAAGAACATTACAATCTCGTTATTCAAGTGTCATTACAATATTGATGTGCAAAGCATACTCTTTGATAGATTCTGAAGGGAGGTCCATGAATAAGTGGCAAGGCATACTCTTTGATTTGATTTCTTGAACAAATTCCTTATTTTGGTTTTCTCGATAGCATTGAGATCCACACAATCTTTCGACAATGTATTATGTGTGATCATTTTGAAAAGAGCACACAATAAAAAACACGAAAACCATCGCGCCCAACAAACCGAAAATGAAACTCATCCATAAGACACATCCTATTCCTAGCCAAAGAATCTCTAGAAGCCTTCTAGTCAAATTTCCAAAGCCCAAGTCTACTTTGAGATTCTCCTTTTACTTGAACATATGATGCTAGTGTTTTACGTATCTTAAAGTTTTTGATTCTCTGAATTTTTTTAGCAATTTACAATGTGTTTTTTCAAGGTATTAGTCCCATTCCCACTTAACCATTTATAGATTTTTTTTTACAGTACTTACATTAAGAATAATACTATGTTAAATTATAATTTTTTACCCAATATTATATATAAATAAATATGTGTGTGTTTTGTTTTTTTATATAATTTATAAAATTCTTACGGAGCGGTTCGGCTTATTAATTTTTTAAAAATAAAATTCATGGTTCAAACTGAATTACAATTTTCTAATTTTTTAATCTCTTTCTAAATTCACATTTTTTTAAAATACCCAAAAATGAAAATTCATGGTTCAAACTGCGAATTGCAGTTTTCTAATTTTTTAATCTGTTTCTAAATTCCTATGGTCAGATTTTTCTTTTCAATAAATACCTATGGTCCGGTTTTTCTTTTTCGGACACTCCTTTGAAATACCCATATAGGTCCGGTTTTTCCTTTTCGGACACTCCTTTGATTGCCATATAGTCCACTGAACTGCAAGCTTGATAGGAGAGCTTGACCAAACGAAGGGCAGGCGGAAGGTCTCCCTCTGGACTCCAAACCCTTTCTCCAATTCGTAAACCTTAAACCCCACATATCGATCCCAAAACCCTAGTCTCTCTCTCTCTCTCTCTCTCTCTCTCCTCAATGTCACCTAACCCTTCCTCTACCTAAACACACCCTTCGATCGTTTAGGAATAGATTTTTTATTGGTGAAGTCCAAAAGATGGACATCGAACAAAAACAAGCAGAGCACATCGACTTCTTCGTCAAGCAAGCGTCGGCCCACAATGGCGCTTCCCTAGCAAAAGTCGCCGTTGAGGCCACTTCGCATCCGTCTCTCTTCGCCTTCTCCGAGATTCTAGCCGTCCCCAACGTCCTTGAGGTATATATGTATTTATATGTACTATATTATATATGGGTTCATAAATTTTGACCTAATATTCCATTTTATTTGCTACGATTTCTCTGTAAGGCACTGCTATTGGTTTGTCGATATTGGGCATCTCTAGATGTTCTTAGAATAGAGGAATATTTTGTTTTAGGTTTTTTAATGACATGGTAGTGGTCCTTTACAATTTTTTTTGATTAATAGTTATGTACTGCTTTGGGATTGCCATAACATGTAACTAAGTTGATGCGTGATATGCTAGTTTAGATTGGTTTCTTGTATAACACACGTATGAATGTATGTTCAAATATGTGGTGGACTGCTTGATCAATTAGATCTTTGTGTTCTGTTTGTCTCACTGTTGCATGGATTATATTTGGTATAGTGGGAGTAGTGGTTTATTCGCAGATGGAAAGAATTAAGGTGATCGCAGAATTATGCAAAATATCTGGAGTACCTTCTATGGAAACATAGAGCAACTGAAAAACTTAGTATGTTTGGTATTGGAGCTTGGTGGATTGACTTGGATCATGCAAGTTAAGACCCATGGTTACTTGAATAAGACATAATGTGTAAATGGAGGTTGTCAATTTTGGTGGATAGGACACTTTGTGGTGGTTGTTGGAGTCCCTGTGGCTTGTATATGGGCAAATTTTATTAGATTGACGATTGATCCTTTCTGTTGCTTACACACTGGGTAGATGCGTTATGCTTTATTGGTGTTTTGAGGGCTGGGCTATGGTGAAGTTTCATTGTCTTTCTTGGCACTGCTCGGTGAAAAGAGTTTGATGGGGGAAATTGTTTAGTTTGTTTGTTTTGTTAGGCGTTCCAGGAATTTGGATACCAAAGGTCGGAATTAGATTGATCTTTTCCATTGTTCTAGGGGTGGATTGGATCATGCCATGAGGTATTCTTGGGGCCTGGATAAGTAAAATTTTAAGTGGGTGTAATCTTTTAGTGGCTTTCTTTGGATGGCTTCAATCGAGGCCTAGCCAATGGAGAGGTGGGGCGCTTGCAGAACGTGTGTGAGATGCTTCTCGTGCCTCTTTATTGAAAGGTGGTTTTCTATATGCATTATATACATTGCTGGCACTCCTATTTGGAGCTTTATAGTTTATATAACTTGAACAGAATATGAAACATAGAGGGTAGTCTTCTAGATGATATAAAAGATCTAGACAGCCAAATTGGAAAAGCAACCAAGATAGACAAAAGTGGGATTATAAAGAGTCAGAATGAGTCATTTAGTATGTTTGTTTGAGAGGTCAGAGGTTCTTGACTTATTGTTAATTTATTTACTGAGAATAGGTACTTGCTCGCCATTGCTTGGTACAAATTCCTTAGCACTTGATCATTCACAAATTGGACTTGTCTTTTATTTTTTTGTTGTTATATGATGTTTGCATGTGCCCCCATGATCCTGTTCTCTCGTCTGTCCGTCTTCACATCCAATTTTTTGTTTAATTGCCACAGTTTGCTTTTGTTCTCTCTGGTTTTGATTATTTCTACTGCTAAATGTTTATTACTTAAGTGCATGTGCCAGTTTTCATCCTTTGTGTTTTATCTTTTGGTTAGTGAATGGCATATCAGTTGTTTACAGTCAATTCTGCTCTATGCATAGCTGGAAAGCCCTGGCTATTTTAATGAGTTTTTTTAATGAACTTTAATGCAGCTCCAAGGAACCGAGAACTCTGTATATGTAGATTTGCTTCGTTTGTTTGCCCATGGCACGTGGAGTGACTACAAGAGTAAGCATGCAGTTCTTTTTCTCTTTTCTTTGTTCCGAGTTTTTTTCATGAGTCCAATGCTGCAATTGGTAATTCGTTTTCGTACCAAAAATATAATTTACAAAACAGGGAATTAACTATTATTCCGAAGAACAGTGGTTAAGTCCGAGATCGTCCATGGAGAGTAAAAAGCTAAGTTGCTGTACTTCCATTTAATTTCTAATTTAATTTTGAGAACAAGAGAAAATTTGGATTTGAATTGATTAAACTAATGATTAAGCTAAAATTAACTAGAAAGCGATTAAAGTTTAAAAACTAGTGAGAGAAGGGACTAGGGTTTCCGATTCAACCTCCTCTCATAATATAATTGTGGCGAAATCTAGGGCTTCATTCAACTAATAACCAGACCACCGTAGGGTAGCCAATCCTATTGATAATCCCCAAAAATATTCTCAAGATTCGTACTCCGTATAGGCTATCTCAACACGGCATGGACTGTCTCACCGGACTTAACGGGTGGCACGATCCGTCTCACGTCATATAGTCTATCTCAGAAACTATCCTGAATTATTAATAACCATTGTATGACTGTAATTAATAACGCGCATATAAATACGGTATGAAAATTGGAAGAATAAAAACTTTCATAAAAATTATGAATCATCCAAGTCATACAATCAAAAGTTGAATATAAAACCCTAGAAATTTAAACAATTATACTACTTGGAGAGGCATCCTCGTTACCCTAGTCGAATAATTTAGCCGATCATGGAGTAAACACAAATAATTATGAAAGAATAAAACTCCATTAGATCACAAACTAAAAGCTCCCAAAAGTAACGAGTTAAACCCAGAACTTTGTTGTCTTCTGCTCAGCCGTGATCCGCGATTGCTCTCTGATCTGTATCTTCGTTGTACGCAGCCTTTGTGTGCAATCAGTGCCCCTCTTGAATCTGTTGTGCGCAGCTTTCAGAGAGAGCCCTGTTGTGCGCAGCTTCGTGTCTACTGTCCTGCGTCAAAAAGTGTCCCGAACCCTTCTCTTCTTTTCTCTTTTATAATGCTGATCCCCCCAATTGTATATGGCAACTCCCACGTTCTTAACTTGCAGCCCAATTCTTTTCCTTAAAAGTGTAATTGGTGGGGCCATCTTGGTTACCCACGGAACTCCCATATTGAAACACTGGAATTTACTTCCTAACAAAGATATAAAATTTCCTTTGGTTTGATTCTCACATATTTTATTCTAATCAAATAGTTCCTTTTGAATTTAGACTACCCAAGTAAATTATGCCCAATAAGAGCTGCCCTCAAAATCTCCGTGCAAATCCAATTTCCTCTGAATTTATTCGATCAACACCCTTAACTTCTCAACTTAGCTTCGCGTGCCAACCACTTGCTCCACAAGCCTGAAACGAGAAAAAACGAGTATTAAACTCCAAGTAACACAATAAATGGACGTAACAAGAATAAATTAGGGGCCGTTAATGGGCATATTTATGCCCCTATCAGCTATGTTGATGATATGTCATGGTAAGAGAATTGTTCTTTCGTTTTCAATCGGGTAACAAAAGAAATTTATTGGGTACAAAAAAAAATGTACAAGGAGGATAACACAAATGACATGTGACGTTCTCCGTCCAATCTTTAAAGATAAATAAGCAAGGGAATCCCCTTGGAAGAGTAGAATGGAGGCCCAAAAGATGTCAAATTTTGAGGGAAGAATAGAGGTACTACCTCCGTCCCACAAAGTTGGTTCCTTGGGGGGATTCCAACATTTTAAAGGGGACATGCATTTAATGCATGTTTCCTTTCAAACGAGGATTAATTTCCTTTTGTACCCTTGAATTCCACTTCTTAAGTTATTTTGTATTATTTATGGAGGTTAATTTTGGAAATCTACTAACTTTTTTACCTTAACTTGTCAAAATGGACTAATATTTTGGGACATCTTACAATGAAATAGAGGACCAATTTATGGGAAGGAGGGAGTATTTTTTATGTTTCTCATAAGAAGAGTAACCAGCTGTACGATGGATGATAAGTTTATCAAAAATCAGAACTCTCCCAAGAGTCAATGACTTCAAACTTCTAAAATCCATGCTTTTACTCAAGTTAAACAACCCGAGAAATATCTATTATAGAATGCGCGTGCCATCTTTTTGCGTACGAAGCCCCATAAATCTAACCACCCAACAAATATTCATGCATTGAAATAACCTATGCCATAAAGATGAAGCCAAATGCCGATGCAAAAGTAAGTTATCCTAGGATTCATCATTGCGTCTTTTGCACGATACAACAACTGAAGGTAAAGTTTGCTATTGGACATCAATAACCGCTTTCCAAATCCCTGTACGACAAGGAAATGGAGAAACACTTCGATGATCAATGATTGTCAGAAAGAGAGCAGAAGTCGCATTAAAAAACCACGGAAGAGTAAAGAAACCGCACTCTTTTATAACTAAAATTAGGTGTCTAGGAGAAAAAATCACTACTCAACAAAGACACCTATTCATCTTGATTACCTTAGCTAAGATTTTTTAGTATAATTGAAATCTCATGAAGCTGGAACCAAGGGAGAAGATGCCATAAGAGCGGTACAAGTGGGAACAAAGTCTCAAAAGAAATTTGACCCAGACATTCTTCTAATTCCGGATTTCCACCCAAACATTCTTCTAAAGTTTGATAAATTGTCCTTGATTTTTAAGGTAATGTTGGCCGTCTTCCTCAGTTGATTCCTGATCAAATTCTCAAGCTAAAGCAACTTACTGTGCTCACATTAGCTGAGACGAACAAGGTATTTATTAGTATCTTTCAGATGTCTCAAGTGTTGGTTATACACTATTGGCACATTTGCTATTTGCTTGACATTCTCAGGCTCTAATTTTTTTTGTCCTTGTCCTAGGTTTTGCCGTATGATATACTGATGCAGGAGTTGGATGTTACAAATGTACGCGAACTTGAGGATTTTCTTATCAATGAGTGCATGTATGTGGTAGGTATTTCAACTCTGTTTCCTCTTCAATGGCATGGTATCGTTGAGGAATACCACCCATTAAAAATATGAGTACTTATGTGCGGAAGGAAGAAGTTGTTGGCTTCCCCTCTCTCACACCTGTTCATATGTCTACTTGAGCATTCAATGTTGATCGGAAAGGAAGCTTTTCGTTTTGTTGAATAATGTCAGTTAATTGGATGTCTTAACTTTGAGATCAGTTGCTGTTGCCTATTGGTGTTCGTTTAAAGTTATCTTTTTCATGTCAAGGGATGACCTTCCTGTGCATTACCCCCCAAAATGTGTAACTTTGATGATATAAGCTGAAACAAAGTTGTGCTGACTTTGCATTGGTCTTTTGTAGGGCATAGTTAGAGGGAAGCTAGATCAGTTGCGAAGATGTTTCGAGGTTTGAACTCATCAGAGTGCAGTTTGGGTTGCCTGTCTTTGTTTCTAGTTAACAACTTAACATTTGCCATGTTCTGTTCTATTAGCTATCAAATTAGTACTAAACTCTTTTTGTGGTGGTTGTAGGTACAATTTGCAGCTGGCAGGGATCTGAGACCTGGACAACTAGGGAGTATGATACAAACTTTAACGAATTGGTAATATTTTTGGCATTGATACGTCTATTAATATGCCTATTTTTGTAAAGATATTGTTTGGGTGTTCGTTTATTTGTAGAGTATAGAATGTGTTATGCTGCATGGGCTAACAGTGTTAGAATTGGAATATCTCATTTTAAAGATCTGTAAAGATGAATTGTAAAATGGGTGAAGTATTCCTTTGGTTGCTAGACCTTAACTTTGCTGTGTTATGTATGCATCTATGTATGTTCCACATGCTTTAAGTTAGGATTGGGACGTCTTTGAAGTCAGACGAGTGGTAAACAAATAGGGGTGGCGGAGACAACCCCTTACCAAACCCACTCTGCTGCCATTTCTACCTTTTAGGGTTTCAAGCCATAACCTTGTATATAGTGGATGGGTAGCTATCCGCCTTTACTGGTTCGAACAGGGACGACTTTCGCTAAAGAGTGCCTGTATGGTACTTCTAATGTGCAAGCCTGTGATTTGGGTTTCTGAAGATTGTAGGCTTATAGCTATGTGGTGCTTTTGACTTGTTAGTTTATTGCTTATATGTTGTTACTTTATCCTGGATTCCTTTTGACTGAAAAACGTAGGTTGACTACATCAGACAATCTTCTTATCTCCATTCAAGAGAAGATAAGGTGGGCAGATTCCATGGGTGAGGTGGATAAGAAGCACAAAAAGGAAGTAGAAGAGAGGGTTGAGGAAGCAAAGAAGTCACTCTCCATCAAGGTCAGGAGCTGGGTTCTTTCCTGCTTTACTGTTGCTTTTTTTGTAATTATCTATTACATTTTCTGTCTTAAGCAATATCCTAGATGGCAAGGGTGGGTGGGCTTAAATGCTCCTCCCTCCTGTACACAATCCGACAAGGTTTGAGTCCCGCCAACTTCAGGACTAGCGTGAAGGGCTCTTTGTCTTTCTAGTACTTAGGTGGTGCTGTGGTGACAACCTGTCCTTCCGGAAAGTAGCTATGGCTCGAACCGGATATTCCATAGCGGGTCGGGAGCTCCTATGGTCACGCCCAAGGGGGGTTGCTACGCTGGTTGCCCCTCCCACCTTTTTGCAGTTCAAAAAAAAAAAAAAAACTATTTCTTTTTACATAGATGGGGAGAGAGAATAGGAGGACTGGGCTGTTTTGGACCTAAATTCTGTGTTCCTTTGAATTTAGAAGCATTGAGGCTGGCTAAAAGCCAGCTACTCATCGTCAGGAACTATTTGATAGACTTTCAGTTGTTATGATTTTAGCAACTGTTGTGTAATGGTCTTAATTGAGTTGGTGGAATATGTTTGTCGATTGTCTTACTTACGTTGTGGCAGAAGTCACACACTGTAAGCAGGCCGACATGGACTTCCGAGGGCAAGAGGAGATCTTCTCTGAACTTGGTGGGGTGATGGACTATGAGGAAGACAGAAGCCGGCCTAAGAGGTAGTTCATCAACTCTTGACACCTTTAGTAATTACTTCCCCGCGATGTATTGGGAAACCAATGCATTGTTTAAACTCAGAAACATGTGGATTCTTTGTTCTATGTTTGAGATGCTTCATTTTGTTTGATGTGCAATTTGGATTATTGCAGGAGGCGGCATCCAATGGGTTGAAGAGAGAGCATCAGGCAAAGAGAATTGGTTGTCTGCCAACTAGCCCTTTTTTTGTTCGAGGGATTCAAACAACACACACGAGTGCTGGTTTTGGAGAGACTCGTGTCTTTCAACATTGAACTTCGATGTTATTTAGACTCAAATGTCGAAAATTGTTATTTTTGTATTGGAACTCCATTGATATTTGTTTTGAGTGAGCAAAGATTGGATTGGATTTGGTAGTGCGGCTTAGTAAGCAAAGTAATGTAGGTAATACACAAAGCGATCATTCATTCAGCATGTTCCATTATATCACATTTGATCCTACTTGATTATGTATGAGATTATCTATCGCGACGGATGCAAAAATGCTCTTACTTCACTGTAAGCAAAGATGGCATTACCTACGATATTTGATGACTCTTATCTTGATATATTCTGTTACATTAACCATGCCAACATTGGTTTGGGACATTGCCCCCCACTTTTCTTGTCATAGGTGGTTATGTTTGGTTATTAGCCCTCTTATTTTGCAAAGATGGAATCGCACTGTTGTTAATTCGTTCATCGAATGTGTGAAGGGAAAAAAGAAAAAAATCTCCCTGTTTGTTTGATGCGGTAGAGCTCTGGGATGCCCTACAGTGCATCCCGGGATTGAGTCCCATTTCCTCCCTCCCTATGTAATAGATTAAAAATGACGAATGACAAAAAAAAAAAGGTTCATCGATGTGATGGGAAAAAGGAAAAAAATCTCCACGTTTGTTTGATTCGGAACTTGAAAGAAAATGATTGCAGTTTCCATAAAAACTAAATATCTGCAAGTGAATTCATTTCCATTCTTCTATTCTTAGTAGTACCAACCCAATCTATACGAGGATCTTGATCAGCTCAGCAGTCAGCAATATTATTGGTTCTGTAAAGTAGCTCAATTTCCAAAGAAGTGATGGAGTTGGACACAAGGAGAACAGATAACAATGGAAGGCTTGCATCAGCAAGGCTAGAGAACCTCTGGTTCAACAGCAAAGAAAAACAGAAATCTTGGCTTGTTTGTTATAGACTTATGGTTATCTACTTTCATTTTTCCTAGATTGAATCACACCCTTTGAACCAATTTGTTTGTCCTTTTCTTGGAAACATAACTTTTTAGGGAACACAATCGTTATATCTATGAATATCCAACTTTCTAAAAGTTAACCCTTCAAATTTCAACAATTGTTACTTTAATTGAACAGAAATGCTAAATGCCATGAAAAGTTACCATTAAGTGGGAATGAGTGGCTCAGTGAACATTCCGAAGTGAATCTCAGTCACTCATCCCATTCTGAGTACTTTCTGGTTAGTTTTTCTGTGTATGTAGTGTTGCTCTTGATTTAATCGAAAGGGGCAAGAATGGATTTCATAGCTCTTAGTCTATGGACTTTTCAAACTACACAAATATTAGGGACAAGGCAAAGTAAAAAAGTAAATTGGGACGGGTAGAATATATTTTTGCGAGCTAGCTTTTGGAAATTGAGAAGAACCCTGAAACTTTAGTCCAACAGCCCTGCTACTTGTTCGTTTTTGTAATAGACAGAATTGGATACTGATCGCTTGTCTCTGATTGATTGTGAGAGACGTTTGTGTCAAGTTTCATGCTTTAATCTGTGCCTGTATGTATTGAGTCTATTGACCTTGAGGGTGCAAATGAGCCAAGCCGAACTTTGTAGTGTTTAAGCTTGGCCCGTTTAAAACTCGGGTCGTTTAGTAAACAAGCCGAGCTCGAGCGCTTGTGAGCAGTTCTATTTGTTTGCAGCCCTATTCTGTGTCCAAAAGTTACAGGTGCACTGTTAACCATTTCTTTTATATGTCTCCATAGATAAGACCAATTTGATTGAATCCTTCTATATTAAAAGGAAATCCTATTGTTGGACTTTCGCTTCAAACCCGTGTCTAGCATTAACGTTTTCTCCATTTGTCCCATTCTGGCCTGCGACAGCTGTATTTTCGATCCAATCTTATTTTGCTTCACACCTCTCCCAGGTTCGAAGTATCTGAATCACAGTTTTGATGGCGTCTCTACGCAACTCTCTCTCCAAATCACAGTTTCTACGAGGATCAGCGATCAAGGTTTCAGAGAGAGAGAGAGAGAGAGATTAAGAAGCAAAATGGAGAAATCAAGCTTGAGGTGGAAAAAAAGATCACCTCGATTGAAATTGGGCTTTGAAATTGGATTGAAGTAGTTCTCCCACCTTCGCGCAGCGATAGCGGATCGCCTTTTGCAGCCGCCGCTTAGCGCTGTCGTAGCTTCATCGTTCTTCAAGCACAAAGGGTTCTCCAATAACTATTAAATGCAACCCGTTCTTTCTCCTTTGTTTACTGGTAAGTCTTTTTGAATTCTTTAACTTATCCTTCAATGAGCTTGCTCTTGTTCCTTTCCTTGTGCCACGAACACGAATGTTTGAGATGGAATTAAGACATGCAAGAAGCTGCCGTTTATCGCGCCAAGTTGCAGGCAACGTGTTCGAATAAATGCCCAGTTGAATATATACAAAAGCTTTTGTATATTCCCCACCACTCCCCTCTTTCCTTTTACCATATTATTTCACCAATATTATGATCCCACGCTTGGTGAATTACACAGCTTTTATGTATTAGTTTTCAAAATTTTCAGACGCCAAAGAGCCCTGTTTCAGAACTACGATTTTTTGGTAAAAGTTCGAAAAAAGATCTGTGCCAAATAAATTGAAAAAAGTTAAGATGTTCATTTGCCATTTTGTTTCCTAATCTACAATAACAGTTTGGTCACCTTGAACACCAGCAGTCCAATAAGGAAGACCACGAATTAGCTGACGTTCGAAATCAAGCTTGAGGTGGAATCAGAGGCACAACAATTACCAGTAGAAGACCCCGAGAAGACAAAGAAAAAAGAAGAGAATGGCCTTGATTATTTGTAATGGCCCTCTCCAGTTATACTTTACTCAGTTCACATTTTTTGTCTTCATTGCATATGGAATTTAAACTTACGAAATACCATATACGGCACATAACTTCATAATCAGGAGAAGTTTTACGTGAATGTGTTTCTTTGAACTTCAAGTTTTCTTTTCTAATTCAACGTGAAAAAGGGAAAAATCAATTGTTTGGTTTCGAAACATTTGGGAGCTTTGGATACAGTGTTTGCTGTATTATATAAATAAAATATAAGTGATCAAAAGCAAAGTATGAAGCTATGTATATTTAGCTTCTTCTGGCTATAAAGGAGAATGCTTTAATTTGTATAATTGTGGACAATTAAAAAGAAACAATTCTGATTATGGGGTTTTCGCAAGTGTAATAAATCTCTTCTATGGCATTAAGAATGATTGATTCACTTGACTTGTTTTTGTTAATGGATTTATTCAAGGCACAACAAGAGTCTAATACTTCAAAAGTGGCTAAGCAAAAAAATTTGAAGAAGGAAGGAGGGGAAGAAAAACCAGAGGATTATGTTGACCCGGAAACTCCTTTTGGTGAGAAGAAATGTCTTTCTCGCCAAATGGCTAAGCAATTCAATCCAAGTTCCGTGGAGAATTCGTGAGTTCCAAGTTACCTTATTCATGCTCACATCAGTACTCGTTTAGATGGTATGCTTGGTGGGAGAAATAGGCTACTTTGTGGCAGATTCTAGCAGCTCCAAACCGCCATTTGTGATTGCGAGTTTCTCTCTCTCTCTCTCACATGGTTGTTGCTGGAATTCAAAAGCGTTTTCTTGTTTTGTTTGATTGTTACACTCAGGGGATAGGAGATTTTGGGTAGAGATGGTTACGGTACTCCACTAGGACAAGACTGTGGAATCTGGGTTTTAAAAAAAAACTTTGTACTTACATAACTATTACTTAAGTAGCATATGCTAGATGTCCAGCTCGTCAAATGCAAGTGGTACAACTAAATTATTTAGGGAACACTAGGATTGTGGGCTTGTTTTCTGCTCATAGGACTTTCTCTCTCATTGGGCAAGATAAACAAGAAAAGTTCACAATAACTTGTATTATCCTTTTGGATAGTTTTTATACTGCATGCTCTGGCAATTTCCTCGTGGGCTATATGTGTTTCTGTAGTTGTTTCATTGTGTTGTTGAACATTGTGCATACTTCTTCCATATGCTAACGGCTTAGTTGTTTCACTCTATTTGAATCGTGAATCTATCTGCATTTGCTTATATTTCCCGTTGAGCATTCGCTTATATGAATCGTGGATCTATCATGTTTGCAACTAATTGGTCTTGTAGATGGTGTCATATGGATGTGTAACTCAAGTCCATCTCTTGCTTTGTATCTGATCTAATATGGTATATGTTTTGCATCTCTGGTTTATTGTTGTGGGCAAGGGAGAAAGAACTGGAAAAACTGAAGGCTGCACAAAAAGCAGAAGCTGCGAGACTTCAGGTAAAATTAATTTCAACGTTGTTTCTGCACTTTTAGATATTGATTTTGTCCGTTCATGAACAATGTCCACATATGCTAACCAGACTCTGTGTTCAGCCTGTGAAAAATTGAAATTTGTTCTAGGAAATCTCTTATGATTTCAACGTTTTAATTTCCTTTACCTTATTCATGCTCACATCAGTACTCGTTCAGATGGTATGCTTGGTGGGAGAAATAGGCTACTTTGTGGCAGATTCTAGCAGCTCCAAACCGCCATTTGTGATTGTGAGTCTCTCTCTCTCTCTCTCTCTCTCTCTCTCTCTCTCTCTCTCTCTCTCACACACACACACACACACACACACACACACACACACACACACAGATGGTTGTTGCTGGAATTCACAAGCGTTTTCTTGTTTTATTTGATTGTTATAGTCAGGGAAAGGAGATTTTGGGTAGAGATGGTTACAGTACTCCACTAGGACAGGACTGTGGAATCTGGGTTGTGAGCTGTTCTTACGTTCTAAAAAAAAACCTTGTACTTACATAACTATTACTTAAGTAGCATATGCTAGATGTCCAGCTCGTCAAATGCAAGTGCTGCAACTAAAATTATTTAGGGAACACTAGGATTGTGGGCTTGATTTATGCTGATAGGACTCTCTCTCATTCGCCAAGATAAACAAGAAAAGTTCACAATAACTTGTATTTTCCTTTTGGGATAGTTTTTATACTGCGTGCTCTGGCAATTTCCTCGTGGGATATATGTATTTCTGGTGGGAGATGGAAAGAGTGGATCTGTATGCCTGACCCAAATCTAGAGGCTAGAAACTAGCGGTGTGGTTGTTTCTACTTCTATTAACACGGTGTTTCATTGGCACCTTAATAATACATCTTACTCTAAAAAATGACAGAAAGGTAAAAACATCTTTGCTGGATTATGCTGATCTTCTGTCATTAGCAATTCCCAACTTTATGTTTCAATAGTTGCGTGTTTCCAAGATACTAAAATTAGTAAGCAATGTTCCCAATTTGCTAAGAAGACGGTATTACTCCCCATTTTAATTCCCAGTAGCGCGGTGTGGTCCCCACAGTTTAAGTGAAATATGAGCAGCTAAAGTTTACTGGACACAGATTCGATCAAGACACTCCAATTGAGCCCATTGAGACCTAAACAAGAAAATGTGACAGTGTACACCCATTCCCACCAACTCAGATCCCGAACTAACGAGGGCTTGGTGGGCGGTTGACTTGTCATCAGGTCACCAAAATTGAAACTCAGTTAAACAGTCGAGAATCTACAAGTGGGAAAAGGCAAGATGTTTATGGATGACAAATTATTACGGCTCAGGCTCAGCCCAGCTCATTTGTCATCCACACCAACGCAGTGTGTCAAAACTCTGACTATAGGATATTGTTGCTTCAGTTTTGGATCGTAAGTTGGACACCCTTGTTTTTGTTATTGGTTTCCCAACTTGCTTATGATCGGCGATCAAATAGATTATTTACATGGTTTTTGCTTGATTACTTGTATCAGGTAGGATAGGCTGAATTCCGTTATCAAGTGGGTTCATAGAAATGCTGCTTAGAGTGATAGAAATAAGGGAAAGCACTCAAGGAGGGAACCTGATGATGAGTTATTTGGCGACCACAACCCAGGCTGCACGTGGGGAATAATTTATGCTCTTCATTATCACCACTGGCAGAGTACTGCAAAGAAGGTGCTATCACATAAAAAGCATAATGGACCAAGACATACAAAAGGTATGCAGTATCTATTTGCATTCTTTGCCCTCTTTATGATCTTGCCAACCAATTTAGTGTGAAATTTAAGTTAAGGACAATTACTTTTGCCAAAAAATCAATCAAAAAGCAAATAATTTTGACTGAGCATAGAACGAACAGAGCTATTGGTCTCTATTTGTGTTTGACATTATAATTTTCCCCTTTGCTGTGGACTTTCCTTTTCTAAGCACCCAAAATTGGATTCACCTTTGGGAAGGCCACAGATTTTGGGTTGTCAGATTTTGGTTTGCCCAGAATTTTCAGACCAAATGACTATCACTTATAGCTTTAATTACAAAGAGGCACTGCCCAAAAAGGCTGAAGACCACCAAGCCGTTATTGTCTCCGTATTACACTTCGCAGCTCTGGTATCATCACGAAACTTTGGAACTGCATGGAATTCTCCCCTGCAAATTATCCCAAGCAAACCCATTTTTACTCTACTAGCTTGTTACAGATACAAAAAGCCTACTTTGTATCTTACCTCCTAAAATGACTACTGTTTGTTTTCATTTGAATACAGACGGTAATTGATTTTCCTCCATCTTGTAAGGCATCTTCGCTCAATGGAGGTGCAAACGGCGATTGATTTTCTACCATTCCTTCAAAGGCGTCTTTTGTCTTCGGGGTAACAAGGCCAGTGCTGCAATATGCAGCACAGAGATCAAAACGGCTTCGTAATCTTCAGCCTATGCCACACTCGTCATCCTTTTTTTTTACCATCCTCATCAAGATGTAATAATTGACTTTCCCAAAATTGTGGACAAGTTTCAAATGCAACTAAGTTGTATGCCTGAGGATGCTCCCTTGGAAATGAAACAAGAAGTATAGTTTTCCCAGATAGACTTCTTTGTGTTTTTTTGTAGTATGTTGGTTCAACACATTCACACTTGTGATGTGATCTGAGTTTTATGTGTTCATGATTTGACAATGAGACAATGCAGTGTTAATGTTAATGAAGAGGCTAAGCGATTACAACTTTACCACATACTATTTCTTTTTCATAAAAAAATTTAATTCTAGCCGCCATGCTATATGCCAGATGCTACAAACATTCTACCTCACTTGAAGCCCAAAAGTGGCAAACCAGGATCAATTCCATTAATCATGTTGATTAATGCTAGAACAACCACAAGGCCTCAAGTAATTTACGGTCTTATGATACAAGGGAAAGTTGCGCTTTTCTGCTTCTTTGAGATTTCTAAACCTTGGAGATCTTTAAAATACGATCTCGTGGAATTGTGGAAATGAGTACATAGGATAGGATAGAGAATTAACCAGTATTTGGATACAAGGGAAAGGTGGTCTTTTATGCTTCTTTGAGATTTTTAAAATACGATCCCATGGAAATGAATGCGAGCAGTAGTGTTTGCAGAGCAACACAGAGCAAGAACGGGGCTTCTAAAACCAAATTTGGAATTAGACTCTGCCAAGTAAAATTTTATGTGGATCATTTAACTGTGTTCATGTACCACTTTGATCTTTATCGGACCGATCCCTTTTTGGTTGTGATTTAAGTACCAGCTACAATTAGGTGGTTGCTGGCCATGAGATCCATAATTTAACATGTACATTAAATTAAAATGCTCAAGAGGACTATAAGAAGACAAAAAAAGGCATTTCCTCTTCTATTTGCTTTCCTCATGCTTTAAAAGGAAAGATCCTTCATTCTCTTCCTTTTTTGTCTTACTATGCATAGTGACCGGCTCTAAATCTCCCTAAATACATTGCATTTGATCACCTAAACTTGACAGCTGGTAAAAAAACAAGATCCCACCCCAGAAAATATGTACAGCTGATTCATCTAGGGATAAGCCAAAATCAAATCTATAGGGTTGACATTTCTTGAGGTTAGGATTAGGATTACAGTCACACAAAGGCCAAAATAGCTAATCTGCTACATAAGTGAGGTACCCTGAGATATTTTTCGCACCATCACCTTATAGTTCTCGCCGCTTTGTTGACTAAGGTAACTAGGTAAGAAAGAGTAATTTCCCAGCACGTTATGTATATTTGTCTATTGTATTATTATATTGAATTGAGGCTCCAGAAGCTTGGAGCCCTAAGGGGACTTCTTAACAAATTCCTGCTGGAATCTCCCCCAAGTCCCATTGTATGCCACATCTAAAAGGAAAAAAGTTTGGCTGGGATAGCATGCTATGTGCTGCGAAAAGCCTGGACAGTTTTAATTCTCGTTTCTCAACCTTCATTCTGAAACTTTGTTTCTCCTCATTCGTCTTAGAATGGACTCATGCAAGTTTTGTACCATGTTTTACGAACTACAGTAATGACTGCTGCTCTTCAAGAGCGTACATTCTGTTGCTCTCTTTTACCGAAAAGCGTAAACCTCACTGTCATGAAACATCAACTTCTGGTAGACTTTGCCATTTGTCGCCATCTTAGGTAGACTCTTTTCAATAACTATGATATTGGCCGTCCAATTGCGCATCCCAGGCTGTACCTCATTGATCATCGACATCTGCTTCTTCATTTTGTGGCTGCAATAGTAGAAGTTGAGTAATTTTGATCATGGAGAGCTTCGGTTGTTTTATTTAGAGCGACAATGAGCAAAATAGAGACAAGGTTGACGTTTGAAAGGGTATATTTTTTGCTTCATAAAATATTTTCATTTATGCCTTTTCCAACCTTCTTGAACCCCAGCTAAGGGCCACATCTTATCACGGGCTTGTTGATCGTTCCAAGGTATTAGTTTTCTGAGGGTTACCTGTGTTGGGACTTTGCAATAAGGACTGCATCATTTGTTCATTATAAAATCCTGTTTCTTTTAGTTGCAAATTTAATTTCGGTTTTATTTCTAATATGAAAACAAGAGAATAAGAAATAAACAATTAGAGATTCGCAATATTTTAGCCAACCAAAAAATATTGGGTGGGTTACTTAATATTTTGATCAGAAGGAAATTGCAAATCAGAATAACATAACGACTCTTATTCATTTACTTCCTTTATCCGATAGATCTCTATTAACAGTTTAATTTGTACACCATAATAAAAGAGCCGCTAAAGCACCAACAAATCCAAAAAACCAACAAAATACGTGAAGTTGGTGAATCTCGAACACATACAATGAGCATAACAGTCCGTGCGTGCACGGAGTTTTAAACTAGTTGTAAGATAAAGAAAATTCATGCCTTTTGTGAGGCACAAGAAGGGCAAGAAAAGAACCTTGCTTTATATGGTATCAGGGATTCATGAAATGTTGGTTGAACCTTGCTTTATATGCTTGTCTCTCATTGTCTGTGTAATAGTCTCTGCATTTGTTTCAGGCTGTCAAAAAAAAGTTCCAATGGTGTATAGTGCTTGTAGGTTTCCAACACACACACACATACACGGAGAGAGAGATAAAAATTTTCTTAGCTAGCTAGCATCAGATAAATTAAATTAAATATTTAGCTTTAGAGGCTTGCATAAACTATGACATGAAGCTCGGTAAAGCTTTTGTATTACATCAGGTTCGCTCGATGGAACCATTATTAGGCAGGCTTATTTGTGGTTTATATCAACATAAATACGACAATGAATGTGAAAAGGAAAGTAAAGTTGGAAAAAAAATACGAGGTTCATACGAAGTCAACTAAGAAAAAAAGACTTGCGCGTTACAATTTGTGTCCTAGAGACCGGGATATCCATTTGAACACCGCACTTGGCAGGGAGAGCTTGGGCAGCGTCGTCTTTTATGTTTGAGTAGTGATTAGCTGCTTCCTTAACACATTTTCATGCTACACGTTTGTCTGCTGTATTTGAAGCCATCCCATTTAGGTTCTTCACACCATCACAGCATGCCGGTTGTGGATTCCTCCCTCCTGTGAGGTGGACATGCACGGAACCAAACGCTCATCAACTTGGCCACAAGTAATGGCTTGGGTTGGCTCCGCCATGATCTGAACCATTGCTAGGACAACCATCACTATGACTGCTCCCTTCATCTTTCCTTTGTAAATATAGGGAACTTGGAAAAGTTTTGAATTTTTTGGCCTTTCTGACTTTGTATCCTATATGTGCTTCTTTCTTGTGCTTACTATAAGGGAAGCTTGGATTGTGTAGAAAGGACATAGGTGATAATGTGAAATAGAAAGAGGATCAAAGCTGAACAATCTGTTACAGATTTTGGTGTTTTCTCTGCTGTCATATGTCAGCTGTAACTGCTTATAGCAAGAGGATGAGCTTGTCAAACTTCAGTTTCTTGTCCAGTTTTGGCTGTTCAATCACTTTCTTGGCAAGGGGAAAATAAACCCTACCTCATCTGCTTTGGTTTTAGAAAATTACCCTCATCTCAAATTCATAAAGCTAAAAGTTTGATAGATCAGCATTCGCCTGGTTGTCTTTGCCGGTGTTTTTGTTCAGTAGATCTAAATAAGGTGATAATTCTGCCACCGTCAAAGAAAGGTGTTTTGTTAAAGTTTTGTGATACCGGATGTGAAATGAAGAAGGTTGCCTATCAAGTCTCATATTTCAGTGGGCAAATATTATGTTACATGCAAAATCTCTTAGGATGTGTTTGCTTGTTGGGTTCACGGACAGATTCATGGAGGGGGTAGGAAAGTTGGGGAGAGGGACTTAGAAAAGACGGTGAAGCATGCAGATTCGGTTACTTTTCTTTTCCCTTCACGAAACTCTCTACAAATTCAAGATCCAAACATATCGTTGACCTATGTGGATGGGAGAGGGCAGGCCTTAGCCCAACAGTACGGTTAATGTGGTTATCGCGTTCCAGTTGAGGCAGTGAGTGTTAAACTGGAACTAAACCACGTTTAGTCATGTTTGTCCCAGTTTCTCCAAAACTAGCTAGTTGTGTTTCGGATATGACTGGATAACCAGGTCAGTGCAACGTAAGGTAAATGAAATCAAATTACATCAAAATTCTCACTAATTTCCCTGGTGTGGATTTGTGCATGTATATATGTCTGCACTCCGTATCCATTTAACGAACTCAGCCTGTCACTCTCTTGATTGCACGATCATAGGAAGTTGATCAAACCAAATCCTCTGTAAAGAATGTAAGGGCTAGTATGGTTTGATTTGGTTTATGAATCTGTATCCTTAGCTAGGCATGAGACTTGCTTGAAAAATCAAGTTTAAGGATCATTTGACCGTCTGAAAATCAAACCTTCCATCACCTCTTGTAATTACAGCTGATTTTTCATATTTTTTCAAAGAGCCAAGGCTTCCCTGTAAAGTAAACTGGATTTTAGTATTACCTGGCCATTGAAACTGTTGCTCGTGTACATCCAGCAATGGTAGCATACCGGTATATGGCATGCCCCCTGTCCGAGTAAGAAGGAAGGTTTACTAGATAAATAATGTGGGAGCCTCATCAGTTAAGATAAAAAGTGGAAATAAAACCAAGTGGAAAATAAAGAGCTGTGAAGACAAAGGATATAGGAAGTAACTCATTCAGTTTTCTTTAGTCCAAAGTTTGTCTTTCTGATACAGACGGTTCTACGGACAAAGAAAATACATAGCAAAATACAAAGAAGCAGAATAAAGAAACGAAACTCATAAACTAGTGGAGAAAATAGGTCACTGATCCTTCAATGTTAGGAAAGACGATGATGGAAATTTCGCACCATCTCTCTCTCCCCTTTTCGTGCACGAGCTTTTACTCACCCTTCTTAGTCATGTTATAGCTAGTGGATTAGACATAAAATGTGGTAGAGAAGAGAAACTTTTGTTGCTTCTTTTCAATAAACAGTGAAACCACTGCCTTCTATGGTGCTAACTCCCCAGGTAATAAATCTGGAAACATAAGCACTCCATTTCCAGTATCATTTCAGTACTGCTGCGCCGAACTCTCAGTAATATTGTAGTCTAGGAAGGTGTTCTTTCACTTTAATAGTGTGCCGGGAGCGGTGTTCACGGTGCTAATACTTGGCTTATTTTCTCATGACTTCGTGTCGACTAAATGACTTTTGTGTCGATTATTTCCTTTACGCATGATTATTGGTGATGTTGGTTTTTACTGCTTCGATTGTGCAACATCCATGTCTCATATACACATTACACTCCAGGAAACTCGTTCTGGGTTGCAAAACAGTTCGGTATCCACTATGGCTCACGTTGTGCGGTTGTAACTCGCTCGGGAAAGACGTGGTTGAGGCTTGTAGGAGTCTTGTCTCCTGGCCAGTAGTTGATGTTTGTATAGTTAGTTTTGAAAATAGTTCTAGACTTCCGTTGTAGATTGCAAATGACAATTGTTTCGACTCTTTGAGATATAAAATGTGGTTGAACTTCAGTTTTTGGTTGTCCTTTGGAATTGTTGGTAGTCGTCGTTTGTTTTGTCGCATATCTTGTTGGGATAGGCTGATGAGGTGCTATTCCGAAACGGGGACACTGGTAAAAGCACTTCTGCTCTTCAGTTCTTATGAATTAGAACCATTTGATTGATTTACAAGAAAAATAAGCAAGTTTTTTGGAGCACAAGAATCCTTCTTTAATTGACAGAATTGTCTTGTAGATCACCAACTGAGTACCAAATCCAGAATCCATTGCCTTTTTACTGGTCTCCAAGTGAATTTCAGTGTATAAGACAAAGAAATAGGTCCAACTGAGAGAGCAATAAAATAAAGACAATTATGAAAATCATTCTTATTTTCTGAAATTATCAAGTGAACAACTCAGGAAACTTGGTAAAGCTCAAGTATTACAAGAAGCTATCTCAGTGGAATCATTATTCGACATCATAACTTAGTAAGGCATAATCAACTAGCCATTGGTGCCTCAGATCCACCCGCTTTATTTCTGGTATGTTCCCCTCCACCTTAGTTGATGCTGTCAGAAATGAAAAGAGAAATATATTATGTATGGTTTAAATTAAGTTCAATAATATAGTTGAAAAAAAAAAAAAAAAAACTCACGCGTCACAATTTGTGGTTTTGGAGATGGGGATATCCATTGGGACACCGCACTTGGAAGGGAGAGCTTGGGCAGCATCGTCTTTTATGTTCGAGTAGCGATTAGCTGCTGCCTTAACACAGCTGCATGCTGCGCGCTTGTCAGCTGTATTTGAAGCCAATCCCTTTAGGCTCCTCACCCCATCACAGCATTCCTTTTGTGGGTTCCCCCCTCCTATGAGGTACGACATGCACGGAACCAAACAAGCATCGACTTGGCCACAAGTGACGGCGGCCTGGCTGGGCACCAACATGAGCTGAACCATGGCTAGCACAACAATGGCTATGACCACTCCCTTCATCTTTCCTTCTAAAGACTTTTTAGTTAAGTTTCTTGGAAATTTGGACTTCGGATGTTTGGAACTGATATGTTATGAACGTCCATTGATCAAGTATTTATAGTAGTTTGGTGATTGTATTGAGTGGGGAAGTGAATTGAGGCATAACATGGTTTGTTACACTGTTTTTGGCTTTTTATTTGCTTTCATATGTCATCCTTTATCTTACATAGCTGAGAGGATGAGTTCTTGGTTGCAAAACTGAATCCAACCTTATCTGTTCCGTTTTCAGAAAACAAACACGTTTGATTTCATGGCAATAATGAATGGATCATTGAAACAGAATTGAGGCATGTACACAGAAGCTTTTTGGTTTCTCAGAACTTCAAATTTATGAAGATTTTCAGCAGTGATGTTCAAGTTCTTTGGACATCTGTTGAAGCTAAGTTAACATTTGGTAGTCGCAACGGGAGCTTTTCTCAAGTTTGGTGAATTATTAATCTCACAAAGGTTAGAAAGTTGCGAAAATCAGACACTTCTAGGCTGTATTTGGATTGTGGATTTGTCGCGGTAAAAACTGATGGAAAGGAGAACATGAAGAAAAGAGTGAAGAAGCTAAATTTATTACTTCGGTTTCCCTATGATATGCATTTCCTTTGACTATCATCCACAGATGCATGATCCAAACACGGCCTTCAGTAATATGGTAATATTTACACAAAGGTTTGAATTTTGAAACACTGATTTGAGACTCGAGATCTCAAGAGTAGCTTAACTGCAGCAAGCAAGAGCCCACTGATTTGTTTGTCCCCTCTGGTCATGGGATGTGTAAGGGTTAGGGTAAGGCTTGAGGTTTAGTTTCACTTAGCAGTATAGGGGCATGGTTTTAGTCAGGTAATAAAGCATACCATAAGGGCTAAACTGTAATAAAACATGCTCTGGGTTTTGGGAGGGGATGTAGAGATTAGTTTGAGGTGTGTGCAAAGTGGACCGGGACACCCTGCATTAGCCTAAAAAAAAAGCAACTCTGGGTTAAATCTGTTATACAACAACCTTCAGGGTATACTGTGATATTACAAGGGTTTAAACAGTAAAGATAGCGTTAAAGATGCAGGAACCAGAACAGATTTCCTGTGGCCGCAATGTCGTACTATATGACCGCAATGTTGGTATGAGTGGCTGCAAGGTTGTTTTGATTTGACGCAATGTTGGATTGCGTGGCCGCAAGGTTCTACAGTGTGGCCGTAAGGTCGGGGTTAGTCCTCATATTTCCGTCTGAACTTGTGGAAAGGAAAGGAAAGGAAAAGAAAGAAAAATGATTGAGGAGGAAAGTGTGAGAAAAATGCAAAGGAAAATATAATGTTCTCAAAACTTAATTTTCTTATTTTCCTGTCATTTCTTCCTAAATCAAACAAGGGGAGGGATTTATGTATTTATTTTAAAAAATTTCCTTTCCTTTCCTTTTCTTTCTTTGTTAAGTAATTAATAAGATTTCATCTTTCTATGCTTAGCATGATTCTAGATCAATAAAGATTTCGGTCCATTGGTTCTGCTGCATAATAGAAACATTGATTTGCACCTTAAGGTTGGCATTAAAAGTAACTTGATGTTGTATTCTTTATCACCCAACTCATTTACCTATTCCTTTGTTTGACATGTAATTTTGTTTCTCTTCACAGTTTTCTCTCTCTCATTTTGGTTCCAATGGCGACCGAAAACCTCGAAATGGTATTTTGGTTCTCTTATTTGTTACAATGGTGACCGAAGACCTCGAAATGCTCATCTGTGGCTATGAATACTTAGCAGCTGACATATAAAAGCAGAGAAAAAACCAAAATAATGTAACAGAAAATTGTTGAGGCCTTCATCCTCTTATCCTTCCTTATCTTTTCCCCAAGATAACCTTTAACTCCTATATATTTCCTTTGCCCTCCCTTGTAGCAAACACACAAGAAAGAAGCATATTGTGAATTCATACTAAAAGACCAAGCCCAAGTGTCTACTACAAGAAGAAGGAAAAAAAATAAAAATGAAGGGAGTGGTCATAGCCATTGTCGTGCTAGCCATGGTTCAGCTCATGTTGGTGCCCAGCCAGGCCGCCGTCACTTGTGGCCAAGTCGATGCTTGTTTGGTTCCATGCATGTCGTACCTCATAGGAGGGGGGAACCCACAAAAGGAATGCTGTGATGGGGTGAGGAGCCTAAAGGGATTGGCTTCAAATACAGCTGACAAGCGCGCAACATGCAACTGTGTTAAGGCAGCAGCTAATCGCTACTCAAACATAAAAGACGATGCTGCCCAAGCTCTCCCTACCAAGTGCGGTGTCCCGATGGATGTCCCCATTTCCAAAACCACCAATTGTGATGCGTAAGCTTTTCCCCTTAACATTATTCTTAAACTAACTGGCTTCATATTTGAATTTCCTTTTGTGATTTTTTGTTTTCTTTTGGCAGTATCAACTAAGGTGGAGGGGGATCAGATATACCACAAATAATGCAAGGGAGGTTCAAAAACCTGCACCTGGTTATTTATGCCTTACAATTACATGATGCTGTCAATAATGGTTCTTTTGAGACAACCTTTGTAATGCAGAAGCTTTAACAAGCTTCTTGTCATACACTATGAAAGACTTCTTAAGTTTCATGTATGCTTTGTCTGATAATAAGAATGTTTTCCATCATCTTCCTGTTTTATCTCCATGATTCTCTGTGTGTGCACGTGCGCGCGTTTGCGAAAGATTTAAGTAACATAACAAATCAAAACCCCTTTTGTCATAAGCATATCCACAAAAATTGAATATAGTGTAATTGGCAAAAGTTGAGTGTTGAATACAGTGTAATTCAACTCCATATACTGTTTTAAGTGTTGAATACAGTGTAATTGGCAAAAGTTGCTTTCAAAGCAATTATGCAAGGGACGCAATAATTGGCCACAACACTCTCACATATGCGAGAGTGTTGAAAAGTTAATGTTGTGGCTGGTTATTGTGTCCCTAGCATTATTGCTCTAAAAAAAATGGTGGTTTGTTGTTACATTTGAACTAATGGTAGATCACACTTCTCTAGCATGTAGCCAAAGTAACTTCAAATTTTGGTTTCAATGATTGGGGTTTAACTAAAACTCATGGTGAAATAGGACACTGGTGATTCTAATGTGGATAATACAGGCCACATTAGAAAACCCCCTCAAAGAAAACCTCGGTAGAGATTCCCTACAAAAGCATACAAGCATAACATTCAGAGAGACAACTCCTTTTGTATTGATGAATCTGTATTCATGTGACTTGAATATAAAAATATTGTGAAGTGTGAAATGTACTAAGTGGTTGAAAGTATGAAAGAAGTATGAAAGTATACAATAAGATAAAAATCACTTGAACTCCTTCATCTTTCTCTCGCCCACACTTAATACTTTTCGTCTTTAAAATCTATCAACCACACCCCCTCATCTTTCACGCTAAGTTCTGTAAAAAATATGGACGAACGGGTGTTAAGCAATAGCTTAAAGAATGAGGGGGTGTTATTGATCAGTTTTCAAGATAAAGATAAAGGGTGTTAATTGAGGACGAGCGAAAGATGAAGCGGTCTGGATGATATTTTTTCCCTATTCTTTAATTTTTTTTGGGTGCAACGGAAATTCTTTATTCATTCATTTAATAAACGCTTTTTAACAAACAACGGTTAACAAGACTTCGGCCTATTTTGATTTCCACGTAGGCCATTCGGAATTTAATTTTGAGATGAATTAATGGTTCAAATTGACCGTTTGGAACCACAAACAACTGTTAACAAGACTTCGGCCTATTTTGATTTCCGCATGGACCATTCAGATTTAATTTTAAGATGAATCAACGGTTCAGATTGACGTTTGAGCGCCGTCTGTGCGTGGTCGGTATCCTCCGTTGGGTACTTAAGCGTTAATAACGCTTTCGTCTCCAAAATTGTTCCACTTGCCACACTTTCTTCTTCTCACATCTACGGCACGAACGAAGAGCCTTCCGTCGATCAATCCCCTGTCGTGTAAAGCTACCGATGAAGCTCCTGTCGGTTTTAGCGGCTGTTTAATCGACCTGTCCGTCGCCGATTTAGAGCTCGAAAAAGTCCGAAATCTGGTACTCTCTCTCTCTCTCTCTCTCTCGGTGTATATTCAGACTGTGTGGATATGAAAATATTAACTCGTTCGCTGCACTAAAAAAGTTATCACCGATTTACCTGGTTCTACCAACTATGGAAGTATGGAACTATAATATGGACACACACACACTCTTTGATAACTCAGTGTCTCAGGCCAGCATACGCACACCTCGGGGGTCCAATCCCACGGCTCACGCACACCTCGGCAAATCTTCGTATGAATGGCCCCAAAGGGATTGAGAGCAAATCCTAAGTCTCAGGCCTTGACCAGCCAACCCCTAGGGGTTACTATGGACATATATAGGGAGATAACATAAGAATTAGATTGCACATTACATTTAATAGGGACAGCTCCTCATAGTTAAGGAACACTCCTGATGAAGATAAAGGTAAATGCCAAGGGAGATGTTGGATATGCTTTGAACTTTGAAGCAACATAATGGTTTCTTCTTTAAAACGTTTTCCATAAGGGATATATACAACGCTTCAGCTTCTTCGAAGTCAGAATTGCATCTTCAGACATTGTCTCTCAGTATATCTTAATGATGAACTACTAATGCCTGATGATGTTCCTGTGGTGGAAGAGAGCATATTTTCTGTTGCGGAGGATTTTATCGGGCGTTCTAATGAACTAGCGCTAGCCTAGTTGGCTAGAATTGTACATTGTCAGTTGAGAGCAATGAGTCAAATCTTGCTGAAGGAAAGAAGTGTCAAATAATGCACAATGCAAGGATTCATTGTTATTTCTCCTTCATACGAGTCTTTTTATTTTTTGTTTTTTACGGATGTGATTGCTTCTTGAATTGTTGTCTGTTGAATTGGGTTTAGTTTTACAGACTCTCATATGGTTGATGTAGTGTCTCGTGATTGTAATTTGTCATTAAACGGAAGTCTCATACCACTTGACATCAAAATCGTACATCACATTCTGTCCTGCAGTTCATTCATTCATGGACCGTTGGACTGGAATTTTGAAGGTTCCATTGCATGCCAAGAGTAAGGCTCGCTACAAAGTTGCTGTGTCTCTCTGCCTCTCGTCTTCTTCCAAAACCTTAGCCGTAAGTTCTTAATAAAAAGTAAAACTAGCTAACATTATACCCTAAAAACAAAGCTGCACGATCATTGCAATAGAATTCCTTTCAAACCAATTTTCTATTCAAAAACTAGTTTTAAACTACCCAAACTCAAGGTGAGATCACTGTTGTTGAGGATTCAGATCCCTTGTGACAACTTTAGTAGGGAGAAGCTGAACTCTGATGATTCTAGTCACTTTGTTCTTCAGGAGACATGTTCTGCATCACTGAGAGATACCCTGACTCCATTTGACATGACATGTGAATGACAGGTACCTACTACAAATGCTATCTTCTTCAGCGGAGACCAATGTGAAGGCACTGGAAATCCAGTGATTGAGAGACTATCCAATCTAGAGAGAATTGCTGAAATTCTGGTTTCGAAATTTGGTGGTTCTGTAAATGCTTGGGTTATTGAGGCTTCCACTTTTAATGGCCCTTTTGCTGTTTATAAGGACTTTATTCCCACTGTAAACAGCTGGGGAGAGCCAAAAGCATACAACCCTAATGGATTTCCAGCTTCTGTATCAACCGTTACTCTCTTGTCGAATTGCCTCCAACAAGTATGTTTTGATCAGCTTGTATTTTCATGACTTTCTGTGAAGGATTTGTTTCTTATGTTCAATTGATACCTCCACAAGTTTTTGCTAGTTATACTCAAGCATGTATATGTTACTTTCAAGAATTGTGCTGAGCCATAAAAATGTGAAGTCTGAAGTTGAGCTACAAAATCATTAATTCGAAGGACTGAAACTATGGGTAAGTTGATGTGAAGTGCAAAGAAATGCGGTGCGATCTGGAAATTTTGGAAAGATGGAAAAATCATCAAGAATGTTGAATTGGATCGATGCATGTCTAATAAATTCACTGAAACACAAAGGAAGGGAAATCTTAAATCCAAGCAATGTTATTTTGAGGAGAATCTGGCAGTTAGCCAAGAAAAAGTAAAGTGGTAAGGGAGCCTGATATGTGTTTGACAGGGAACATTGAATAAATCTTACAGGGTTTGTAAACCTTTACTGTATAATGCAATGATATTTTTCTCTTGTTGCATCTTTCTGTGACTGCAGTTGTATGCAGGGTTTTTCATTGGGTGTATCCACCCAAGATGGTGCCTACGATTTTTGTTCAGGATTTGGTCGAGTCTTTACTCCAATTGGTTTTAATATGTGAAAATATGTGATCCCGACTCTCTTCTTGCATTCAAAGCTGCTTCACTCAATGAAAGTGGTTTTTGTCAAGTTTCTTACGAATTTTTGCGGTTATTAGTGTCGCAGTCAACCAACTTGTTTCCATTGTATGTTCCAGTTTAGATGCCAAAGTCACATATATTACTTTTGCAAAGTAAAATATGGATTCATTATTTGTCCATATGGCAGGCAAAACACTTCATTTCACGAAGACACGAAGATTCATACGAAGCTGGGGTACCATCGTCATATTTGCCTCAACCCAAAACACTGATCCTCGGATTTAGCAAGGGTGGAACTGTGCTGAACCAGCTGGTAAGTGAGCTTGGAATGGATGGAGGCCCTGTTAATATCCAGGAAGGACGGAATCAAATGATTCCAAGGTCAAAAGAAAGCCTCTTAGATAGCATAGCTGAGATGCATTATGTGGATGTTGGGTTGAATTCAGCTGGAGCATACATCAATGAAGGAGATGTAATTGAAAGACTATCCAAAAGGCTAATGCAAAGGGCTTCTGGAATTCGTTTTGTTCTTCACGGAACTCCCAGGCAATGGTGTGATAGCAGAAGAGTTTGGATCAAAGACGAAAAGGAGAAACTGCTTCAGCTGCTTAGATTGGGAGCTCAGTCAAGCGGAGGTAAACTACAAGTATGCGAGAGATTTTATTTTGCTGATAAGCCTCCTAGTCTGCAGATGCATTTTGAAGTAATAGAAGAATTGGAAGTGAGTTGATTGTTCTCATAATATTTGATATTTGCAACCTGATGTATCTTTGGCGGATGCCAGATAGTATTGGCTCGTTGGGTAATGTATAGCGTCTTGTTCTTTTATATGCATATAATATAATGTGCACTTTCTGCATATGTAGTTTGCCATTTCTGTAAATAGATTGAATTAACCACTCATGAACTAATACAACTAAAAAAATCTACAGAAAATTGGTGTAAGGAGTATATCATTAGTATTTAGATAAATAAACAAGGGATGCAGGGAAAAAAAATTCTGGCAAATTCAATTCCAAAGTGAGAAATACACATTTGATTCATCTCGGTAACAAAGCTCCATCTAATGAGAGTTCTCATAGCATTTAGCAACAAGAAGATAGAAAATAAAGAATGCTCCTAAACTCGAAGTAGACGTTTAGTCCAATGCTGTGAAACTAAATCCCAGTTCATGCTTGTCGTTCCCGCAACCGAGAGGAACCGAAGGGATACTACATTACCTACTGCCACCTCATCAATGTTACGACAGTCTACGAACGCAATTTCAATCAAACTCAAGCAACGCTTCGCCAGAGCGTTGATGGCATCCCCATCAATGTCACGGATGCCTGAAAGCCTAAGCTTTCTAAGATTCCGACAGCAAATAGCAATTGCTTTGATTGCAACGCTGCTACTCCTGTCACAAAAAGGCCCAAGTTGAAGGATTGCAATGAGAAAAAGGGTAGTGTTGGTAACCTTATTAATGCTTCTGACAAACCCATTGTCTTTGTACAAGACTGCATGGACAAAGCTCCAATGAATCTTTAGCGGAAACTCAACCTCAAAATCTACGCCATGAAGACAACCTATTGTCTAAATGGTATTTTATGAAATTGTATTTTGTTCGTTCAAATACAAAAAAATACTACCGAGACTTTTACAGGAGACAGCGGGTACTTTGAAGTTATGCTTACGACGAAAAATTTAGCTTAAACTGAGCCATACAACAAAATCAACGGTTGATTTACAAGACAAGCCTTGTTATTAGGGCCCAAATGAACTGCATCGAGTTGAGATGGGTGATATAATGTTCGAGCTTGACTCCTCTAGTAATTGAGCAATGTGCTCGACCTCCGTTTGAATGCACAATACAAACGAGCCAAGTTTGAGTTGTTGCTAAATAGCTCGATTTTTGTGAAATAAGTTTTGGAGACAGGGATATAGAAAGAAGTCTCGAGTTAGTTGAAGTGCAACACATGATTTTCCTTACAAAATCTTTTACAATATAATTCATTGTATACTTGCAATACAAACCTCAAAACAAATTATTGTCTCCTCCTAAAACATGTGAAGAAAATAAGCATATTGCTAAATGGCGTTACATATTAATGCAAATCATGCGTCATGATTATCTTAACAAGTCAACCGTTTTCATTTTCTCATTTTCTGGGCTATATATCAAAGGAATCATTACCATAATCCCAACTCGACTCACCACTAAAGGCTATCAATGTCTATAAGAATTGTACACACAATCTCAGTGCAATTACACAATCAGTAAAACATTATGCTCGTGTGTGTAATTATAAACTATGCTAATATGGAACCGTTTACCTCAGAATCTGTAAGTGAACAGAAATACCACAAAAATTGGCTGCAGTTTTGGGTTGAGTCGCGGACTAGGTCGCTCTCTTTAAGACGTTTCTCGGCTCTTCCCTCACTGTGCAAGCAGTACCAGCCACGCCGCCTCTAGGATAAAACAACCCAGAATACAACCTCTGTCTCGATCTTTTCTGAATTTATTTCTGTAATGAATGTTTTTTCGGTGTATCTAAAATGGCTGTAGAAGAGCCCCTTTTATAGGAAAGACGAAAATAATTTTTTGGGAAAGCAGAATCAATCACTTTACAAAGGACAGGTATGTGCGCGAGGCTCTGAATTCGGGGATTTGCACCCCCTGCGCGAGGTTCGCAACGCACACCCGGTTAACTGGTTTTCGGAATTGGCTTGGACCTTGGCCTAACCCGTGTGCGTGCGAGGCCTCTCTTGAGCCAAGCTCATCAATGGTCTATGGAGCCCCCACACATATAAGGAACACAAAAGTTTTCTAGTTAGCCAATGTGGGACAAGTGTTTTGAAGAACTCTTTTTGAAAAATAAACAACCCCAACAGAAAGAAACAAAAACATTTAGGCTGTGTTTGGTTAGATAGTTTAGTTTAGTTTTGATGATGTTAGCAGATGTAATGAGTGGAGAGAGAGAGAAAGAGAAATGAAGGAAATGATGATGTCATCAAAACTAAAACTAAAACTAAAACTAAACAGGGAAACGAACAATGCCAGTTGAGAAAGCTTGTCCCACATTGGCTATGCAACCTTGAAAAATAAAATTTCATGTGACAAATTATTGTCTATGGAGCCCCCACACATATAAGGAACACAAAAGTTTTTTAGTTAGCCAATGTGGGACAAGTGTTTTGAAGAACTCTTTTTGAAAAATAAACAACCCCAACAGAAAGAAAACAAAAACATTTAGGCTGTATTTGGTTAGATAGTTTAGTTTAGTTTTGATTATGTCAGCATGTGTAATGAGTGGAGAGAGATAGAGAGAGAAATGAGGGAAATGATGATGTCATCAAAACTAAAACTAAAACTAAACAGGGAAACGAACAATGCCACTTTGAGAAAGCTTGTCCCACATTGGCTATGCAACCTTGAAAAATAAAATTTCATTATGGTTATGATAGGAATCATAAAGCAATGACTACGTTATTTACCACTTTTTGCCAATAAAAATATAATTAATTGGTTGCTAATAAAATCTTATGTATCTATAGTTATTTTCCCTATAGTTATTACCCGAATCCTGCAATAGTGTCATTTACTTTAACGAGCGTAATTACATTTAATGCACTAAATACGATAGTGTAAAAGGAAAATTACTATATACTTAAAGCTTTCTCACAGTACTGTTGAACAATATTACTCCTTTTTGGTCAAATCTACGAGGTAGCATATCTATATAATCTTGCCGAGATTAATTGATTGATGGGCACACTATCGATCCTTTTCCCTTCTGTTTCTTTTTCTTTTTTGTTGTTGTTTTGTTCGCCGGTGGTTTTGACTAGTTGTTTTGATTTAATATACTTCTATCTCTTTACCCAAAAAAAAAAAAAACGGGTTGGGTCAGTCTATAAAAGAACAATAGTACCTCCAAAAAGTACAAAAAGTTGAAATAAGGACAAATTCTCCCTTCATTACATCATACACGTCACATCCAGTATCTAAAATGGAGGTAGAGATAGGAGATGCTTTTATTTGCTTGTGTTCAGTGTTCCACCTACTAATCAAAGGCCATAGTGACAAGTTGTGATGGATCAAGACCTAATAAGATGTGATGCATACCATGTAACATAGAACAATGGTTGTGCGGCGCCCTCGACCAGTCTTACAATGAACACATGTCGTCCTCCCACTAGATGCATTCCCTTCACAAATCAAAACCAGAGTCAAGAACAATTAGGGTGTGTTTGGAACTTAGGGCAAGTAAGAGAAAATAACGGAGAGGAAAATCGGAGAGACAATTAAGAAAAAAATTGGAATATATTTCTGTCGCCGATACTTTTGTGACTGCAATTACATGTAGGATTCCCTTCACAAATCAAAAAATGCATTTTCACAATGATCATAAAATAGGATAGAGCAAGGGTAGTGTTGGTAATTTTCCTGCAAAGTTACCTGCTAATTTCACGCAAACACCTTGCTTTAAGATTTATTATTGCATCAGCGGTCTTGTCCCCACGAAACCTGAGCTTTTGGAGATCTAACGATTGCAACAAACATGGGGACGTACCTAATTCCTCCATGTCAGCACGTTGATGATAAGTTGCTCAATCACGATTATTGAGAGTTGAAAAAGATGAATCAATATCAATCAATAGAACCCTTTCACCTCATTGACATAGTGATTCATCTGTTTTCAACTCTCAATCATCGTGATAGAGCAAACTTGTCATCGACCTACCAAACAAGAATTTAGGTATGTCCCCGTGTTTGTGCAATCTTTGGGTGTGTCGCCGTGTTTGTGCAATCTTTAGGTATGTCCCAAACTAAACCTCAGGAAAAAAAAAAAAAAAATCAAACCTAAACAATCAAACGATCAAGTCTTTAAACAAATGATGGAATGGACACAAGCACACAAAACTCTTTCCCTCAAAAAATAAAATCTGGAACCATGTAAAAGGACCCATCAAACCTAGGAACGATTGGCTTTTAACCTCAAAACCCCTAACTCTCAACCCACGGGTGATTTTGTTGAAACAAGAAACCAGGCTTATATACACATAGTGAGCACATAGAATTTGGAAACTGTTATTATGGAAGAAAATAAAAAGCCAGCGATGCCACAACCATTATAAATGCGTTACACGTTACAGTAACGGCCCGTTTGGCAGGGTTCTTAATGGGGTATAAAATTTGGGGGATTATTAGTCATCCCGGTCCCACCAATAGCTTGGTTTGGGAGAAAAAAAATAATGTAGGAGGGGTGTTATTACCCGGACTAAATATTACCCCCACAAGAGTGTTATTTATAAACACCCCAAGGGGTGTCCATAAATATTACCCCCTTAATCCTCCTAGCAAAATTACCATGGTACCCCAATTAATCCACCGGCCCCACCCCAATACCCCATCCTTCCCTATATTGCTATTGCTATCTAGTACTGTTGCTGGTGTAATTCTGGGCATTTTTTTTGGCTTTGCAATTTCTTTTGAATCAAAATATAAAGTACTTTCGCGCATAATTTTTTATTTTTTTTCACCAAATTAAACTACTAATAGAGATCTTTAATTCGATGCTATTTTTAAAAAAAAAAAATTGTGTATGAAAGTATTTTAATGCACATTTATTACATGTATTTTTTAGATTAGCACATTTATTTGAGAGTTCAACAATTGTTCTGTTCTTGAATTAGTAGTTGTGTTTTTTTAAGCCTTTGTAATTGTATCTCAAATAAATTAGTACAATTATTTGAGATTTCAATAAAATTTCTTTTTCTTATGAGAGAGAACTTGCTCAATTTGTCCATTTATTTATTTATTATACATGGTATTGGGGTATAATATAAAAAATTATAAAATTAATATGTAAATTATAAATAATTAAAACATATTAGGTGGTATATTCCAAAAGAAATTTAAAAATATTTTAAAATTTCAAAAAAATTTATTTTATATAAAATTAGTTATTATAGCTTATTTGTTGACAAGTGTAATAAATTAGTAATAAGGTTTGTATTTAATATAACTAAAAAATGCATAAAATGTAGTATGGTCATGCACAAGGGCAATTTTGTCTTTTGACAATTTTTACATATATCATCCACCCAACCTTATACCCTCATTTGGCCATTTCAACTACCAAACAAACCAAGAACTATTTAATCCAGATTGGATGCGGGGTGAGTTTTGGGGGATAAAATAGTAAGGGAGGATAATATAGTAGGGGATATTATTTAGTAAGGGTGGATTCGGATTGATGTGATATTATTGAAGGCGATTAAATAGTACTTGGTTTGCATGAAAGGGGGATAAGGTTGGGTGGATGATGTAAAAGACTTATTTGCCCGGGTGTATGGGTCATATTAGATTTTAAAATAAAATAAATACATAAATACAAGACTAATTAACTTAACTATGCTTGTCAAACAAATATTACTATAATAATTCCTTTTATTTATTATTCCTGAAATTAAAATAGTAAAATAATTAATTATTTTTTGATTTGAAAGATATTGCAAAACAACTCAACAAGCCAATAATGTAAAATTCTAAAAATATAAAATTTTCAATTTTTTTTATCGAATTAAAGATCTCCATTAATAGTTTAATTTGGTGCAAACAAAAATAAAAAATTATATGCGGAGGTACTTTATTTTTTTATCTGAAGAACATTGCAAAGCAACTCAATAAGTAGACAATGCAAAATTCTAAAGTACAAAATTTTTATATTTTTTTGTATCGAATTAAAGATGTCTATTAGTAGTTTAATTTGGTGCAACAAAAAAATTATGCGCGGAAGTATTTTATTTTTTCATCGGTCTTATAAAAAATTGATGTCATCGCACCAAAAAGTGATGCCATCCATACCAAAAGTGTATTACAAGGATGAGACCTGTTCCATTTCAACCAGTACAAGGGAGGATAATGCTCACCCTCTAACAAATTTACACTCTTAATTTTGTTTCTTACCCCTTCTCTCTATCTATGTTACTTTTTCTATCTTAATTTCGATGGTCCCACGCCATTAAAATTTCATGGGAGCTTTGTCCATGCAGTTTTGTACAAAGACAACGGGTCTGTTAGAAGAATTAATACGGGTATTGTCCACAACCCAACAACTACCAAGCACATAGGTTTGCATTTTATTTTTAACTCTTATCGATTGGACGTGTGATGAGTTTTGAGGGTATAAACTAGTAAAAGGGAAAAGATAGTAGGGGGTATTACGTATGGAGTAGTCCTTGATTTGGATGATTTTGATAATATGGGGCCCCGATTGGTTTGGGAATGAGGAAGGGGGATTTCATCCCCCTCCCCTTAGGGTTTGGGAAGTTTTGGGAGGGGGTGGATGAGTTATCCCCCTCATGATTGTTTCATACTCTCGAAAAATTACGTCCACCCCCCGTAGTCCTTGGTTTGGATGATTTTGATAATATGGGGCCCCGCCGATTGGCTTGGGAATGAGGAAGGGGGATTTCATCCCCTTCCCCTTATGGTTTGGGAAGTTTTGGGAGGGGGTGGATGAGTAATCCCCTTCCCCTCCCTGTCTCTCATTTCCAGAAACTCTACCGATGCAATTTCCTTCGATTTGTTCATTTATTGTACATCGTATTGGGGTATATTATAAACATTTATAAAATTTATATGTAAATTATAAATAATTAAAACATATTAGGTGGTATATTCCAAAAATATTTAAAAAATGTTTTAAAATTTAACAATTTTTAAAATTATTTATTGTAGCTTGATTGTTGACGAGGCTAATAAATTAGTAATAAGTTTTGTATTTAATATAAGTAAAAAAATGCATAAAATGTATATGGGCATGCACAAGTCCAATTTTGCCTTTTGACAGTTTTTTAAATCATCCAACCTTATACCCCCAGTTCAACGACCAAATAAACCAAATACTATTTAATCCCCACATATTACCAAAAACATCCTAACCAAGTATTACTTGATCCCCCTCAATAAATGTAACACCACTGTGGAGCCACCCTCCATTCATAATATCCTCTACTATGTTATCCCTCTTATTATTTTATACTCTCAAAACACATCGCGCATTTAATCGAGAAGAGGTAAAATAAAACAAAAATGATACATACACACAAAAAATACCCACAATTTACCCACACACTCACACAAGTGTGTGGGCTCCACACACACTGCACATCAAGTGTGTGTGGAGCCCACACACTTGTGTGAGTGTGTGGGTAAATTGGGGTATTTTTTGTGTGTGTATGTATCATTGCTGTGCAAACCTGTGGGCTTGGTAGTTGCTAGCCTGTGGATAATACCCTTATTAATTGTTCTAACAGACCCATTGTCTTTGAACAAGACTGCATGGACAAAGCTCCAATGGAGCTTTAATGGCGTGGGGTCATCAAAATTAAGATAGAAAAAGTAACACAGATAGAGAAGGGGTGAGAAATAAAAGCAAGAGTGCAATTTTGTTCGAGGGTGAACATTATCCTCTTATCTTGGTTGAAATCACTCTTACACTTTTATGTTGAAATTGTACATTTCACTCTACAACAACAATGACATAACCCATATAAATCCCAAATCATGACATTTTTTGATGAGATACATCACTTTTTTTGAGGACCTACACTCAACAACAACAACAATAACATAACCCATATAAATCCCAAATCATTAGGGGTATGGATTGGGCGGGAATGATTGAGACAAACCTAACATTTGTGATATCTGAAATGCACTTCTTTCTCGAATACACTAAAACAAAAAACTGGCAAACCTCCAAGAATCAAGGAGCTACAGAGACTTTTTGTTGCAAAACCATTCCCCCAAATCAAAGCCGAAAGACATCAGAGAGGGCATGCCTAAAGACCCAAATCAATTTTTGTTCTCATTACTATGCTTCCTTCTATCCATTATCTTGCTAAAGTCCCTTTCATTTGTTTCATAATCAAATTTCACTATATGCTATGGCTCATAAATTCAGGAAACATTTATCTCTTCTGTACAGCACAAAATTGATTTTCTTTGGAAATGTGTACCACAGAACTATTTTGCTTTGATGAATGTTTCCTACATTTATAAGACCTACACTATTTCAACTAATACACTATTTCAACTAATAAAAGAAAGAGTAATGTTCACCTTCTTTTAAGGAAGGTAAACAAAATTAGAACGTTCTACCACCACGTCTCAAGATGGATTGTTCACTATTGACATCTCCCAAAAAAATATTTATATTTCATAATTTGTAACATTTTTAATAATTTTTAAAACTAAGTGGGATCTAATGATCCATATTGTATATAAAAATTATTATAAATTAAATTATGTAAATAAATTTGTGAGATAGGTGAATAGTAAAAATAGACATTTTTTTTCTGGGACAGCAGGAGTATTACAAAGTTGATGCCAATATCTGTTAGTCCCATACACAAGCAAAACTCCAACTTACAACAAAATCAAGGATTGATTTACAAGACAAGCCTTGTTATTAGGGCGCAAAAGAACTGAATCGAGTTTGATTCTGAGATTGCAAGCTTGATTCTGAGATTTCATGTTAACATGAAAGACAAAATCTAACATAATTGTTGGAGTGCTTTCTCATATGGAGCTATATGATATACTTGTACAACAAACATACAGTAAAACCTATTATAATAAATTGAACAGAGATTACTAGCAGCTGCCTCTGACCTCTAAATATCATGCACGGTTGGTTCGTTACTCTCCCTTCAAAGAGAGAGGTCTTGAGTTCGAGTCCTCGTGGAGGTGGTGCTCAACTCCTATTGTAACTACTACAACAGTAAGTATTTGGTTAAAAATACAAATAATTGAAATTTCGGCTCACGAGTATAAGCTTCATACGGAGAGATCGCCAGTGTCAACCGAATCAAGACTACCAACGATCATAGGAACTATCTACGTCAAACCTATTATGATAATTCATTTATCAGTCCCCAGTTGTAACAGCAGATCCTACACAATAGCTTGCCTATAAACATCTTCAGTAAAAAACAAGCCTAATCCAGCTGACCTGATTCAACACAGATTCATAATTCAGCAATGGAGTATATGAACTATTCTTTAGAATGGAGTATATGTCTGGTGTTATTCTAGGTTTCGAAGGACAATTCTAGCATAAACTTTTGCTTCAACTGGGGTTGTTGATGCTGCAGATGCAGTACGCAGAACCCGTGGTGCTCCAGCATCTCGAAGAAGTGCTACATGGTGAAGTACGTGTCGGCCACCGGAAGTGGTGAACTACAATTCAAAGAACATAATTGTGGAGGGATACATTTATATTAGTAAAAATCATCGTCTAGAAAATTTTCATGCAACGAGATAGAGAGGTCATTTACCTGGAAAAGTGCAAATATGGCACATGCCTTGATTTCGGAACAAGGATTTCGTAGCATGGTCACGAATCTACCAATCTCAGCTCCACTGACAAGCATAAAAATTAGAACAAAAATGAAGTTGAAAAAATCATGAAGAAATTGAGGAAGAATGGAAGCTTAACAGATAAACAAGGAAAAGCTTGAGTTAATATGCCTAGTCTTCTTTGACATGCAGACACAGCTTGAGATAAAGTAAAAATTCTTATAAAATTAAAAAAAAAAAAGGGTTTGGGAAAGATATAATACTTCAGAAAAATGGAAGTTTGCACGGCAAGGGCAAGCTAGAGAGAATAAAAATTACACTGTGGAGACATAATTCGATCTGAAACATAGGAGAAAATAAGGTCACAAGAACCTAAGAACAAAAAGGATTTACTCCTTTTGGTTCACCCTTTATAAGTGGAGAAAAATCTGAAACAATATTAGTAATCTTGATTTTCACGAATATAATAGTTTGACTTTTAGTTCCTCGTTGATAACATATCTCAGTCCATAGAGTAAACAGTCTTCCTGAAATTTCCTTTGACATTTTTAGATCTTCAGCATAATAATACGCTCAAATGAGCGCAATATTTTCCAGCACCACTCAATTTATTCAGGGGCAAGACAGAGAGCCCTTGAAATTGGTATAAATTAAAATTAAAATTCAAATCCAATAACCATTGTAGATAATGGGCATCAAGAACTAATATCAATAGAAGTACATGGTGATATAGCATAACAGGAAAGATTTACGTCGAATTAACTTATGTGATAATGCTGAGCCAATTTCAAGACTGTTCTCTTTCAAGTCCGTAGGGAGAGAAGTGCAGAATCTAAGGTCAAGTTACCAGAAAGTCTAGCACATACCCAAGTTAGCTAGCGACATCTAAAGTCTTATCCATCATATATAGATACTTCCTTCCACATCTCACACTGAAGTAAACAGGTACACACAGAGAGAGAGAGAGAGAGAGAGAGAGAGAGAGAGAGAGAGAGAGAGAGAGAGAGAGAGAGAGAGAGAACCTGCATCTCAGATGACCTGCTTCTTCAATCTGAGATGATTCTGCTACTTGCCGCAAAGGTGGAAGGGCTGACGATGCAGCCGCAGCAGCAAATGTTTGTGAATCACAAAAAGAACGCAGAAAAGATTTCATCTTCTTTAGCGCCATTATCTTAGTCATCTCTATGCTAAAATTTGTAGATGCGCTAACAGATGAAGTTCCTTCCTCTAATTCCTCCATTCTGCAATCATTATGCACATATATGAGAATACACCATCCTGTTACTCAAAACTCAGAAGACTTTACAGTTTCTAGAATTATTGAGACGTGGACACGGTTGAACATTTAGGGAAATCTAGGGAATAACAAAAATGATTCTTTGCCTTAGAAATGTGGTATATTCATTTCTTATTAAGGCAAAAGGGCGTAAGCAATTTACAAAACTCAGAAGAGAGGAAACATGAAAGGATTAGTAAAACCATAGCTTTTGGTTAAGAAACAGAAGAGAGATGTGATCACCTTCCATAAAAAATGTTTGCCATTGCCAATGCAGCCATGAAACGTGCCACTTTAGATGCTGAACACGAACAAACATTGATGAGGGCTGGGACTCCCCCTTCCATTACTATGCGAAAAGCATTGCTGGGGTTCAAGGAAAGTAACCAAAGAGCACCAGCAGCAGTCTCATGGACAACCTGAGAGAGGGTAAACATGAGGTTTGATTCAAGTGCAAAGCATGAAGAAGTACTTGAATGTTCAACTTGTAAAGCTGAAAAGCGGGCAAGACCCTTATCCATCCTCATCTCATGCCTAACCAAACTGGGATCCGACTAATTTGGTGAGAAAATATGTCTAGGAATTGGACTCCCGGGGAGTAGGAATCCTCATCCCTCCTCTAATTATGCAAATCAGACATGGCCACTAGGTTTACGTGCTCCCATAGTCAAATACATAAAAAATTTGGGGGGAAATAGTAGAAAATATTGGGAAGGGGAAATTAAAGCGCGCGCACTTTCTCTCTCTCTCTCTCTCTCTCTCTCTCACGGTTTACAATAAAAAGTAATAATCCTTCAGCCCAACCTTCTTTTTCGCCTTATTTGGATTGTTTAATCATGCAATAATCAGCAGTTTTGATGGAACGAAATTGATTTGTCATTGTCATTCTTTAAACTGAAGTTCATTAAACATCAGCCAGTAGGCAGCTCTCCATAAGGCGAGGCACAAAGAGAACTTAAGATTAATTACTAAGATTCCAATTTATTTCACAAACTATGCCTTTGGTGCAAAATATAGAAAAAAAATTTGTTCACCCTCACCAAAAGAGGGTGAACAAAACCCTCACCCTGATTGGTTGAAATGGTGCGGGGTCCACCAAAAATGGTGTGGATCCCACCACAAAGTGATGTCATACTTACCAAAAAGTGTATTGATTTCGTGGACCCCACACCATTCCAACCAATCAGGGTGAGGGTTTTGTTCACCCTCTTTTGGTGAGGGTGAACAAATTTTTTTCCAAATATATGGGAAAACTAGAATGGCAAATTAGCCAACTAAGTCAATTTGTGATTGTAATTGACCAATGAAGGAACTGGGTACATGCCTACCAAGAATGGCTTCCAAAACATCCATGCACTTGGTATATTGACATCTCATGAATATAGAGATG